>JAODKN010000044.1:1522981-1540232 GCA_026774425.1 Petrocephalus zakoni
CCCCCCCCCCCCCCCCCCCCCCCCCCCCCCCCCCCCCCCCCCCCCCCCCCCCCCCCGCCCCCCCCCCCGCCGCCCCCGCCCCCCCCCCCCCCCGGGGGGGCGGGTCCGGGCCGCACAGAACCTCGCAGGGAAGTAACAAGCGAAAAGGGACCAACCTTCGCGTTGATCTGAGAGGTGAGTTTGGATTGATTGTTTGGATGGCGGGGTGCGATGGGATGGAAAGAAGTTCAAAGAAAGATAAAAGAAAAAAAAAACAAAGAGGAAGAAGACAAGATAAAAACAGAGAGAGTAAAACAAGCCAATCTTCTGCTTATCCACAGAGAGAGTGAAAGGGCATGATGGAGACAGGCCCCGCACACGCTAACAGTCACACGCAAACACGGCACAGGGGGGCCGAACCTAAACTGAAAGGGACCTGACCGGACAGGCCTTCCCGTGACTAGGCCTCGGCCACCCCAAAACGTGCCATTCACACAGGTGAGTGCCTCCCGTGAGCACGTGATGCGTGTAGCTAAGCTGTACCGACAGCATGTTTGCGTGTGTGGGCCGTACAATCCGCACACCACGCTGACACCCGTCTTTGTGGATCTGTTGAATGATACATTCCTTTGTTGTTTATTACATTTTTTCAGGGATTAACACACACACACAGACACACACACACAGACACACACACACACACACAGTGCCTAACACTCGAGCTCGCACACAACCCCAGAAACGTGCAAAGACATGGAGGATGGCTGGCCTCCTGTGACGTCACTGGGATGGACACAGGGGACAGGATGACGCCTCATATGTACAGCGTTGCCATGGCAATGGGACCGCCTCAGGAAGGTCAGAGGGCAGTCAAATTGAAGCTTTTTCAAAAACAGTTAAAAATAAAAATGAGGGAGAAGAAGATTGAGTGAAACAGAGAGAGAGACAGAAGGGGAGAGCGAAAGGGAAACAGGAAGAGGGGGAGAGACGTGACGAGAGAAAGACAGCAAGACAGAGCGAGAAGGGAAGAGAGAGAGCAAGAGAGACAGACAGAGAGAGAAGGGAAGAGAAAGAGAGACAGACAGAGAGAGAAGGGAAGAGAAAGAGAGACAGACGGAAGGGAAGAGTGAAACAGGAAGAGAGACAGAGTGACCGAAAGGGAGAGAGAGAAGGAGAGAGAGCAAGAGTGCCACGAAGAGAGAAACAGTAGAGAAAGAGAGAGAGAGCGAGAGAGAGGGAGAGAGCGAGCGACTGGGGGCTGTTGATGGGCCTGGACACAGTGAGCGCCCCACCTGAGGACGACTCGTGTTGGGGATCACACTCACTCCCGGGGCACCGTGCACAGACAAGACAGAACGTCGTGACGGACGGGCGGGCGGGCGGACAGACTGCACCGCGGAGCGATGCGCGACGGCCCCCCGCGGCCTCCGGCGCGCCCCCCCCCGGCGTTAAGGTGTTAGTGGCACAGAATGTCGTCACACAGCGACAGCGGCAACAAGCCCAGCCGAGGTTAGCTCTCAATGGGGTTACTGGGAATAATGGGGTTACTGGGTGGCTGTGTCTGGAGTAATGGCAGCCGTGATACGCACATTGACATGAGGGTGACATGGCTTCATGCACGCGGCTGATCCGCACCCACAGAGACCTGCGAAGAGCCGCCAGGAAGGCTTTCTCTATCCCATATTTCCAAGAACTCGAGAAACCAAACAGATGCACGCAGCTGCTTTTGGGCGAGCGCTCAGGAGCGCCCCCTCTCTGTTAGACAGAAACAGCCAGATGTTGCAGTAACAACCCCGTGGGGGTTCCCCTCCTCCCTTACCGCACCCAGACTTGCCCGCCTGCCTGGGGCAGTAGTCTCACCTGAGTGGTGAGTTGGCCCTGTTCCCTGGGATCCCCCAGAGATCCTGTTTGCCAGACTGCCAGACAGTCATGTGACCGGCGGCGGTCACGACGTGCCCCGGGCATTTCAGGCTTGCGTACGGACAGGGCCGCCCCGTCTACCCACCCCAGGGTTGTCTTTTATCTGAGGCCACGACGCCTTTTTCCGCTCGCTGTTCCAGAGCTGAGGGAACTCTCCGGAAGGTCGCTCTGTTTATCTACGTCTCAAAGCAGTCACCACAACAAACGTTTATTTTCTCTCTCGGGTTGTTTGCACAAGCTGGCAGACGTGGGTGGCGTCTTCTCGTGAGCCTGGAGGTGGTGCTGACACAGGGTCCACGCCCCTTACAAGACGGGAGCTGGCCTGACCTGACCTGATACGCACAAGGGATTCTAGTGCAGCTCCAAGAGCGCGTTGGGTTTTGCTGTTTATGGCGCGAGAGATGAAGGCCGTTTCATAACATGGCTAGAGCACTAAAGAAATACAGCACGGAGGGAGTCAGCCAGGGTCCATAGCATAAAAAATAAATAAAGGTCCCCATTCCCACCTCCCCCGTCAGATGGAGCGTTTCCTCGGGACGTAACGTTGCTCATTCCGGCCCACCTCTTCAGTCAGCCTCAACTCCAAATGTCAAAAACAAAAATATGTGGACTTCATCCTCCTATATCGTCCATCTTTCAGATCAAACTCCTGGCGGGAAAAAGGCGATTTTAATCTTTAGACGGCGACGCCTGGCCATATGATGGAGCGCATTAGGAATAATAATAATTCAGGACTGACATTTCTCATTACCGTTATCTGTGACGGGACTGGATTCCATCAGATACACTGTATCCTCCTTACCCATAATCCCACTGTGCTAACCGACCCCGCTGAGAGTCGTGGCGCTGATCGGATGGTGCTGATCCCCCGGGTCTAGAGGATCTGTCCATTTTAAATGAGCCGCGTCAGTCAGATAGAAGTGTTCGTTCTAAGACACAGCCGCTTACGGCGATGCCGCGTTTAGAGAGTGGAATGTGCAGCGGCTCCCAGCACGGCTAAAGCGCACCTTGAGCTCACATGACTCAGGGCAGCTGGGGGCTGCGATATACCCAAAGACACAGTTTCGGGTACATTTTCTGCTACGTGATACTGCAGTCTTTGAACGCAGAATGGTGGCTGGCTGTAGATTTAACAGCCGTCTTTGGGGTCAGCCTTTCCTGAGCAGATGCCTTTGAGAACATGGAGGTATCAGTTTCCTGCTGAAGGAGGCCACAAAATACTCCCCTCCCCCCAAATAAAGGCGGGAGAGGGGGGTAAGCCAAACATTCGCTGTGGGTGTGCTGGAATTCCCCTGAGTCTCGCTGTTCCGTGACCCGCCCCTCAAGACCCTCCCCCTCAGGTGTCCCGCAATCTGTCGTCACTACGTCACCATGGAAACGAGAGAGAGCGGGCAAGCCAACAGGGCGGCGCTCTTGAGCCTAAGGCATTTCCCCTCGTGTCTGTGGCACAGAGAGTGGGGTTAGTGCTGGTCATTCCCACGCTGGACACGGGGTGGGGGGGTGAGGACACGTACGCCCATCGGGCCGCAGTTAGAGGCGATGACGGTGAGGCGGTTAGTGACGCCGGGCTGTTGGGGGCGGGGCTCTTACCGCGCACGTAGAGGTTGGCGGGGGCCGAGTAGCGGGTGCCGGCACTGTTGGTCGCCACGCACTCGTACTTGCCCTGGTCGGACTCCTCGCTGTTCTCGATCTGCAGTGCTCCTGGGTGGGGGGGGTGGGGGGGGGGGGCAGAAAATGGGACACCATGAGCGTCAGACTGGGATAACAATGGCAGGCCAGAGCCAGAGGCCAATCAGACACACACACACAGACACAGCCAGGCACCGCGCTACGGACAGCTCTTATCGCTGATAAAGTCACTCCGGACCGGATGCCGCTCAGCCAATTAATAATAAGAGCAGAACCCGGGGGTCTAGTGGGGCCCCCAGCGGCCCCGCAGCAGCACTAACTGCTCTCCCGTCCCGCCATCTCACGGTAACGGCTGTTTTCCAGCCCGGGGGGGGCAGCAAGGTGGTGCCACTGGAGGATTTTTGGAGAAATGGCCGCCAATGAAATCTGTCCCCCCAAGCCTGGGGTGTGGTTGTGATGTCATTATTAAAATCAAAAGCAAAAAATTCTAATATTCATACTGATAATTAAAAATGTATGTGGCCTCCTTACTTTAATAAACTCATTAACTCTTTCACATCACATCTGAAAAATTAAAAGGCCCCTAATAAACAAACCCTAACGCTAACAAATCGCCAAAGACTGACGGCGTCTCGGCCGTATTAAATGGGGACTTACCAGAGCTCAAAACACACGCACCATATTAATTCCTAACGCTTTTATTGGGGCCTCAGAGTACGTGGGGGCGGGGCCTTCACAGGACCCGCCTTAAAGAGTGCAGGCGGGGCGTCACCATGGTAGCCCCACGTCGCCGTGGAGCCGTGAGATTTAACACACAGCAGACACCATGCAGCTAGCAGGTGAAGCACATTTAGAAAGAATAAATGCCGTAATCAGTGATGCATCATGGGATGGATGGCTCTGCTGTTAAGTGCTGACACAAGTAACGGGAACAAAGAGCGATAGACAGTGTGAGATGACAGCCAGGGTGTTTCTGCCACTGAGCGTCTGCTACTAGGGAGCTCTGACTCCCCGACCAAAGCAATTCACAAGGATCACTCTGGAAAGCCAGCAGAATACTACAACTACTAATAATGGTGCTGATAACCATTTTAATTATTACTATTATTATTATTATTCTAATAATAATATTGAGAAAAGATTCTGGGTAGTCAGACTGAGGCTGGTGTCTATAGGACTCCATGGGGATGTCCTTCTAGAATCTTCCTTGAGACCTGCTTGCCCAGATGGCTTCCGTTATCTGGGGTGGGGCATCCCTTATGCCGCATCAAGTAGGAGGGGGGGGTTGTTTTGGCCATGACATCCTCTCTCAGGATTATTATGGGCTGCTTTTGTGGAATATGCATACATAACAGCGAGGAGGCTGACGATGTGCTGGACAGAGAGGGTGTCGCGGGGCGAGAGGAAGCGCGGGTGGTGACAGAGGGAGGGGGTGGATGGAGTGAGCTGACATTTCAGGGGACTTCCCAGCATTCTTACCTCTGATTGGTGTACCACCTGGTGAGGTAATTTGAATGCAAATAAGATTAGAGAGAAGAGTTAGTACGAGACGAAAGAGAGAGAGAGAGAGAGAGAGAAATGATAAAGAGAAAGAGAGAAAGGGGTGGGGCATCTAAGCGAGGAGGAAACAGGAAAGCAAATCAAAGTTTAGGCACCATCACTCTGAGCAGAGAGCAGGAGGCGGGGCAGGCAGAGGGAAGCTGGAGAGGTCAGCCAGACACTGGGGCCCCGCGGGGCCCGATCAGAAGCTGGAGAGGTTAGCCAGACACTGGGACCCCGCGGGGCCCGAACAGAAGCTGGAGAGGTCAGCCAGACACTGGGGCCCCCATGGGGCCCGATCAGAAGCTGGAGAGGTCAGCCAGACACTGGGGCCCCGTGGGGCCAGATCAGAAGCTGGTAACCAGTGGGCAACCTGGTTAATCCACACCAGGCTCAACAAGACCGGGCTGGGCTGGGTTGCGCTAGGCCAGGCCTTTGTGACTTGCACGGTCTGTTCTGCCTTGTACTTTCTGGAGTGGGCGTGGCCTCTGGCCGACCGCACCACAGGGTTAGGGGTCACGGCTCGCCCAGGGAAGCTGGACAGAGCATCGACAAGCCACGGCGGGTGCAATGCAGATCCAGCAAATGGCATACGGAACCAACTGCTGGTCACTGGTGGGGAGGCGGGGTTACACGTCTCTGGGGGGCTTTTTCTCTGATGGGGGGGGTGGCTGTCTGTCCTCCTGGGCAGCTGTCCATGCCTCAAAGCCAGGGCCAGTGTCCGTACGAGGACGGCGTCCCTTTAAGGCTCTATCTGCAAAATCTGAGTGGCCAGGATGGATAGCTTAGTCTGATCCCTCGCTTATTAATTAAAAGGCACATGGTGTAACAGCGAGGGAGAAACAATGGATGTTTTCATAAAAATGCCCTTTGCGGGAAATGCCTCGCTTTCTCAGCGGGCCGCTTCTCACTGCCAGGACACATGCAGATGCAGCTGTTTGACCATCAGGATCCGAAATGGGGCAGTTTTGTTAGCCGGGCCTAGCAGGCCGGGAAGGGCAGGACTCACCGCTAGTCTGCTTCTCCGATATACTCCACACAACTTCCCATCAGGCCTGGGGCTGTGAGAGGGTTGGTCATCGATCCTGCAGCAGCACCTTGGACGCCAGGATCTGACAGGGATGCTGAGCGAGGGACTGGCCACCGAAAACAGACAGCAGGACGGGCTCGCTCCCGGGAACCACTACTGGGCTGCGGGCGGACTCGCTAACGATGGTGCGGCCGGTTTATCACCACGCGCTACACGTGACACGCGTGGGCATCACCTCCGCGAGCCAGCGGACAGCGGCGGTGAACCGGGAATAAACCGCGGCGGGTGAGCCGGGTTTGGGGGCAGGAGGGCAGCTTCCACAGCACCACTCGCCCTCTCTGTGGATAACAGGTGATGTGGGGTGACTGGGCGAGGGGGGCTGCGCGTGAGAGTCTTCAGCATCATAGCCACCGGGGCATTTATATATATATATATGTTTTCCTGAAAGCAGCACTGTCATTTTTTTTCTCCCATCATGGCGGAGAGCAGGAAGGCGGGATAATGGCGGATGCACGCGGGAGACGTGGCTTGCTCCACGGCCGCGGGAGCCTGGCCTTCTGACTAGTGCCGGCACTATTCGGGGCGTGTGGCCAGCGGAAGGGGGCGGGCCCACACGCGCTGAGCTGCATGGGCTTTGCCCAACACCAAGATCCCCAGGTCATTTATGTGGTGGTGTGCGGCGCCCCCTTGGACCGGCACAGGGCAGACTCCCTACCTGATCGCAGTTGCTTGATGCGGCCATTGCTGCCTCCGATGTCCACGGGCAGGAAGTCCTTGAACCAGAAGATCTCAGGGTCGGGGTTGCCACTGGCAGCACACAGCATGGTGGCTGTACGCGTCCGCTCTACCACCTTCAGCTGGGGGCCCATGTCGATGGTGGGGAAGCCGTGAGGGATCTGGTCCTCTGTGGGGGGAGGGAGAATCAAAGACGGGCGGTGAGGGGTGGAGGACGCAGCCCTCAGAGCACCAATGAGAAATAGGACCATCACCTGACGACCCAGTGCGTTACAGCAGCGTGTAAAGGCCTGTCCCCCCTGCCACAAGCCCGCACCCCTGCACACTCACCCCCCCCCCCAGCACCCCAGTGACCTCCTGCTTCCCAGCATGTCACCCCCATCCCGCAGAAGCACCCGCATCACTTGAGCTCCACCTTGGGTATTTATCAAACACCTGCCTCAAAATGCGTAGCTAACGGATCAGTACCGAGAGTCTCACTACCAGGCAGCTCAGCAGAGAGCCAGGGGACCGGGGCCAGCAGGAGGGGGCACCAGCCTGCCTGCCTGGCCCCTCCCTAGCAATCTCCTCACTGGCAGACCCAAGCTGGGGTCAGAGCCTCAAAGCGGGACGGCTCAGATGCTGATAGAACTTTCTTTACCCATGGCCTCCCCAAGGACCCAAGCAGCCGCTTTTCCTGCTCGGGGATGTGATCACAGATGCAGAACACGAACACATCCAGACACGGGGGGGAGTTCTGTGACTTTTGTTCTTGTTTCCGGGCATCTTAAGCACCTTCTCCTGGGATGACAGGCGCAAACTCTCACCCAGACCCCGACACGACAGTGACAAACTGGGCACATCTCCAAGCCAGACTCACCCACACACACAACCAGCCCCTTGGGTGGGGGGGGGCGCCCGTGCCTAATCAGGATCATCCTTACAGAGAGGCCTCTCCCTCACCGGGACTAGGCCACATCCTCTGTGCGTTCGGATGATGAGAGTGATTGAGGGCAGCCTAGGTCAGAAGAAGGCCCCCGCAAACCGCCTTCCGAAAGCACCACGAGCTACCCGCCCATCGAAAGAGAAGAGCCACTGGATCCAGCTGCTGTGCAGGTCTCAGGTGCCATGACGACAGTAAAGCTCCCCCCCCAATAGGTCGTCAGCGAGTTTGGCAGAATCACTCAGCTGTGTGAGAACCACTCATGTCTCCACAGTCAGCGGGTAGAATCTGACTCCCCTGCAGAAAAACGGAGAGGCGTTCTGGGATGGACAAACACTGGAGACCCTTGGGTTTATAGTGCAGGTGGACCATCAGGTTCACACTGGAGATCCTTGGGTTTATAGTGCAGGTGGACCATCAGGTTCACACTGGAGATCCTTGGGTTTATAGTGCAGGTGGACCATCAGGTTCACACTGGAGATCATCCGAAGCGATGTCCCAGATGTGGACATTGCCAAGCCCATCGCAGTGTTGATGCTGACCTGCAGATGGCGCTGTGGACACCCTGCTTGCAGTTCCCATGGCTCAGTGCATAAGGTCAGCATGTTCCCACCAGCAACCGGGCTGCAGTTTCGTGTGGTGGGGGGATTAGCGAGGTGGCCGGGACAGGCCAGACAGGTTCTGCGTGTGTCTGCAGGGAACAAAGACTCGGCTTGTCTCGCTGACATGTGCTCCCCCCCCCCAAATTCTCTTCTGTTCTGTAATTATCTGCTCTTCCGTGTAAGGTCTGGGTTTCTGACAGGGTGCTGACCGGAACATGCATGGGTTCCCTCAGCGCGCCCCAAGTATGGACGCGGGCCACCTGACACATGCATCGGCAACCTGCTGGTGACGCTGTGCCCTCCTAGGGTTAGGGTTAGATCCTGGGATCCTCCCTTAGCCTGGCATTCCTGAATTTCCCATTTCGCTCCCTGGACTGGTGGGTCTGCCTGAATGGGAGCCTGGGCTCAGGTTGCACTGCGGCAATGCTCACAGGCTTCCAGTGAGGTGTTTGTGACATGACATCACGCTGGATCACATGACCGGGGAGGGCTGGCGGGACTTCTGACTGTCCACAGGGGCTCGATATATAGGCTCTGGAGCCACAATGCGTCACGGTTACAGAGTGGAAACACTGGGACACTTTGGATTTTGTGCAGATTCCTCACAAAATCAGTTGGCGGATGAGGAAGTCAGACGATTGCGGACAGGTCATTAATTAAGGCAGTGTTCTGGGCCGAGAGGCACACCAGCAGGGGGACCGTGGACGGGCCGAGAGGCACACCGCAGGCCAGAAAGAACACGTGCAGCCGTGTGTTTTCACGCTGTCTGGATGGAGTGGCTGCTCAGGTTTGACTCTTGTGCTCTTATGGTCAGCTGCCTCCTCATAGCAAAGGAGTTAAACTATAAACTTAAAACACGGCCCACTTAACACACTTAACACGTGACAGTGTCACACGCAAGCCAAGGTGGGGGGACCGCGTCACTGTACAATATGCTTTCCAGGAAGAAAATGAAACACAAAGGTTAATGGCAGTGGGAAGCCGGGCACTCAGTCTGGCGTGCCATCAAAGCGGCGACCCTGAGAAGAGCCAGAGGAAGGAAGGAGCCCAGGGGCACGACCTCCCGCTCACCCCCCCAGAGCGCCACCCCTCCCTGCTGCATATACATCGCTACTAATGGGCCCCCAGTAAGCCCCAGCTTTTCTGGGAAGTTCCTCAGCTGGCCCCATGTTGATCTCCTGCTGGTGGGAGAAACCCGAGCGCACTTCCAGACAGGCTGACGTGAACCGCGTGTCCCGGGCCGAGGACACCAGGCTGCACGTTTGCCTCTGTGAGGGCAGAAGGGGTCCCAGCTCCGGCAGTCGCCCGAGCAAAACCACAAGGCAGACGCTGGCAGCAGAAAAACAAAAGCAGCTCTGTGTGCAGAGGCAGTAAATCAGGCGACAGTGGGCGCGTGTGCAGGAAGGCGGTACGGCTGCACGCGTGCAAGAAGGTGGTGAGGCTGCGCGTGTGCAGGAAGGCGGTGGGGCCGCGCGCGTGCAGGAAGGCGGTGGGGCCGCGCGCGTGCAGGAAGGCGGTGGGGCCGCGCACGTGCAGAGAGGAGGTGGGGCCGCGCGCGCAGGAAGGCGGTGGGGCCGCGTGCGTGCAGGGAGGCGGTGGGACCGCGTGTTTGCAGGGAGGAGGTGCGGCCACGCGCGTGCATGTAGGAGGTGGGGGTGCGCGCGTGCTGGGAGGAGGTGAGGCCGCACGCGTGCATGTAGGAGGTGAGGCCGCACGCGTGCATGTAGGAGGTGGGGCTGCGCGCGTGTAGGGAGGAGGTGGGATCTGTGTGTGTGCAGGGAGGCTTATTTGAGATATATATATAAGCTGCAAAGATTTCCAGAACTAAGCGGGAGGAAAGCAGATGAAGATCCGAATTATGGGGGCAGGAATTCAGCTGCTGGCAGCTTGGGGGGGGGGGCTGAAGGAAACCCTCATTCAAAGATTCAGACCACATTCAGGTGGCTGAAGAAGCCACATCACTCCTCGTATTGCTATTATTGGTATTTTTGTGTCCAGTAAAGTCCAGTAAAGTATTTTACTCGAGGCTATAACAGCAATATAACTGAGGAACTTTGAGCACTTAACTGCTACAACCCCTGCTGACCGCAGCCTGAATATCAGGCTTCAATGAGCCTGTGTGTAGAGGCAGATGGCACCCTCACGGACGTTTATTACTGACTGCATGTTATGGGGAAAGACGTACTTCCAATCCCCATAATCTGCTTATCGTTGCCCAAAGCGAACCAAACCGTTCAGGGCAATGGCGTCCCGTACCACCGGAAGGTAATTAGGGGGAATTCCCTTCCAGAGCAAACTTTTAGCTAAAAGACATTTTATTTTTGGTAGTTCCCTTTGGAGCTCCATAGGAAGGGACCCGTCTGAGGTCAGATGCACCATGCATGCAGACACATGCACACACAGACACACACACACACGAGGCCCCCCAGGAGTGTCAGACATCTCTGCGGGAGGAGTCAGGCCCTGGGAAGGGGCCGGTAAACACCACGTTCCAGACACAACCTAATTCCAGCAGTGCCGGCTGAGAGGCGTATAAAACAAACAGCTGCTTTTTGCTATGGATACATGGGGGAGGGTTGGGAAGAACACACACACAGAACATTCCAGGTGTTTGAGCCAGCTAGGAGGTGTGGTATAATATCTCTGTTTCCGTGACAAACCTGGCGGCTGGTAGCACGGCCCCCCAGGGGCTCTAGGTGACAAACATGGGGAGGGACTGAAAGCTGAGATGAGCTCCCACGGCAGGAACGGCACCTTCTTACCTTAGGCAGGCGGAGGAACGGTGTTCCCAGAGTAACTGAACACCGATCCGCGCAAGACGGGACAGAAAAGACTTCTCGCCTAAAGGCGGAAGGCTGACGAAGGGCCAAGAGAGCAGGGTCTGAGACCTGCCGGCGGTGAGGGCGGAGCCTGCCAGTGCGCTTGGGAAAGCCTGACTCCCACACTGAGCCATTCAGCATGTCAGCCATAGTCACTGAAGAAAATAGTGCTTAGGGGTCTTGCTCTGGGGTCAAACAGTAAAATCGGCGCGCCGACCATGGGATTTGATCCAGTGATCATCCGATCACAGACAGAGCATCCTAACCCGCTGAGCCACATACTACACCCAAAAAACCAATCTGACTGAGTCGAGGCTTAAATCCAGGTCCGCCCGCAACACGACTCAAATCACCAACCGTCTGAGCCATTCAGTCGCAATAAACACAGTGTCTTTCCTGTGCCCGATCATTAATTAAGCAACAAACATCGATTCTGCCAATTAACAGACAGTCATACTTCACCCAGCGCAAAATGAGGCCAAAGTAGCAGCGGGACCCCCTCGTGTGTGTTTGTGCGGTTTCTGTGAAGAACAGAGCACACTCACACGTCTGGCAGAACTCGAGGGCAGAGCCTGCTAAAGGCCGCCGCACGCCACGGTGGGACCCTGCGCCTCCATTTATCAGCGCAATCATAAACTTTGCAAGAGCACTGTGACAAGGCTGTGGCTACGCTGGCCGGCGGTCAGGGGCCACGGCGTTTGATATTCTGCTGGTTCCCCGTGCGGTGAGCTCCGAGAGGCCGGGCTAATGAATGCTCTGACCTTTGCTGTAATGCACTTTTCCGTCATGGGGCAGAGCATTCCGGCACGCCCCCCGCGCCGGCAGCCACTTCATCAATACCGCTGGCCCCTCTCTCCGCCCTCCCTCCCTATCTACTCCTTGACTGCTGCTGATGTCACTACGATGTACTGAGGGGCCACGGCAGTACCGCGGTTACCAGGGGCAGAGCCAATGCCCGCCAGAGATATTACCCAGCTGACTGACAGGCTTGGTTACTAGGGGCGGAGCCGGGGCCCACTGGCAATCACACCCAAGTAATAGCTTCCATTTATAATGTATTTATTCCATGAAAACCCCTGCAGGACTAAAAAAACAATACTCATATTTGACGGACTACTTTTCTCCCCACACAGCTGGCTACATTGTTTTCTTCCCTGCAGGCTGTGTTTAAACGTATAAAATGACTAAAGCGGATCAGGTATCATGCGGGGACGGGCAGGGCAGGTGGCAATAAGGGTGGCGGGAGAATGGTGTGCCCCCCCCGGGTCAATTACACGAAACAGAACGTGGGGGGGCTAGGGTCGATATGCTTT
Source organism: Petrocephalus zakoni (assembly GCA_026774425.1). Taxonomy (NCBI): domain Eukaryota; kingdom Metazoa; phylum Chordata; class Actinopteri; order Osteoglossiformes; family Mormyridae; genus Petrocephalus; species Petrocephalus zakoni. The sequence continues at coordinate 1,535,470 of JAODKN010000044.1, forward strand.
TAATCCTCGTAGGACTTGCTATACAGCAGCGGCAGCAGCAGCAACCCCAGGTCTGGGTCTGATGAAAAGAGGAGCGGAAAAGCAGCAGGGAGATACATCCACTATCTGCACAGGAATCAGCCCCGGAGCCAAGGAGGGCCTGTCACAGGTGGGGGGCTGGGGGGGGGGATGAGAAGGGACCATTAGGGATTGTCAGGGACTGGGACCCACTGAGGATTTCAGGGACCGGGGACTGTCAGGGATTGTCTGGGCCTGGGACCCACTGAGGATTTCAGGGACCATCAGAGATCGTCAGGGACCAGGGACCAGGGACCACTGAGGATTTTAAGGACCAGGGACTGTCAGGGATCGTCTGGGCCTGGGACCCACTGAGGATTTCAGGGACCGGGGACCGTCAGGGATCGTCTGGGCCTGGGACCCACTGAGGATTTCAGGCACCTGGGGCCGTCAGAGATTGTCAGGGACCGGAGACCACTCAGGATTTCAGGGACCAGAGACCGTCAGAGATTGTTAGGAACTGGGTACCACTGAAGATTTCAGGGACAAGGGACCGTCAGGGATCGTCTGGGACCGGGTAGCACTGAGGATTTCAGGGACGTCAGGGATCGTCAGTGACTGCAGACCAATAAGGATCGTCTGGGACCGGGGACCGATGGCACTCTCACTCAAAGGGCACGGCTGGGACCGGGACCCCCATCTGTGGCATCGTCAGACGTAACTAAACCCCCTTTGTGCTCTCCCTTACAACGCTTCACATGTTCAAAAGGCCACAGGTCAAACCTCACACCTCCGGACGCTATGACTGCTTCCCGAGATCCCCTCTGGATTGCCGGGCTTTAAAACACGGCAGGTTTCAGAGGCGAGTGGCCAGGCAACCCCTTTGTGGGGAACATTTACTGTGATTTCAGTTTGGGTACTGAGCGTGTAAGACGTGGCTCTTTGGGTGGAGCAGGGCGAGGCAGAGATGGCCACTGTTTTGTCACTTGATAGCAGGGACATTGCGTGACAAGGCTTTGTCACAATACGGGGAGGTAATCCCCCCCCCCCCACGTTCTGCAGAGCCCAGAAGTCACTGGGGTGTTGCTGTGTGTGATGCAGGGTGCAGATCCGATGCCGCTGCTGAGCATTCCTGGCGAAACCTCGCTCTCTCTGATCAAAGAGGACGCCTTTCGCTGCAGACGATCTGACGCCGATCCTCTAACACTGTGAGCATCAGTGCACCCTGGTTGCCTCAGGCCTGCTTTCCTGGAGACAAATCAAGAGGTTTTTTAATCTATTTTTCTTGTTTTGGCAGATTTTTTTGATGTCTGCGTTGGTTAGTTCTGTTTTCATGTACCACCAGAAGCACAGGAACGTGTTTATGGCTTAAAGCATTTTACAAACAGCAGCCGGCTTCACACATATCAGACACCTTCAAAAGCTGCTCCGAAAATAGCCCCTAACGGGAAGAAAGGAGCAAAGTCCCAGCCAAAGATCGGTGCGAAAAAGACCCGAGCGGGGCAGCTTTTGAAACCATCACAGCACGTTTGGGCGGGCAATCAGAGTCATCGCTCCGGGCTGGTGGTGACACTGCTCACAGTGCAGTCACGGCAGAGCGCGAGTTCTGCGAGGGTGCAACAGAAGCACATGCGGAAGGGAAGCACGCACCTCCCCAGCGCAACAGCGAGCGGGCCGGCGCGAGGCGGCGTGAATGTAACAGCGAGCGGGCCGGCGTGAGGCGGCGAGGCGACGGGAACGTAACAGCGAGCGGGCCGGCGCGAGGCGGTGGGAACGTAACAGCGAGCGGGCCGGCGCGAGGCGGCGGGAATGTAACAGCAGCCCAGTTTGGTGGTGTGTCGGGCTCCTTCATGGAGAGCATTATTTTTCCCTGTCGTTTTTCTCCTCTCTTCCATGGAATGGGAAGCTCCCCAGGGTTTTATGGGAATTCCGTTTGACTGGCAAGGAGATCAGGCTAAACTCAGGCAGGGGACGGGAAGCTTGACGCTGACCACATTGAGCTGAACCACGACAGGCCCTATGAGGACCCCCTGAATGCAGGGGGGGGGGCTCTGTCCTACTGACTCATGATCCCTCTGTTTGCAGGGGAGGTGGGGCCAACATGCCTCAAAAGCCTGAGAGATACCTGATACAGGAGCATCCCAGCTCTTTAGCTTTTTGATCTCAGGCCAGCCGTACGACACGTTCTTAATGAAAAGATAACGATGAAGCCTACTGCGATTGCTCACCGCCCACGGTGATGGACCCAAACGGAGAGCGATTAACCCTCAGATCACTAATTCACAGGTTGGGAAGCACGCTGGTCACCCTGGCAACAGCTCAGGGCCAGCCAGAGAACAGACGGGCTCCATGCCGGACCAAGGCGCCTTCTGAGGTTGTATGGTTAGCCCACCCACACCAGACCTACCCTGCCGGTGCTCTACAGTACCAGCAGGGTTTGCCGGCCACCCCCCAGAGCCTCTGCAGCTGGATTCCGTGTCTGTGTGTGTGCACGCCTTTTGAATATCACAGGGAGCGTCTGGTAACCCAGCTCCACCCCCCAACCCCGCCCCCTGTGTCGTGACACTCGCGCCCGCGGTTGAGACGTTCCCGGTGATTTGCTGGTGCTTCGGCGCACACGCGGGGACGTGCAAATGAAGCTCATCATTCATATCTGAATGCACTCCCGTCGCCGACCCCCTCGCCTCCTGGGGGAGAGGATCGTTTGTGACGCAGAATCAGAGCGGCGATGACATCATGGCAGGGAGGCGCGCTCTGTGCCTGTGGGGACACGGTGCCTCATCGCAGGTGCACTCTCCTCACCACCCGTTTCCCAGGATGCCGAGCAGCAGACCTTTTACACATCACACCCTCGTATATGGTGCCTCTGATCTGTCGGTGAGCCCCACCAGCATATGCCAATTTCCATTCTGGCACCTAGCCTTCGGTGCCCCGGAAACATAACACACCCCCTGAGCATCCCGGCGGCGGCAGGGGCTCCCAGCTTTCCCAGGGTCACATGGAGGTGCGGCTCCGGCCCCCAAGGCCGCACAGGGGGATTAGCAGCTCTGCCAGGTTACAGGGCGAGGTGGGGGGGTGTGTGCACATAATCCTGGTGGCCGGTGTTTGTAACCGTCACGATTTTATACCCTGTGCCCGTGTCACGCCGTGCTGCTCTGGCCTGGGTCTCCGCCAGATGGCGAGGAAATTAAACTCATTTCACGGATCGGTGATCACCGTCAGGGGAGGGGCGTGCACACCAGAGGCTCAGAGGTGCCCGGAGCACAGATCCCTGCAGTAACTCCTCCCCTGGGAAACATGGCCAAAAAGGGTCCGGAAGCAGCAAGCAAGTTCCACGGGCCGCCTGCTATCGAGTTCGGGCGTGGGACACTTTGCCCACCTCCCCCCCAGATTTCCGGTCTGGGCGGCAGGGCCAAGCGTGAGGTAATACCTCAGACCAAAAAAGCTGGGAGGAGAAAGGTAAAAACGAAGGCAGCCACACAGGGAGCCAATAGGCATAGAGGGCCACAGATTCTAGGGGGCGCCAGTCACTCACATGGGAAGGAGGCTGAAACACAAAGGGGGGGTCATGGCCTTCAGCCTGCTGCCTCCGTGCCAAACCAGGACGTGCCGTGGCACTGCGAACGCAAACCTCCTTCGAGATCAGCAAGTCTCTCACTTGTTTACAGACACCGAACACCCGCCTCACCCCTCCCCCCCGGTCACTGCTTGGTGATAGATTTTCCACTCAGTGTTTTCACATCAAACAGCCGTTTATCTCAGGTGGCGGTCGAGTGGAAACCAAGGTCACACGGAGAACGGCCGAGTCCAGAACACCCCGCAGGTGCCCGCGAGGCCGGTCTGCCGTTACCCATTTGCGCTACGCCGGCGTGGAAGGCTGACCGTTCAGAAACGAGCATCGCTTAATTAGACACATGAAGTGAGCATGCGGGTAATATTAAAACGCATTTTCACAGTGAAGATAGCATCGCAGACCAGCCACATGGCATTCTTTCAGGATGATTTACTGGTTTGATGAGCGACATAGATAGGAGGGGCAGCTGGTCACATGACCGCACCCCCTCCATCCAAACAGTGGAGACATTGGTGAAATAGAGACCCTTCACCGACTATTCGAGGAACGCTCCTTACAATGCCGGCCTTCTGTTCCCTATTTTCCCAGCATTCCCAGCATCGAGACAGTCTGCAATCCGCGGTGTACTTCATGGATTTTGCATTCATTTATAGGGGCAGTGGGGAGAAGCCTGAGATGAAGCGGCATGGTGGAAGGGTGCCGCCGCCGCAGTGCGCCGCGCTGGCGTGACTGCGCGTGGGGGCCCATCCGGCAGGATCGAGTAGAACCTGCTGCCGAGTGCCGGAAAGGGGGCATGAGTCACAGTCAGTCAGTTCCCCCCCGGGCCTCACAGGCCCCGCCTACCTCATTACTCACCTTATTCTCACCAAACTTAGCCAACAGCCAGTCGCGGCTTCCCAGAGGAGTCGCGTGACAAAGCCCTACCTGCTACTACCTTGCAGGGGCTAACGGCGGGCACGCTACAGGCCAGGACTACCAGCAGGCCCGCTAAGGGCGAGGCCAGTGCCGAGCATGCTAAAGACCGGGGCTAACAGCGGCATGCTACAGGCCAGGAATACCGGCAGGCCCGCTAAGGGCGAGGCCAGTGCAGAGCATGCTAAAGACCGGGGCTAACAGCGGGCACGCTACAGGCCAGGACTACCAGCAGGCCCGCTAAGGGCGAGGCCAGTGCCGAGCATGCTAAAGACCGGGG
>JAODKN010000044.1:1569899-1580741 GCA_026774425.1 Petrocephalus zakoni
GGGGGGGGGGGGGGGGGGCGGGCCGGGGGGGGGGGGGGGGGGCGCCCGCCCCAGGGCCGGAGTGATTATGCGGCTGCTCCAGCCAATAGGAGGCTTGGTTGTGATGTGCCTGTGGATTGCTGGCCAGGTAAGAGGCGCACTACTCTGAACGGGACGTCAGTTTTTCCAAAAAAAAAAAAAAAACACGAGGAAAGTCTTACAGGGGGAACAAAAATAACAGCAAACTAAAGTGAGAGACACTCACTCTCTGACACACTAACCTTTCTGTAGAAGACCAGCCCATTTCAAACATAAAGGTTACACAGCTATTCCTAGGCATTGTTGCATTCTTAGGTTTCCTTCATCCCAGCATAATCATGTTTTAATCCCTTCCCACCACAAATACCATCTTAGACTGATCCCACATCCATTTAGGTCCCCCAGTTGCTTACTTTGTAACCTAATCCTCACCGGTCAGAGACAAAATGCCGGTTGGGAATTCCACTGACCCGGATGAGGGGATTTCAAATCCGATGGTGGCTTCAAACAAACAGCACACAGTGCCATTTAATGGGGCGGGAGTCCAGAATTTTCTCCCACAACAAATCCAGGCATGAAACCAGCCTTAGAGCAAAACCCAATGGGTTAGGGACTTTATGGGTAAGGGAAAATTATTTTTGTATGAGAACGAAACAAAACTGAGAGAAGCATTACGAGTGATTCTCGGGGGGGCTGCGTGACAGACACGGCCACCGCCAGCCATTAGGAATCTTTGTGAAGACGGATGGTGCACGTCTGAGGTCCCGTTTCTCAGCGAAGCATCTCCTAACAGCTCTAACCTTTTAATGTAATCTGTTCACCAAGAACCAGGCCACGTCCTCCTGTGGCTGGCTGAATGCTCACCACAGTGTCTATTTCACACAGCATCAGGACACGACAGGAGGCTTTTGGGATACAAACTCACTCCTAGCTATTTTTGGAGTGGTCGTATTTTTCAACGGAAATACTTACTTTTACATTGATTTATTTAGCAGACGCTTTGGTCCGAGGCAGGTAGTTCATCACAAGTTTACAGCAGTTATGAAGCCAAATACTGAGTGATTAACTCAAACATGCTTCATTTAATTAACGCCTGTATTCTGTATGTTTTCACATATGTCTCACGAGGTTTCAGTTAAGGCTGCAAAAAATAATTATTTTAATAATCGATTAATCATGTGATCGGTGCAAATGCTTTATTTAAAAGACATGAAGAGGTTCTTCAAAGTCAGAGTTGTAATAAAAACTATAAAATCTCAAATTTAGTGACAAAGTAGCATGGAAACCGTCTTGGCCATATTTAGCTCGCTTTACAAATGGCACACGGTGCTATTTTGATGGTATTTTCAAAAGCAACGCTATTTTGGCATTTCGAAATCTTAGTGATATAATTCACCGAGCATGAGGTAGGGTCCTGATTAATTTCTGCCCCAAGATCTCAAGAAAATATGGTATACAGTACTACTATAATACTATTGAAGCCTAGTAATGACTTTCAAACTGCTCACCCATTTCACCATTTTCATTACACTGCTTAAACTGGTGTTTGTCGCAATACATCTGCCCTCTACTGGTCTGGTGGAACATGACAGCTGTATGCATGTGACGGCCATGTAGTTCTGCGGACAGATGTAGCACGCACACGAGTCCATGTGCACAAGCTTGCACAAACTATAACGGCAAGTGGAAAAGTAGTATGGATTAGGCTGAGCACAGCAACGTTAGCATTGCTAGCTGGTGATGTCATATGCGCAGTTTACGCAGCAAACAGCAATACACCGACTGATGACAAAATTTGTTGGTCAACTATGATCACAGACTATTACCAATGTTACAGATTATTTGCTGTCCAGCTTGCACAGTAAACATTCACTTGATACTCTTGGGTTGAAAGTCACAGTTCATTTGGAAATGGTGTTCTTCCCAAACCTGTTGACCATAAATGATAGCTTTTTTCCACATCTGACAATTGTATAGGAAATTTAAACCAAAAAAAGAAAAGAGGTCTGTAAATTTTGTAATGTAAAAATAATAAGCCTCCGTCTCCTAGGTACGGCTCTAAGCCATCCCAGAAAACGCCAGGCTCAAGGGCTGAAAACATCCCAACTGTCACTAGGGCACAGCTGAGTAGGCAGGACTGAACATTAGGGAGTCTCTGAGGCGGCATAAACAAAGCGAGACAGTGACCACATCTTCTGCTGAAGTTTACCCACAATCCACCTGGCTCCCCCTCTTCTGGTTCCAGTGAATAATGCAGCACAAACATGATAAGCATTATTATGCCAGTTCAGTTCCAGCTGCTGTTTCTCAAAAGAAACGGAAGACGCGAAATCCCCCGTGGAAAGCATCATAAAGGAACCATGTTGAGGGCTGGAAATGACCTGCTACCTCGAGACTGATCTGGTCATTGAGCAGGTGAGGGACCCTCCGGAACCCAATCAGAATGACAGACCTCACTGTCGCCACCGCTGTGCCTGAAGGTAAACACCCGAGTGGGAGCAGGTGACCGGTCAAGGCATGGGAGGGCACTCGAGCCTGCAGCGCCATCCAGAGGCATGATGCTGTAGGGTGCTCACAGAAGTCCTCCAGCAAGGTCTCAGCAAGCCTGCCTTGATGGCCGGCTGGCTGGCAGCTGCAGCCACTTGCGCAAGAGCATCGATAAGAGAAACAGGTAAACACCTGTAACCCGCTCCCGCACACAAACACACACCCACATCCACATCACATTTTTATGAGTCAGCTAAGCTTACAAACGACAATGAAAGTCGTCATGAGATCCGATACCAAAGATCGTCTCAAAATATTCCGTCTTGAACCACGGCCTGATCATCTCACCACAACAAATCGCCCTCAGAAACTTGACCTGCACACCACTGGTTGACCTTCTTGAGTTCCTCATCAACACTTGGCACAAGTGAGCACGTGCCTTGTTCTCCCAAAGCCTTTTGTGGGAAACATGTGTTCCCCGAACCTGAGCTCGTTTCTTCGGGTGTCTCAGGGTCATTAGCGGCCCTCTGTTCCCTTACCGGCATCTAAAACACACGAGACAGGCAGTCATAACCAGCCCTGCCATCGCCGCTGTTGTGACTAAGACGACCACTTCATGTAAATCTCGGAGCTTTCCATTTCAAAAGCAATCAGCTCGAGTTACTCAAAGATTTACGGTTCCCAGAAAATGGAGCCATTAACTTCTGCAATTTCACAGGGTGGAGAAAGACGGATGAGGGAACCGGCCCTTTAAGAGCAGTGGAGGACTGGGCAGCAGCCGCATGTTAATCACAGCCGACACACTGAAGAGGAAGGGGCACTGGGACTCTAGCAATGGCAGCCTTCGCCCGGCCTCCGGCTTTCCCACCATGCCGCGTTTCCACTGGAGGCCGAGGCCGTCCTCACAATGCCTGAGGCGTGTCATGTTCGGACACGCGCACCTACACATACATCTGTCACATGTCCCGACTTTCAGCAAAGGAGGCGCCAAGCCAATCAACACGCCACACCACGCGGCAGACAGACGCTACCAGCCTTAATGGGAGCTCGACACATGGGTCCCCCAAAATCCACACAGAATGGTCTGATCCGAGAAAAACCACATGCAAAACGAGGTTAACCTGATTGTCGTTTGTCATCCCCCTTCTCGTTCTGACTGGCTGATCTGACGGGGCGCCCCCTGGTGGCCACCAGGCCCTAAGCAGCCGCTCATTAATGCCTCGGACCTGGGTCTGAGGCTGGTTTCTGGAGGAAGAGGGGGAGTAAAGCGTTCTGTGATGTCAAAACAATCAAAGCACGTCAAGGCGGTAATGGAAGGAGGAAGCTGTGGTGTGAGAGGTGGTTAAGACAGGCCAGACAGGCCATTTACACGCTACGGGCGGCTTCCCGGGCAGCAGCAGGCCAGCCAGGCCCAAAGCAGCCCCTGAGAAGCTATCAGACAGTTGGACCCACTGGAGATGAGGGTCAGTGTGGTTGGCAAGAGCCAAAGCACGCATCAAGGTGCGCAAGTGCGTGTATCGGTGCCGGCACTACGTCTCTGCTCAGGAAATGTAAAACAACACGCGTCCTCGTTATGCTCATCTGGACAAGTCAACAAGAAGGCTCTCTCAGGAAGGCAGGCGCGTGCGGGAGAATGCAAGGAGCAAATCATTTTTATTGGAGGCTCCGGTGGGTATCGACAGGCTGGGGATGCATTTAAATAGGCCAATTAAACCGGGAAATGAAGCAACAAGAGGCACTCGGCACATGTAAACGGGCGTGTCGCTGCGGCACACGCAAACGGAGAGCCGGCGTCAGGCCGAGGCGTCCCCGGTCTGCTGGGAGGGGGTGCTGTTAGCATGCAGACCCACGAGCCGCAGCTGAGGCCAGGACTTCATTATGCAGACAGCCAAGAGGCTTGACTCGCCATGGCAACACCGTGGGCAAGGCGGCACCGGGGGCATAGCGGTACCACGGGCAAGGCGGCACCGGGGGCATGACAGTACTGCGGGCAAGGCGGCACCGGGGGCATGACAGTACTGCGGGCAAGGCGGCACCGGGGGCATGGCAGTACTGTGGGCAAGGGGACACCGCGGGCAAGGTGGCACCGGGGGCAAGACGGTACTGCGGGCAAAATGGCACCGTGGGCAAGGTGACATGTTTGGAGATGGGCTGAAAATCGCTAGGGCCACCATGGGATGTCTGTGGGGAGCGTGTGGAAGCCACGCCCACCGGACTGGATGGCGGTGATGGTGACACAGGAGGCACACAGAAAGGGCATCAGAAATGGAGATGAACCAGAAAAGCGTGTCAGTAAAAGAGAAGAAATGTCACAAGACTGCCAGGATGTAAAAAGCTGGCGAGGGGCTGTGCCGAGTGGAAAGCAGACTGCAGAAACATTCCCTGCATATGGAGAAACTCGTGCCGGGGCTTACGGCCACAGAGAAACCACACACTGGGATGAAGCGCGATATGGTGACCTGGATGGATCCAAAACGGCAACTTTACGGCGGCAATAAATCCATTCAACTGATGAGCCAGCCACAGCCATACCATCAGTGCCCACGACGGCCTTGAGCGGGAGGTAGCCATGTTTAAAATGCCCCCCACAACATTGATGAAGGTTCGAAAACACAAAACAAAGAACACAAGAACCAGGGTCTGGCATACCACAGACAGAAAGATAGGCAGAGACTGACAGACAAGGAATGCAGAAATTAAGCTTCCAGGAGTCACTCCTTCTGCACAGGGGGTCATGCGTGTCCACTGGGTGAGGCCCAGAATCCACCTCACAAACCAGACTTCTCAGTTTTTTTCTCAAGTAACTGGAAACAAAAGTCAGATTCCTGAACGTTTAACTGTTTATCTTTTAACAAAAATGAAGAACAGAGCTTTAAAGGCCAGTCTCATTTCCCGATTTATCATACAGAGATGAATGTTACACAGTCTACCTTCTAAATGGGTCCCCCTCTCTCTCTCACACACACCCACACACATTCACACGTGCTCTGAAACACTTGTCACAAAAGCACTTTGTCACAATTAAAACTGGGCACTAATCGATTTGAAAAGAAAGGACGATCCTCGTGTGCCGGAATCGAGAGAAGGAGGCGTTGCAGATTCACATCTGCCACCAGCGCCGCCCTAATGACACAGCCGCTGTGCTTCCAGACGCCGCGGGAACAATTAAGGAGAAAGAGCAGGATTCACAGGAAAAGGCCCCAGTGTCGGCTAAGCCACGCCCATGCCGGCCCTGTAAGACTGCGGTCACCAAACTAGTCACACCCGAGACAGCATGATGACAGAGGGTCCGAGCGAGAGCAGCAGCCGGGAACCTGAGCAGGCCATGGGCTAAGCAGCCTCCATGCTCGAATTTCCCAGTCGGAGGGAAACTGGTGAGAGATGTGACGGTAATTTATCGTGACTGGCAACTGTATCCATGTTAAGTACTTCACAGTTTCCACAAGAATCATGATTGTCTTTATTATTATAACGACAGAACAGACCGGCAAGCACCCATCAAACGATGCCTGAGTTTTCGGAAGCTGCAACAACAGGCCGATTTCAGCCTGCATACCGTCTCAGCGCTGTCCACATATCTCACTGCTTTGTCCATTATCCGTCTCTGTAAATCTCATTATAGTGGTTAGAAGTAAAGAAAAAATCGAAAATTGTATACATCATCGAACTGCTAAAAATACTGCACTTCCCTTACACTCAAAACAGCACATGGTCCATGGACGGGTCAGCCAAGCGGACGGGCACACAGAGCACGGCTGGTGAGGAGGAACTGGCCCCGAGGAAACCAGGATCCACTCTGATTGTGTGGAAATGGTTTGGATTTGCAAACATCAAACATGAACCCTTCTACTGTCATTTACAAACTTCGTTTATCCACTATTATGTATCTTTATTGCAAACTGAGTTCATTAGTGCGCAGATACTGATAAATGTCTGTTTGTACTCGAAACTTTAAAATCTTTCCGATCACAACATTAAAATGCACGTTTGCTACGATGAGTCAGTTTCTTTTATATGCAGTAATAAATATAAATAAATATAAATGTACAAGTACTGTTTCTATTAAGGAATGGCTGGTTTAGTGTTAGTTAACATACATTCTGCATACATTCCAGTTTGGTTGACTAGTGAACAAACAAAATACTTCTAACTAAAAATATTATGATCTAACATCTAAGAGGTCAGCCCACCCCCCGGCACTGCCCTGTGGTCCCACACAGCCCAGACTGCCATGGCTCGACTGTGGCCCTAAGCGCAGGGGAGGTGCGCAAACTTTACAGCGGGATAAAGTACAGGTGAGTCTCCTGATCTGCTCTGAGCTTGGGGGGGGGGTGTTCTGGCTGCTGGGAGACAGCATTACCAAGCCTCAAGTATACTGGGAAAGTGGGGGGGGGGGCACAGTGAGGGTAATGAGCAGCCACTGGTGCCAAAAAGCCATGAAGGAGAATGTATGGGCCGCTGGTCCTGGACCACCCTGCCAGAAAAGGGCTCCAGCATGTGACCCCAGAGACGTGTGGCGCCATGCTGGTGAAGGACCATGCTTGGCCAACTCCCACAGAGTCCTTGTTACACAACACACTTTCAGACTCTGCTACCAGCATAATTCAGCACCATAAAGCTGCTGAAGTGAGCAAAGTCTGCCTGTAAATGGGACAGACTGCACTCTCCGCCAATCTGCCTGCAAAGGGGACACACTGCACTCTCCACCAATCTGCCTGTAAAGGGGACACACTGCACTCTCCACCAATCTGCCTGTAAAGGGGACACACTGCACTCTCCGCCAATCTGCCTGTTAAGGGGACACGCTGCACTCTCCGCCAATCTGCCTGCAAAGGGGACACACTGCACTCTCCGCCAATCTGCCTGTAAAGGGGACACACTGCACTCTCCGCCAATCTGCCTGCAAAGGGGACATGCCACACTCTCCCTCAATCCCGCCCGTAAAGGGGACACGCTGCACTCTCCGCCAATCTGCCTGCAAAGGGGACACGCCGCACTCTCCGCCAATCTGCCCGTAAAGGGGACACACTGCACTCTCCGCCAATCTGCCTGCAAAGGGGACACACTGCACTCTCCACCAATCCACCCATAAAGGGGACACGCCACACTCTCCGCCAATCTGCCTGTAAAGGGGACACGCTGCACTCTCCACCAATCCGCCCATAAAGCGGACACACCACTCTAGCTGCCAATCCGGCCATATAAGGGACACCCCACACTCTCTCCAATCTGCCCTTAAAGGGAAAAGTGTGATGATAAGTCCATCAATCCATCGCCACTTTCAGAGCCTCCTGTCTGTATGTTACCCCCACCAGAGGCATCCAGCGTGGGGCCAGCACTCGGTAAGCACAAGAATAAAGTGTGCAACGTAGCTCTGCGTGGCGGCCTAACCCCCATGTCTTTGAAACTTTAATTGAGGGGGGGGGGGGGGAGTAATAAAAGCAGAGGCACCTCTAAAAAGTGCTTTTACTCCCCCCTCACACTCCGCTACACCTGACCCCCGACTCTTGACGGAGGACATCACTCTGCCTATTTATTACGCCGTCTCCCTGACAGTAAGGGCATTTCACTCCAGTGGGCAGCTATGCCATCCCTGGTTTGTAGGGACATGTCCCCCCGCCCCTCCGATGATAATCGATAGCAGCATCCCATCTTTCAGCTGAAAAAAAATACCTAAAAGGCAGCTCTGTAAAGTCAGTTAACCCCCATCCCACTGCAGACATATTGCAGCTAATATCTGCGAATGGCGGTAACCGCCCCCCAACAAGACGACACACCCTTTCGCACACCGCCAAGGAGAAATGAGGATGCTGTTGTTCCCCAGGCTGGAGGGGAAAAAGCATATTTGGGAGCAGAGTGTGTGGCATTTAAGTGCTATTTATACCGACAGAACGGGAATTTGCCTGAACCCAGTCCAGCCCCAACCAAGGCTCCATAAAACACAGAGCAGGCTGGAGTATTTTCAGGTTACGCCCAGGGAGCAGGCAGCCAGTGGCACGAACCCACCCCTGACCGAGCCACGCGACAGAACGCCTTGATGGAGAAACAGCATTAATGTGCAGGACACCTGCAAGAGAGCCAAGGCAGCGGGGATGCAGGCTCAGCGCGTTCAGTGCGCAGCTGGTCAGGGATGGAGGCTTGCTGGGGGGGCAGGGGCCCAGCCAGCGGGATACAGCACCGGCACAATGGGGCCCTGCATTCCAGCCGAGTCACACCTGAGCCCCCACCCGCCAAGGAGGAGATTCCCCCTTGAATTTCTTATTGACTCCCCCCACCACCACCAATATCAGCAATGCCACCTCTTCTCACACTTTCAATGGGGGGGGGGGTGAATATGATGACCTTCATGTGACTTTCATGGCGAATAATATTTGGAGGGTGGAGGAGGAACACCTATTGGACCCACATACTGGTAAATGACAGTCTGGGAAAAACAGGAAGCAGAAAGTAGCCGTAAAGAGCTGCGTATCGTTCGGTGGTTGAGCTGATCTTGCTCATGTACACATCGTGGAAGGGAGCACACGACCGGCCGGGAAGCAGCTGTTCCCTAACCCAGCCCCGAGCGCTTAGGTAGCAGGGAACCTTCAGACAGCAGCACATCGCCACGGCCGGTCCTGCCAAGCCGCCAACATCAGCTGCAGTATCAGGAGTGGCGGCACCGTGAGCCAGAATCCTAAGGTTGTCATGGGACGTCTTGGATTTCCCCGAAGACGCTCCGACTACTCTACAGCCTGCATTGTTCTTTCACGGGGCTTGTTTGAGGGCCGCCTGTCTCGAGGAATTGCTCGGGACGCGTGAGATGGGAGGGGTAAAAGGAAGACGGAGCACAGTTTAACTCACTGTCTGACTCAGAGACTAAATGATGACACCCCCTTACCTAACAGGGGGCAGCATTAACACACGCCAGTGTGCATGACCTCAGCCGATGGCAGAAAAGCTTGGGAGAGACACCCTCGTTCTTAGACTATGCAGCTGCTTCAAGCTTGAGGAAACTGGCCCCTAGACTAGGAAAATCAATCTCCCCATCAGTGCCTACAGCTATGGATCAATCCGGCGGGCCCGCCTGTGCGCCGCAGGGGCATCGCAGACGGGCACACCGTGCAGACCACATTGCATGACACCTTATCCCCCAATCCCCGGAGTGTTCCTAAATGCAAAACCCTAGAGAGATAGCTGCTTCCAGGAGATGGCGGGAATTTTTGTGGAACACACACTTCTGCACATGGGGTACTATGATCATGGAGTCTGTTTCTGTGGTCGCGGTCCCTCCCACAGAGAGAGAGCCCTGCTAGGTTATCCTGGGAATGCGGATCCCGGATTTCCCTCTGCTCTCGGCTGCCACGGGGAGCTCGGTCTCGGCCAAGATGACAACACCCGCCATGTCATCGGCTGCAGCTGTCAGCCCGGGTTACGTCCAGGAACTAACCACGGCGCGAGGGATCGGGGAAGCAAGACAAATGGGCGCGGCAGCCTGGCGCCATTCGTCACGTCAGCTTCTGGCGGCCGAGGGCTATGAAATATGGCGCTGGGTCTCACTCGCCCATTGATCGTTGTCGGGTCTCATTGTTCGGGCCGGCGAACCCCGTGAATCATAAGACTGATGAATATCTAAAATCGATAATTAAAAGAAGCCTTATCAGGCCACTCATCCATCATCCAATTTAGGGTCTGCCCCCCATACCACTGCCGAAATTAGTTACCTTGTAGAGGCCAACTCCCCGGCACCTACATCCATGCCCAACCCAGACGGCAGATTCGGGACCTCATCTAACCCTCTACGGGGGCTGGTCCGGCTCCCAATGATGCTTCCCACGGGGGCTGGAGCCATTTTTTCCTCCCCCCCATAGTCACACAACAATGATGCTGAGTGCTGAAAAGAAGCCAAAGCTGAGTGAGGGCTGAGTCTCCCATTAAGCCCCCGTCCAAGAATGAGCGAGGCCCAGGCGGGAGCGGCTGTGCTTCCTCAGCTGGTAAGTGCGGCACCTGCATTGGATGCACAGCCAGAGAGGGAGTAACGAGGCCGGGGCGACTGGGCAGGGAGCGGAGCAGAACACTGCCAGCTGTGCCAACACTGGGAAGCTACTTCTCCTGCACCGTAAGACACTAGCAGAACCCCCTCAGGCTCCTGAACCGGCACACCCCCAGGCGGCAAGGAAAGCAGCTCTGGTCAAGCAAAGGAGTCATACGGCGGATAAGAACCCCTCCCTCACTGTCCCCAAGCCCCCCACTGCAGGAATGGAGTGCCAGCGGGGGAGGCAGCAGGGCATACAAACGGTTCCTTCCTTGACCATCATTGGCCTCCAGCCAGGAGGACAGTTCCAGAGACCTTACGGCTAA
>JAODKN010000044.1:1592987-1608537 GCA_026774425.1 Petrocephalus zakoni
GCGATCCCGCCTAACCATCCCGCGATCCCGCCTAAGCACCTCGCGATCCCGCCTAAGCACCTCGCGATCCCGCCTAAGCACCCCGCGATCCCGCCTAACCATCCCGCGATCCCGCCTAACCATCCCGCGATCCCGCCTAAGCACCTCGCGATCCCGCCTAAGCACCTCGCGATCCCGCCTAACCATCCCGCGATCCCGCCTAACCATCCCCGCGATCCCGCCTAACCATCCCGCGATCCCGCCTAAGCACCTCGCGATCCCGCCTAACCATCCTGCGATCCCGCCTAACCATCCCGCGATCCCACCTATCCATCCCGCGAACCTGCCACACGTCCTGGACTCCGTCTGCTCCCGTCCGCCTTCCTTCCCCTCAGCCGCGAGCCACCGCGCTGCGCAGAGGAGCCTCCAATCAAACGCCTCGCTCTGCGGAGATCAAAGCCCGTCGAGCTCTGGCTGACGGCCGTGCGATTCCTGCGTCGCTGCTTGGTGGAGACGGCTCCCAGAACTTTCTCCTCCACTCTTGGGTGCCCACTACCGCTTTGCCCCCGAGGCGGTGAGCCCACCACCATGAAGGCACCTTAGATCAGCACAGAGCCCAGCCCGGCTGTTAGCCCCGATCCGTCTGGAGCAGCGCCTTGTGCTGGTGCCTAAAGCGAGACCCGGAGCTGGACACACTCACCGCGACCGGTCAGTAACAGCGGTAGCCTGAGAGGGAGGACGCCAGCCACACCAGCACCCTCGCCCCTGACTGGGCCTTAACTGGATCTCCAGAGTGTCCCACACAGCAGGGGCAGCCCAGGAGCGCTAAGGGAGAGGACCAGGCAGGTGCCGATGGCAGGGGACGCCATTGAGGGAGAACCCGCCTTCACGCCTGGCTGCGTCTTCAGAGACGCCTGCATTCCCCACATCCGCATCCATCACGACTTAATTGACTATAACCTGCCGCAAATAGTTCATTAAATTTATGCCGAATATCAACACTGTTTGTACATACAAGAAGCCATACAAATTGGCTTAATTACCATAAATGCAAAACAAATCAACAGACTGATTAAAAAAAGCTGAATTAAAACGTGCCCCTTTGCCGATAAGCTCCTTGGGAACTTTGGGGGGGGGGGTGTTGATTAAATGGTTTCTCAGATCTTCATGCCACTGACGGGTGGGTCCATTTGCATATCAGCCTTGTGGAACGTGGTTTCATGTGGATGCCGGGGTTCAGGGTGACTCCAGACGCAGGAGAACCGGGATAAGGACGCAGATACGGGCAGGAAAGGCGAGTCACCTTCACGTGTGAATCAGAGACTCTCCCGCCCAGATCCTCATCAGGCCGGCTGCCATGGTGATAAGCCCACAGGCGTGCAGGGCGTCACGACAGGAATACGCTTGCGATGGCCTCCTGCGGAAACATTTCTCTCTGCGTTTCCGGATGATGTTCCAGATACGCCTTCATTCAACCGGAATAAAAAACAAACTTGCTTCGAGTGAGAGAATCTTGGTTATTTAAAAAAACAGAGCATCAGGTGTCAAACGCTAAGCAGAATAGCAGCAGAGCCAGAGGAGGATCGGCCCGCAATCTCCAAATGGCCGCCAGCCCTCAGCGCACAAGTACCGCAGTGCGTAACACGGCTGGGGCTACCCCGCCACAAACAGCCTGTGTCAGTGCACACGTGTCAACACACGCACACACACGTGCTGGCCAGGCCCCCGCCACCGAAGTGAGGAAGAGACAGTCCCGATGAAGAGCCGAGCCTGGGGAGAGCCCCCAGCATGCCCCGCCAGCCACATCACGCCCCCGTCTAGAGTATTACAATTTGCTGCAAAGCCACAGTCGCCCAGCCACCATCGGCATGGACTGATGATGATAATCGCCAGGCCATCAAAATGTGTTTCGCATGGTGACAGGTCGGCCAGTCCACGTCTGACCAATCCCATGCCGTCCTCCGAAGGGCCCCCCCCATCACCTATTTTTAAACATTGCTCTGAAACCCGAGCCCCTAGCCCCCCCGCACTCCCTCACAACGCAGAAGCAGACGGGACATCGCTATGGAAATGATGGAGCGGCCGCTATAGTGTGGCGTCAGGCGGTGGTCGGGAAAACAGAACAGGAACCTACGCTGGGCCTGGGAACGGCGGAGGGGCCCGGCCGGCAGGCCAGGAACAACGGAGGGGCCCGGCCGGTAGGCGAAGAACGGCGGAGGGGCCCCGTAACACTCTTAATGGGGGCCAGTGGGGGACGGATTTCACCCCGCATCCCTGAGGAACCAACACCTTCAGTAGCTGCTTCTGAGGACACCTGGCACCAAACCACAACTGCATTTTAATGACATTTTTAACGGCATAAACTCTGGCCTCCAGAGGGCCTGTTAATATTCTGCCGCCATGCCGCTATCGGCACGAAACTCCCCGGCAGAAGGCGAAGGTGGGGGGCAGCTTGTGACTTCCCAAGCCGGCTTCTCTTTACACCCACAGCCATCCCCAGAATATCCCATAAACCCCCCCGTTTGCGGTTTATAATGCCACCCCAGCCCCCGTGACAGTAAACCTGCTTCCAATCAGCAGTCAAATTATCTTTACGAGCAAGTCGCCGCTGGGAAGCGCCGTTTGGGGCTTGCTAAGACATGCCTCCCCCAGACACCACGACCCGGCCACACCACTCCTGTCCGCAGCCACCGTTTTGGCACTGTCAGCCTTTGCCGGCCAATCGGCCGCAGTCAGCAGGGTCAGGTGACACATGGGGACCTGAAGCCGGCAGCTGGCTGTGTCTTGCTCCCAGGAAGGAGCCGCCCGCGGGAAGTGCAGCTCTTAAAAATCACAGCCCATCTCTGATGTCCGGCAGCACAGTGTCTAATTAGGCAGAACAAATTCCTGGTGTAACAAACAGTCTGATGGGGGGGCCGCCCACGCAACCGGTGGCCTGTAGGGGCAACCTAGCACCATTAGGGGATTCACCAGTGTACGGGTGAAATTAAAAGCCGCTGGGAGGTCCACAAGATTAGGTTTTTCACTGTGTGGCGGACGGTTGCCACAGCACCAATTAACCCCAGCGATGTTTATGCACGGCGTGTGAGGAGTGAGGAGGCCGGAAGTGTGGTGGCACAAACAGATGGGGGACAGATGCTCCAGCCTCGGTGCCCCGAGACACACGCGGAAGCGCATACACACCCGTGCACGCCCCCACACAGACACACAAACCGCAAGCACCGCCCCCTCACACATACCGCCGTCCCCCGCCGCCGCGAGCCACCTGTGCCACGGGACGCACGTCCTCGCTGACGCAGCCAGTTCCCGTCTTAGAGGTGTCACGCTCTCGCGAGGCGCTCCTTTCATCCATCCACGTGACGCAAGACCGTGCGCCCGCCTCAGGCCACCATCTCACCAGTCCCACACCTCCGAGGCCCCCAACATGCACACTGGGGTGCTCCTTAGGGGCGTAAGCAGCCCGCCAGTTAGTGTGTCAGTCAGGTATGCATAACAGGAAGCACAGGTGTAAGAGTGTGTAGAGCACTGCACACGCACCCTCCTGTCAGGCACTTAGACACATGCAGAAAACCAGGCGATCAACCTCAGCTTATTCCGCGGTGAGCAGCAGCAGCAGATCAATACTAAATATAAGTCAGGCAGACAGCTGTGCTGACAGCTCCTAGCGTGCAGGCGGTAACGGCGAGTTAATGGCAATCCGCCTCGACATCTAAAGCAGCACGCCGAGGCAATTCGGCAGCAGCCTTTGCGGAGATTTGGGCAAGGTTAAAGCGGGGCCGGTGGCAGGGATGCCGGTTATCGGCGCGAAAAAGCCGCAAATGAGCCTGTTCGGGCACTGATGCAACCGCGGGAAAGCGCGCGGCGCCGCGGGAAAGCGCGTCCCGCCACGCGCGGCACAAACAGCTGGATGCTCCGCGAACATCTGGGCCCTTTCCTGTTTTTTTAACCTTATTAACTCCGAGGGGGGAGGGCTCCGTTTTGGAAAGACTTGAATCCTCAGATCGGCTCGGGCTCCGGCTCGGGTGCCCATACGAAGCCTACATGTGGCTCTGGTCCGAAAATAGCTGCGGGGAGGTGTGGCGGCCGGGCCCCCGCCCGGAGCGGGCTTTGGCCGGCAGACCTGCGGCTTTAGTACTCGGAAAATGTCGGGGAGCTGCCCTTCCCCTACGGCAAGTTTGGGAAGCGGAACAGATGAACAGCCACGACGAAAAGCCGCCACCGCGCCCCCACGCCGAGGCTGATCGTGCTGCGGGGGGACAGCGGGGTGACAGCGCGGGGACAGCGCGGGGACAGCGGGGGGGACAGTAGGGGGACAGCGGGGGGACAGCGCGAGGACAGCCCTGACGGATTCATTTCCACGTTAAACCCCCCCTTCGCTTATGCCGGATTATTAAACAGGCGCGTCCTTCCCGACACCAACTTTCTGTTATTATTATTATTATACCACAGCAGCCGCCGTTTGGCGCAAACGTGTTAGAATGGCCTGGAGACCCCCCTCCCGCAAAGGCACCCCCCCCTCCCGCTAAGGCACCCCCCTCCCGGGGCACTTTATTCCCAGCGAGCCCGGTCCGCTCTGATTTCCGCTTCTCCTTCATGTCTTTCTCGGCGCAGTCCCCGTCCCCCCCACCCAGCCACCTGACAGATGTGTGAGCCCCGGAGGCCGGCCGATGACATGCCGCCAACTTGCGCGCCGGGACCGGCGCGTCCACCCGACGGGGTCCGCGAACGCGCGCGCGTGCACGCGCAGGCAAGCGCACGGGGAGCAGAGAGGGCGACGCGAGCGTCCGCACCCCCGCACCCCCGCCCGGCAGACGCGAACCAAACCCCGAATAAACGTGCACGGCTTCCCGTCAGATGTGGCCCGCTCCCACGCACACCAGCGCGGACCCGTCTTCGCACTTCCACCGCTGCAATCACCGGGGCGCCCCGGTCCCGCGGGTCTCGGCTTGGGGGGGCCCCCGGCACCCTGCCGCCCTCTAACCGCGTCTCATCGCAAGTTATAAGGCAGACTGGGGCGCAGGGTCCCTGGGCGGTCGGCCGGCTAGGCGCAGCCCGGTTCCCCGAAACAGGTTGCCGTGTAAAATCCGGCAAAGTCCCCGCTACCCGTGCAATGATCCGCCGCACGCCCCCCCCCTCGCACGCCCCCCCTCGCATGCCCCCCTGCAGGTTTAAAGGGCGATCGGAGCGTTCCCATTAAGAAGCGGCGCACGTCCGCGCGCACGGCGCCTTATAAATAAGCTGTTATTCCAGCGGCGTCTCCGCAGAGCCCGTGCACGCGCCACACGCATGTGGGGGCTCCTTACCAAAGTGCAGCAAGTGACAAACTAACAGCAGTCGGGGGCTTTTCCCCCCCAGAAGCATCGCCATGCCTACGGGGGTGCAGCCCCCGTGAACCCGTGAATGTAACTTTTGCCGTGCGTTCCCCGCAGACTGGTGCCGATTACTGCCATCGCGCAGAGATGCATGATTCCCACTCAGTGCCATGGCCATAGCCGCCCGGGGGGGCGGCCGGGTTTGCAGCGCTAATAATACGGATTGTTGCATATTAAGTTCCCCTGACCATAAGCAGCGCAATGGGCGATAGGCTCAACAGGCGCCCGAGGATTAATTATTAACCAGCTTTTGGGAAGCGCGACTCGGCGACACCTGACGGGCGCTTTCCGCGGACCCCGAGCGGCCAGCGGCGGGGAGGCTGCCCCCAGCCCGGCGCCAGGACCGCCACGTCCCGGCAGCCCGTCCCCGCCTTGCGGTGGCCGATGCTCGGACCCGGAAAGTTGCCCTTCCCCGTGCGGTGCCGCGGAGCCGCTACCCAGCGGGGTCCGTCGGGTCCACATGCGCCCGGAGCTCCGCGGCTCCCCGGCGCCCAGCCGGCGCCCACCCGCACTCTCACAAGTACCTCCCCGTAAAGTATCGCAGCCGCGCCAAGTGGCCCCGAAGCGGGGGACGAGCGGGGACTCACGGTGCGTGCGCGCCGCCGCCCTGTGCATGCCGCTCCCGGTGGCTGCGCTCCGCTCCCGGTGGTTGCGCTCCGCTCCCGGCTCCTCCGCTTCACTCCGCGGCGTAAAAATCCACTTTGCACTTGTGCAGCAGCAGCAGCAGCGGCGGCGGCAGCCCGGGTCCCGCAGCCCCGAGTGCGCCCGGCGCCCGGAGGATAATCCCGCAGAAGCGCAGCACGCACGCCGCTCGCCGCACCCACGGCCAAGCTCTCCTACTTGTTCTTTGTGATTTCTGCTTAAATCTTGATATTTCCCGGTTCCGCGGCGGCGGCGGCGGGGATCCGACTCGGCGCTCAGTGGCGGGCGGCTGCGGCTCCTGCGCGTCTCCCGGCTCTCTCTCACTCGCGCTGCGCTCGCCGGAGCTCATCGGAGGCGCTCGGGTCCGATCGCCACTTTTCGGAAATCGACTTTTTTCCCTTCAAATAATGAGATCATTTGGAGTCGCTGCTATATTCGTATACGGCGCCTGAAATAATATATATTTGTTATGATTATGGCTGTAGCTGTCACTATGGATGTGAATAATAATAATAATAATAACAATAAAGCTATATTTATGTATTAATTTCTGGAAATAGCCCCAGCAATTATAATTACACCGAGAACGTGTCTTAGTCCTTTTATATACATATATAAAATTATTCTTTTTTTTTGCTAATAGAGAATGACTGTTGTTTCGGTCAGTAATGTATTACTATGCCTCCCGTGTGCCGCTTGCCAAATAGCACGGTCATTTGGAGAGGGAGGGTACCAGCGTGGTCCTTATGCGGGTGAGCGCCCCGGGATCGACGTGGGGGCGAGGGCGCGATGCGGAAGCATGCCACAAACCGATCGTGACCCAAAAAGAGGTACTCCTGCAGAGGGAGCAGTGTTTTCAGAATAATTATACACACCATCAGCCGTGCAGTAATCAGAAACGTACAAATACAGGTGTGCTCTGAAACAAGCTAGACTGCCCAGATGGGAGGTGATTTTATGCCTGTGCGATGCTGGGATGGCCATTATAGAGCCACGTTGATTTTATCGTGTGCCATCTGTCCTGTCTCCTCATGTATGGTACCAGGTATGCAGAAATCAGCCCTGCAACCCTGAACATAGGCAGCTCAAAATCAATAGTTATTTATTCGCCCGCTTGACATTTCTCTGAGCCCGCCTAACACCCCGGCTTCAGCTTTAATGTGTCATAACGTGACCCGAGAACACGTCCCTTGGAAAATGGTGCATCTGCACTTATTTGGATTCACACCGTGGCACCACAGGGTCGCTGTTCTGCTGCCCTGGACATGATCCGCTCTTATTTTGCTCCTCTGACCTAATAGTTTACCTAAGACTGCAGTGGCAATGCAGAAGCATGCAGTCAGCCTCCTGTTTACTGCCATTTGGAAGCACAGTAAGTAATGCAGCCAAATTTGGGAGCAGCATCAGTGCGGAGATGTGGGGTCTGCGCACTGGTATCCCGGGCCCTCTCGCCACATCCCCACCGTTCATGCTTGGGTGGTCAAGCCTTGAGCTGTCACCCCCCCCCCCCCCCGCAGAAGCCTTTGCCATGACACCAGGTAATGAGCATTCAGGCCATGCGGTCGTTGGGAATCTGCTCGGCCCATTAGCAGTCATTAACACTACAGCCAAACGACAGGAGGGCCATCTCCGCTCGGCCCTATGTGGGCTCCTGTCAGGGCTTGGAGATGTGGCTTATTTCACCGTGACAGCGAGCACCATGAAGTATTAGAGATGGAGCTGTCTTCAAGGTCAAAAAGACTACAGCTTCACCAGAGCATCTTCAACCAATGATGCAACCATGCAATAGATACCCCATTAATACCAGCTCATTTAATATAGATGCCTCGGGAATGTGATCCTGGTGGGAGGCAGTGACGGAAAGGGGTGCTTTTTGTGCACTGAGAGCGCTGGTTATTGAACATCTGTGGTGCCACTTCTCCACGTGCTACGCCTTTCTGTAGCCTGTGTTTGTGTGGAGAGCCTTCATCTTGGGGAGCCGTTCGGACTTCCTAAGGAAGGCAGAATAAAAAAAGTCAGTTCATTAGCAGGGATCAAATACAGGAGATCAATGAAGCACAACAGACCATCGCAAAATGCCCCAAAAAGCCTCTCGATCTGTGAGCGCAGGACAATAACGGCTTGTGTTTGCACCGCATCTGCCTCTGATCTGCTCGTAATCAATGCTTCTCTAAAGCGAGGGCTGGCCCACTGTCCCAAAGCGTGAGGGACTTTGATGTCCACGTGCCGCCATCGCGGGACCAAAGCGAGCGCCTTGCAGAAAAGCAAAGATCTAGCGCTGTTTTGAAATGGCATTAAAAATGAGGATGTTGATTATCGGAAAGGAAGTCACAAATTATACTGAAGATGAGTAATTTTGCTCATGTTGCCGCAAAGTCGGCGGCAGGCATTTATGGCATCGTTAGCACATGAGTATATTTTAATTATGTCACAGTAATTGGAACATGGCAGTTACAATTCAGGTTATAAAAACGTATAAAAACGAGCAATTTCTTTATGGGCACAGCTATGAGAATCCTTGGGCTGCCTATGTATACGTCAGCGAGTGTCAGGAAGTCGGTGCGGAAAGTTCATTTATCTAGCGACACGCTAGTGCAGTCTCTCACGCACACATTGCGATCGCCTCTCCCGGCGCCGTACGCGGTTTCTCTGAAAGTCTTCCTGTGAAACTGGTCTCCTTCCCAGTTCCCAGACAGCATTCACTATGTTGACTAAGCATTCACAGTTGACTGCGTTTCGCAGGAGTAAAAAAAATGTCTTTGGAAGGAGACACCGTTCTGAAATCAAGCTCCTCGTGGAGTGAGTAAAAAGTTCTGCAGAGCGGGCTCTGCCAGCGGTGACCTCAGCCCAGTGGGAAGAAGTTCTGGCTGTAAGGGGATGAACAAACTTGCCGCCCCATAAAGTACGCCGGCCGGGATATACGGCCTCATAGGTACCTTTGGACTTACGGGTACATTTTCATGACCTCGTATCTCTTTATCGCCTTATTCTGTTAATCTTTTAATCAAGTTATCTCGCCCATCAAGGCATCTTGATGCCGCAAAGGAAGCTTCTGCAAAGCAACCGCGAGCAGGCGCGTGGCGCTTAGACGCAGAGACGCCGGCCACGCACTCACGCGCTGCGCGTCGATGGCGTACCCGAGACTCACTGTGCGCTCTCTCCCTGCGAAACCACTTTTACGTGCTGCTTGTAAACCTCTTCCACATCAGCCAATGATGGAGGCCCATTTGTCCCCGGGGATTCTTAAAACTGTTACAGTTCTCCGTGCTGCTAATGTGAATGACGTCTCCGAGAGGCCCCGTTAATTTTATTCTCTAGGTCAATAGCAGGTGGCGCCATTAGGAAACTGTTGTGATGTACTTAATGAAATCTAAATAACTTGTCATTAATTATGATGTCATTTTAGAAACAGCTGTGGAAACTGTGGATTAAAGGAACATAAAGGCCTGACTGCGGTGGGAGGCCGTCAGAAACAAACACGCACTTCGGTCTCTGTACTTCAGACGTAAATCTAGGACACAGGGGGCAGCCGGTAATTCAGTGTCTACAAGACCCAGCTATCGAGTGTCTGTTAAATGCTATATTTCAGCTGGTTATTAGGTGGTTCCTGCATCTCTCTGCCTGTGCTCCCGGCACCGCGAGCGCTCCAGAAAGCCACGCAGAGCCTCCGCAAACAAGCCGTGTCTCCCAGTAACAAAAAACAACAAAGGAGCGGGAATCGGAACCGGACAATGGAGAGGCTGGCAAGGCTGGGATACTGGGATACTGGGAAAGCGCAGCCAGGGAATGCTTGGGCAGGGAAGAGGGTGGGCCCACTTGGGGCAGGAAGGTGATTGGAGGCAAATCCACTAAGAGGAGAAGAGGAGGCCTGTGGAGGTGTTGGGGGTTAAGGGGCCGCCCTCTGCAGCTTAGATCAGGAACAGACGGGGGTGCGGAGGGATCCTTCTTCACAATATTAAAGGTATTGCTGCGCGACCCAGGTTTGCTCGCTTAACAAATGTAAAACCATCAGCATCAATGGTCCCACTGCCTTTTTATGACCCAATCAGGAGGCTCCGCCCTTTTCACTGACACAAGCCCTCAAATGACAGCATTTGACAGCATGCTTCCCCAAAACATGCAAAGTCTGCAGCATGGATGGTGAAAAATAGCAGGTAGCTGATATTCTGAAGTCTCTGAGAAAACTTGATTCATAAAAATGGGAAATGAAAGACAAAGTGTAACTGAAGGAAAATCACCTGCCCTATGTAAACAACAAAGCAGTGCATTGTGGGAAAAGGGCCCAAACTTACAGACGGGCATTTTGAGGGTAATTACACGGGATACAAAAGCTTCCGTCACGCCACTGTTTCTGGCCTCGTTTCGCATGTTGACACTGAGGTGTGCAGCGCTGTGTCAACTTGAGATTAGTGTAAATGAAGTTGATAAACGCAGAAACATATAAAGTGCGTGAAAAGGAAACTATGTGTGAAAACTGAAGACTCGCTGGCTGTGAGTCACGTGCGAAGAGCACACAAATTGCGGGATGAGAAGCCAGACATTTTGGGCCGCCATCAAACGGAATGTAGAACACAGAACCCTCTGGAGCTGGTAGGTACCTCCACGGGGGTAATTATTTGGTATCTTTCAGAAAATAAACAAAAGCACTCAATCTCCCCAAAGGAGGACGAAACCTCAATGCGAGTCTTTAGGTTGTAGCCTGGTCACCCCAGCTAGGCGTGTTTATCCGAATGTATGTGTGTCTGTGTCTGTATGTGTGCATATGTCTGTGTTTCTATATGTGTGTCTGTGTGTGTGCGTCTGTCTCCCTTCTTGGGCACCGCCCCCGTCATCCTGGGGCACCAGTACTGTCCCTGTCTCCCTTCTTGGGCACCGCCCCCGTCATCCTGGGGCACCAGTACTGTCCCTGTCTCCCTTCTTGGGCACCGCCCCCGTCATCCTGGGGCACCAGTACTGTCCCTGTCTCCCTTTCCCAGCACGCTGGCGTCTCTCTGGTGCAGGTGTGTCCTGGCTGCTCATATCCCCCACGTCTGCTTGTAAATGTGGATTTAAAACCCAGTCCTCCCAGTATGCCCACAAGAGACCCCGACCGGCTGCCCCATGGTTCAGAAGAATGAGGCAGATCTCCCTCCCTTTCTCTCTCTCTTTCTGCCTCCCTCCCCATCTCCCTTCCACCCTCCCTTCCTCTCTTCCTCCCTCTTCCTCTTTCTCTCTCTCCCCCTCCATCGCTCTCTCCCTTCCTTTCTCTCTCTCTCTTTCACTTTCTCTCCCTCCATCGCTCTCTCCCTCCCTCCCCAACGTCCTTCCTCTCTCCCTCCCTTTCTCTCTCTCTCTCTCCCTCTCTCCCCATCTCCCTTCCTCTCTTTCTCTCTCTCTCCCCCTCCATCGCTCTCCCTCCCTGGCTCTGCCTTTATGGGCTGCTTCTGCTGCAGATTAATGGCAGAGGCTGTCCTGGTACCGGCAGGCCCACGTCACGCCCCATGCCCTGTCCGGCCCGCTTGTCACTCCGTGTGCCACGTACGTCCTTGGCTGCAGTTTTCTGCCTGGCGTGCCTTGACCCCATGTCACTGCTTTATCAGTGCGCCTCACTGGCCGACTTCACCTCATTGGTCTGATTTACCTGTGCAGGCACCTCATTGGGCGGCTTCACCTGCACAGGCACCTCATTGGCTGGCTCCCCCTGCACAGGGAGCCACATTACCCCCAAATGACCTATCATATATAATGCGTGTGGCTCTCTGCCATCTCAGGAGAACATTAGAATCGGCAGTCGCTCCCAAGTTGACTGATCAAAAAAAAAAATGAAATGAGGCTGATTAAATGGGGGAAGCCGCATTGTTTCAGACATTGTAGCCAGTGTTCTGAATGGGGGGGGGGACATCATACTGCTGGTGGCTTTGCCCACATCCCGACTGGCGCAGGAAACTGAGACTTAAGGCTTTTGTGATCCTGGGGACAGAAAGCCTGTGCCACAGAGCCGGCCAGCTGCCGAGCGGATACTGGAGGAAAGGCAGCGATTCTCTGCAGTGTTTGGTCCAGCCATGAGGTGTTAGGTCCAAAGCTCCAGTGTTTGGTCCACAGCTGCATTGTTAGGTCTAGACCTGCAGTGTTTGCTTCAACCATATAGTGTTCAAAGCTCCAGTGATCGGTTTAGACCTGCACTCTTAGGTGAAGACCTGCAGTGGTACGTCTAGACATGCAGAGTTAGGTTTAGTTTGACCAGGACTTAGCATTCCCTGATAAAGAAATGTTTAGAACTAAAAAATAGTTGTATGCTAAGTTGGTCATATTTTTTATAGTAATACATTACTCCCAAAACTCCTCAGAAAGCAAAGCAGAATCTGTAATGTTCTTCAGTAGGTCTGAAAGACACTGCGAGGCAGCTCGCAAGCAGTCAGTAATCGCTGAGCCTGCAGGCTGCATTGCCTTGAGCGGGACGGCCAGGCATCTTTGCCAGCAGCTACAAGCGTTGCTAATGAGCATTGTTGTCTGGTGCAGCTTGGGACGCTGGACGAGTCGAATGGCCAGCGTGCAATAAGCAGGCTGATGGCAGCTCGCTGAGCGAGACCATCTCCACTGCTTCCTGTTTCCCACCCACACGGCCTGATGCCATATCGGAGAGCAGCCCTCTTTAGAGACCGCGGCCTGACGCCGTATTAGAGACCAGCCCTCTTTGGAGGCCGCGGCCTGACGCCATATCGGAGAGCAGCCCTCTTTGGAGGCTGCGGCCTGACGCTGTATTGGAGAGTAGCCCTCTTTGGAGGCTGCGGCCTGACGCTGTATCGGAGAGTAGCCCTCTCTGGAGGCCACAGCCTGATGCCGTATCGGAGAGCAGCCCTCTTTGGAGGACTTCCCTGGGATGAAGAAAAAGGTCTTTATGTCGTCGACTGTGTGAAGGCCAAGAGCTCCTTCAGTTTTCCTGGTTTAAGATCTCGAGTGAAGTTGCTATACGTGGTTTGGATGAGGCAGGCCCTGTAAGCAGCGATCGATACCATTAAGGAATGACTCGTTACACTTTCAGACACAAATGAGGGCGAGTTCCGTCTACTGTCCGTATTCTTCATTTTTATTTTTGGGCACAATCTCAGACAAGAAACGTCAAACTCATCGGCAGCTCGATTCAAGCCCTACTGCTGTTTTTCCCTCTGTGACTGAATCCCCCAGGGAGAGGAGGGCTCTTTCGGTCCGGGTCTGGCTTGTTCCGCTGCCGGCCTTTGTCACCATGGCGTGGCCCCAGTCTGGCCCCATGCTGTCGTTGCCACTGCCCCAGCCAGGCATTCCTTGGCATATCGGGTTTCCGACATCATTCCTGCCTCATCTCAGTGCTGTGGGAATTCATGTTTCCTCTATTGTGGAGGAGGCATGAATTGAAGGTTATTAGCTGGTTAATTTTTAATTTCTGGAAGGTGAAGCTATGCTTTGAACGGCATGCTAATGGCCCCGGATTGGGTGTCCTGATGGATCCCTTAAGTGGAGGCCGCTTGGAGACACGCATTCTAGCTCTTGGCAGTTCCTCTTCGAAGATCGTTTAGGGATGGACAAGAATCATCTCACTGTCACCAAGCCATAATGTTCTGTCTGTTTGCACGGCTGCTCGTCCAAACAGAGTGGACCAGCGATGATCCCGAGTCCAGCGGCCTGGACACACACCCACCCACTGCCTGAAGCACATGTATGATGAAGGACTCGATTCTGCGGCTCCCCGGGGGTGTTTCCCCATGGCTGCTTCTGGAGTAACACCCTGCGGGCTGGGCAGAGTGGCTCAGGGAGCCCAGCTCAAAGCAGAGCTAAATAAGGGTTTCCTCGTTTAGGGCTGTATGAGAAACTGTGTCCCATTGCAAGGGCATCTCGTTGGACAAATGAGATACTTCTGTAATACTGGGGGGAGGGGCCAAGATAAAAAATGACGGCTTTGTCCAATCAGAGCACACAGGGGTGGTCATCTGACTCACTCTCTCGAAGAAGTTCATCGATGGCTGGATGCTTTCAGGTGTCCGGCAAGTTACAGTTACTCATTTTACCCCCGTCTGTAACGTAAAATGGAAGCTGAACAGATATGAACCATCAAATAGTAAATACCACTATGTAACTAATTAGCCCATCTCGGTTTTTCTGTGGACAAATTAAAGTGAAATGGATTTCTGTTTAGTTAAGTGGTTAACTGGTCGCCCTGGAGGACAGCATCTTCTCCCATGTGACTGCAGGTGGCCTGTGAGGACGATGGCCTGAGCACGGAGCCTGCAGGAGAACGCCAGCAGCCCTCAGCCAAGACAGATTTAGACAGGCAGCAATGTGTTTCTCCGGAGCAGGGAAATGTCTACGGCCTTCACCGCGAATGGAGGAGATGATTGTTTTTATTGACTCAGCGGTTCCATTATCATGGGCGCTAGCTGTAGTAAATAGCTAGTGACATGGGATGCCTCACGCCCGGCTCACTAACGAGCTCACATTAACGGTCTCGTCTTGGGGCGCGATGGCGGTTTGAGCGTTAGGCTGTGTCCGTCGCTACCGAGTGGCGACACACCCGAGCCGCAGAGCCAGAACCCTGCATATTGTCCAGGGTGAGGAAGATTACATCAAAACATGTCTGTCTCTGCAAGAAGAACAGCAGAGTAGCCCAGAAGATCTAGCAGCAGAAGGCCGGGCCCACGTGTTTTCCTTACTGTCAGCCGTCTCCCAGCATGCACCCGGGCTCCCGCTCTCCGCCGCCTCGCCGTGGCCGCCTCGTCCTCCAGACCGAGGGAGATCTCTGCAGACCGGCGTGGCGTAGCTGAAAAGCCGCACCTCACCACGATTCAAAGACTTCGAGGCAGATGGCCTGAGTCCTCAAGGAGATACATGGAATTGCCTCCAAAAAGATAGATGTTCAGCAAAAAAAAAATATATATATGTACAAGTGTTAGATGTATTTCAGCATTGCTCCAGCTCCATTGCTGACAGATGGCGGGTTTTTCTATGGCTCATAACATGAATGACAAACCCAAATGTTAACAGGAAAGGTGAAATCTGGATTAAACAGGAATGTCTCTCTGCCTCCTCTGAGGAATGTAACAATGCGACTAAATCAGCTGGAATGACTAATGGCTCTGTGTGGTGCAACCGCTCTGCTATAACGCCAGACTCATCCGAAAATGTTTGCATGTTGCAAAATTCAGTAGTTTGTTTAATGGAATTATGGTCTGTCATCTTGTTCTGGAGTTACTAATGAGAGGGCCTTGGAATTTAATAAAAGTCATTTTTCTGGGCAACATTTTTCAAATGCAAAACAGAATATAATTTAATATGAAAACTCTGTCATTCAAACCGCAATGGCACAAATTCCCTTGTCACCACTAAAGACCACGCCATCGATTAACGTTATTAAAACGGACTTGTTTACCACTACCATGGAGAGACGACAAGCTTACAGAGAGGCAACACTGCAAAGATCTTACAGGAAGGACGCGGAACACCATAAGAGAAATGAGGAAGCGGTGCGAGCACGTCACATGACACACGTCACATGACAGAGCAGGTTTCGGTCAGTATTCTCCAACCTGGCACTGAGCTCATTTGAA
>JAODKN010000044.1:1621239-1631707 GCA_026774425.1 Petrocephalus zakoni
TTTATCTCTTTTTCTTTAACACCCCTGTATACCCCAATTTGTCATCCCAAAATTTGCTGCCTTACCTTCCAATTCTCTTGGGCGGCCGTTATTACCCCCCCCCCCCCCCCGCAAACTCACAACAGACAGACAGGGCTATGAGTTTGAATATGAATCAACATTCATTACGAGTACAAAGCTAGAGGTCATTTAGGTGGGGAGTCTGACTGTGTGTAGGAGGGGCGAGCAGAAGCCAGCCCGAAAGCGCCCGTCCCCGGGAGGACACGGCCGCAAACTGCCCTCACCCATCTGCAATTAACCCCATCGCACCCAGGCAGATTATCGAAACACAGCACCTTTATCAATTTTGCTCAGAAAAATGATTAGAATGGTCTGCTGTGTACAGCAAGAGGCTGAAGCTGTCACCTCCAGGATGAGGAAAAGGCACCATCTCAGAGGAGAGCGAGGCCTGCATGACTCGGACCTGCTCACCGTCACGCCGGAGATCTGTGAGCCGGGTTCCGGAAACACCCACCAGAGCAGCCACCTGTACAAGCAGGAGAGGCTAGACAGTGTGGACTTTGGTTTGTTTGTTCTGGGCCTGGTCCTGAGCCTGTCTTTGGGCTGTCTGGCTCATGAGACCCAGTCAAGTTACCCCAATAGCAAGCTGCATTAACATATACAAGACATGTTTCTGTTTGAGTTCTGGGAGATAACTTTGCCTTCAGTCCCTTCTTACCCTGAGACGGTGATATATGCTGTTGGACAGAATTCCCCCGTGTTTGAGACATTCTCCTGTCCTTTCTCCAGGTAGGCCAGGCCTTGTGGAGAGCTTTTATTCATATTTCACACTGCTTATAATTTTATATCACACATTTTCCTTTATATATGGACACTGAGAAGAAGCTGTAACAATACGAATCACAGTATTATATTTCATGCACTGTTTATTCTACATTCACTGTATGTCATTATTAGTGCCATTACATTTATCTGATTGGTCACTGATTGAAAATGGGGTGTGGCCAAGTTAATGGCCCCACCCCTCAATCCCATGTGACTCTCGGCTTAGTGACTGTGGCCATGCTGCACCCTAGTGTGCACCCAGCTAAACCCCCGGCAGCCAGCCCTCCGCCATAATATTCATTAACGGCCTGGCGAATGAGCAGAGGGAGGGAGGGTGCTGGGCTTCCCGTCTCTCTGGAGGGGCAGTGTGCGTGCAGGCGGGGTCTCGCCGGAAGCCTTTGTCATTGCCTGACCTGTCGGCAGAGCGTGAAACATGCGAGCTCCGACTCGCTTCGTGCCGGGGACGGCCGGGTCACTGCCCCCTTTAGTCTGTATTGAGGTGAAGATGACTGTCCGCCTCTTTAATATCGATCAGAGTAAGTGGCGTTCCCCAGCTCCCGGCGGCCTGCCCGGCCCACCTCCCTCTCCACACCGGAATGTCCCTGTAGAGCATATAAAGAACAGCAAGGGTCGGAATTAAACTGAGCAGCAGCGTTTCCGTGGTGATTGACCAGGTAATGCGGGCCAGCTGACCCCGAAAGCCGCCGTCTTCATGAGGGTTTAAGGCAGGTCAGCTGGGCAGATTCAGGGGAGCGCGGTGAGGATGAGCTCCTAGCCTGGGGGGGCAGCTGCATTTTAAGCATTTCAGCATTTTTAGTTTTGGTTGTATTGACTTTGCTCTTCCTGAAGGAAGTGGGTAATGTGCCCAGCCTTCACAGCCTGTGAAAGCTTCAGAGCCCAGCTTCAGCAGTCTCCGAAAGCTTAAGACCCCAGCCTGCGAAAGCTTCAGAGCCCAGCTTCCACAGCCTGTGAAACCTTCAGAGTCCAACTTCAGCAGTCTGCGAAAGCTTCAGAGCCCAGCCTGCAAAAGCTTCAGAGCCCAGCTTCCGCAGCCTGCGAAACCTTCACAGGCCTGCCTCCACAGCCTGTGAAAGTTTCAGAGCCCAGCTTTAGCAGCCTGCGAAACCTTCAGAGCCCAACCTCTGCAGCCTGCGAAAGCTTCAGAGCCCAGCTTCAGCAGCCCGTAAAAGCTTCAGAGTCCAGAAACCGCAGGCTGCGAAACCTTCAGAGCCCAGCCTCCACAGCCTGTGAAAGCTTCAGAGCCCAGCCTCCACAGCCTGTGAAAGCTTCAGAGCCCAGCCTCTGCAGCCTGCGAAAGCTTCAAAGCCCAGCTTCAGCAGCCTGTGAAAGCTTCAGAGCCCAGTTTCAGTGGATGGACTTGCATTCCCAGCCAGGGCCACATTCCCCAGGTTTTTTATAAAGCTATACTAAATACTATTTTACCTTAAGGAGAAGTTATTACAGTAATATAAGCATAATCTTACCTTTTACAAGGAAGTAAAAATGTACCAGGCAAATCTCTGTTTAAAACTCTTGAAATTTCTCTCTTGCAGGTTTGGTTATTATTATTCATAAAACTTTGGGTAAATATGTCTGAAATGCTGGTAAGTAGAGCCTGAGTGTGCAGCTGCTGACTGGAGCAGCCTCTTCACGGTGTCCGACACCATTCTGAGCTCACGCTTCTGCGGAACACCAAGGTGACCCCTTTTTAATGTATGGTCCGCAGCTGCCAAGTCCTTCCCTACAAGTTATTTGTCATCTGTGTCCTACCAGTGCAGAGTTACAGGAGTCAACTAATCAGTCCCCACAGTCTGGCAGTGAGCCTACAACACCGCCAGATTGCCTTCTCCATATATCTGACCGCTGCTCCCAATGACAAGCCCCTCCCAACAACAAGCCCCTCCCACAGCTCCGCCTCCTATTGGATAATGTTGATGCAACAGGGTGAGGCTGACTAAGGCATGTCACATGTCCACCCTCCATAAATAGGCCTAGACAGAGTAGACAGTAGACATATGATAGTGTAGGCGGGGACAAACCATGTTGTAGACAAGGACACGCCACGGTGTAGATGGACACTCCAAGGAGTAAGCATGGTTGCTCCACGGTGTAGATGGGGGCACTGCATCGAGTCCCTGGGGACTGTGTGATGCGCTGCTCTTCAGCTTAAACTCAGCTCTTAATCTCTTTATTAAAGACACTCAGGTGCCGATTACTATGTATTTCCTGAAATCCAGGGGCTTCTGGCTCTGAGAGTCCAGGCTTAAGATAACGATAAACTTTATAGAATCACGGGGAATTCTCAGATTGTAGGACGAAATTCTTAAAAAAAAACAGGGAGTCCCCCCCTACCAGAAATGATGTAGTGGAGATTCTCACATTTGGGGAATCCGCAGGGGTCAACAGTGCAATGGCTGAGCCTTGTGCTGGGGGAACCACCTTCCCGATCATCGTATCTCCCCTGCCAGATGCACAATTTGGTGCTTTCCAACTGTAAATCGGTATGGCTGCAGGTCAGACAGCAGGTGGTGTAATGGTTAAGAAGGAGATGTAACAGCCAGGCAGGGGCTTCCAGTCTGGATGGGGGTTCTGCTCCTGGACCCTTAAATCCTCATTCAATCCTCCATATAGGATACCTGTCATTCAGCAGACAGCTATGGCATGCATAGCTGTTTCACAGCAAAAACCTGCACAGTCTCGCAGGCACAGCCTCGCAGCACTGCCTAGCAGCACAGTCTCACAGGCACATCCTTGCAGCACAGCCTCGCAGGCACAGCCTCACAGCACAGTCTCGCAGGCACAGCCTCGCAGCACAATCTCACAGGCACAGCCTTGCAGCACAGCCTCACAGCGCAGCCTTGCAGACATAGCCTTGCAGCACAGCCTCACAGGCACAGCCTCACAGGTGGCTTGTGAAGCTCCCCAACAGAGTCTTGCATGTAGCGCTTCCTCAGTCCTCTCAGCAAGCATATGGTGCCAGCTCCCGCAGCCTGCCTCAGGTATCTGCATGTCTGACAAGCAGCTCAGAGTCTGACAGGCAGGTGGAGAGGTGCGCGCCTCCCAGCCTCAAACTGAAAGAGGGCCCGATCGGGCCCTGGTGCGCGTCCCTGGTGGCTGGAAGGGGGATTGCGTTCAGGGCTGAAGAATGCAGAGTGTGGGTGAGGTCAGTACGGGCTGCAGAGACTGACAGGACGGTCAAATGAAGACAGCTGCTCTCTCAGACTTTAGCTTGTATTTTTCTTTTTTTATTTTTTCTTTTGTGACGTCAAGAAAACTCTCACACTCGGGAACGTTGGGTGGCTCTTCCTTTTGTGTACAGCATAAACAGGCACACTGATATGCACCCCCCAGCTTCTCGACTGTGTGAAGGTTCGAAGAACCTGGGGAGAACCGGCCCATATCAAGAGACCCTCAGCTCCGGAAGAGAAATCGCCGGAGACCAGAAAAGCCTCCGTTCAGCGACTGATCCCAAATCAGCAGTGTGACGCATCTTTCCTCGGGAGATAGAGTGTGTGTGTGTGGGAGTCACACATCGCGGGACACCTCACCTTTAATTATAACCAGAGACCTGGGGAAACGTTACCAAACAGCTGACAGCCTGTGTCTGAGCGGTTAATGGCGGTTAAGCCACAAACTGACCGTGGCTTTTCGCACGAAACCTTCACTCCATGGAGATGAGGATCAGAGGCTGAAACAAATTAATCAAGAAGCTGGATGAAAAGCAGAAGCGGAGGGCGACTTATTTCCGGTTTGGAGGCTGCAGGGCAGCTGCGGCACTTTGCACCTAAGGCTTTGAACCAAACAAGGATTAAAATATCAGCCGCAGGCAGCTGCTATACGGCGTTATCCTGCAAATTCACCGCGACCCACCGCTTGGAGTCTGAGTGACGGTGACTTACCTTTGTTCTTCAGGAATGTGACTGTGACCCCCCACTGCTAAGCCAGAGCTGGGGGTCCTGCTGCCCCCCCCCCCCCCGGAAGATTAGCCCTCGGGGCTGGGGCTGCTGCTCGGTCCCGGACTCTGGATGGCGACACAAACATATCCAGACTGTCGGGCATTCTACTCCGGAGGACTAAATAACGGTCACAGAGTCTTATTGCGTTTGTTAAGACGCTCGCCAAGAAGTTTCACTAAAGGAAGTTACACAGGGGACACATTTTTCGTATCCATATATTTTTAACACTAACAATTCAGGGTCTCGAGTGTTACTCGAATCAAGGAGTCTTGAGTCTTACTTTACCTGTCCTGGGTAAGCAGAGTCTGCTGAGTAGACAGGGCTCCTAGTAGAAACCAGTACCCAAACCAGTACCCACACCGGTACCCACACCAGTACCCACACCGGTACCCACAACAGTACAGGGGTTTAAGAAGGTATACTTAGCATCTCTGGCAGCTAATTTGTCGGGTTGTCTGGGAATTAGAATGATGCAAATCCCAAGCCATGGAAAACTGGTAAGAGGCTTGGAGTAATCCGGCTAAAAAGATACCCCACCCCCCCCCCCCAAGCTCAGTGTGGCACAGATGATACCCCCCAAAACCCTGTGTGATGCGGATGACCCTCAACCGAAAATCCCCCCGAATATCCAGGGTGATATGGACATTCCCCTCCCCCCCGCCTGAAATCCTGTGTGATGTGGACAAGCAGCCCAGCCCCCCAAACCCTGTGCCACATGGAGGATGCCCCCGGCCTGTGCTGGCCCCGCTGACTGTGCCGGTTAGCACATAGGGCCCATAGCTATTTGCTAAAGCACAAAGCCTGACCTGGGGGGGGGGTGCATTGTCAGTGGGCGAGTTCTCATCGGCGTCGCTGAGTAATGCACTCGTCCCGGCGCAGATTAATGAAGCCGGATGAGATGGATGCCGCCGGCAGCGTCCTCCAATCCGTCACGGCACATGTACCTGATTTTAATTCTCGCCAAATGATGGTAGACTCGCTCCCAGCGCGTACGTGGCAGTGGGGAGGGCGGCATTCGGTCATGTCCCGTCTCGTCCGGACCCGAG
Organism: Petrocephalus zakoni; assembly: GCA_026774425.1. Classification (NCBI taxonomy): domain Eukaryota; kingdom Metazoa; phylum Chordata; class Actinopteri; order Osteoglossiformes; family Mormyridae; genus Petrocephalus; species Petrocephalus zakoni. Next base: position 1,627,067 of record JAODKN010000044.1, read on the forward strand.
CTTCCATGCTGATTGCCCCCACGCTGCGGAGCCCGGACCCCAGACCCTCTGGCCTTTGTCAGTAATGGCTCAGCTTGCTGGCAGCAGGGAATGTGTTGCAGGTGTTTGTCCCTACTGGACTACTGTTCCTACTCAACTCCTGCCCAGGCAGATAACATCCACATCCCAAATCCCCTGACTGATACCTAATAAATGTAATAACAGCCCTCTCAGACCCCTCCTAGGGCACCACGCGGGTGTGGATCGAGTGCCCTCCCTACCCCCCCATCAGCCGGCACCGGTTTCCGCTGAGCGGCAGGAATGGCATGAGGCAGGCCCATATCCTGTTCCCAGATAAAGAATTCATAAGGCTGGGACATCACCATAGCCTCCATAGGGGAGTGCTCGGAGCAAGTTCCGATTTCAGCTGATCCAAATCAGAGCCGCACAAATCACCAGCGGGGCGGCTTCCGATTCCCCTCTGCCTTAATTCTCCACATAAACCAGGTTAGGAGAAGCTACGACTGGCTTCAAAAAGACAATGGGGTTGGTCTGCGCTAATCATCTCCTCCACATCAGCTCGGTGACCCCTCCAGCGTACTGTGGCCGTGGCCGGTGGCCCTCCCAACTCTCGTCTTTAAGGATTGGCCTCTTTATTTGAGCGTATTTACTGACCACCCTGGTGCATGTTCTTGAGGACCTTCAAGCACGACACCTTCTGAAAATGTTAGAACGGATCGGCATTATCGCAGTCCTGATGTCCTGCTGATCGACAGCAGATGTGAGGCACATTTCACCAAAATGAGCCTTTCTGAAACACTCTTTGCTAAATAGGTGTCCATGTCAAAGCGGATAAATGGAAATCTGTTTGGTGGACAGGGTCATAGACAGGAAGTGTCCTCTAAGAGTGTCACTGGTAGCCAGACGCATCATGAGAGAAAAGACGCTGGACATATTGGGCTGTGAGGAAGCCTGAGCTTGTTACTTCTAAGATCGCTGTCACCTCAATGGTGAGGCGGTTAGCGATGCCAAGGCTTGGATTCAGTCACAGGCCGTGTTTCGAAACTTAAAACATGACCACAAAAGAAGAGGACTCGCTCGCCTGGGACTGAAGGTCGCGCATACCTCGCGCTCCTTTGACCGCGCTTGACCGACAGTCTGTTTGAATGGGCCGCGCAGAGCCAGTGTCATGCTGCCAAATGGTACTTGCGATGTGAGACTGTTCTTAAGTAGCCGGACTTATGGGCAGCTTCTGGGAGAGCTGGAGGCCTGAGGAGCTGTATGCTCAGGAGCCGCATGAAGCTCTAGGGAGGAGGTGCTGGGGCTGGTGAAAATGCTGATGAGAGGCCACAGGACAGGAACCCCACAGTGTCGGGTCTGTGTGACAGCGTTCGGACTTGGGCCTGATCTGGCTTCCACTGGTCAGGGAGCCAGGAGCCGGCTGCGGAGCGCCACGGGATGGCACCGATGCGGCCCTGGGGAGCTGCGGACCCTGGCTGATGGGCTTCTTGCCCTGAGGCCTGGCACACTCCCTTGTTATCATGCCACCATGGCCTGGGGGGGTAGAGCCCTGATGTAACGCTTGCACAGTTATGCGCCTGAAAAACTGCGCAGCTTTCGCTGTGCAGTGAAAACGTCCTTTCAAGACAGAACCTTTATCTGTACAATGACACTTTTCCCGAGTCTGAAAGCCTCGGAATTGGCGTGGGGCTCGGAAGGCTGGGGACAGCTTAATTAGCAAGTGCCTCAGATAAAGCTGCTTCTTAGTTGGAAAACCTGAATCCCATTTTTCTGTGATATTTAGCTCTGACTGAAAAGAGCACTGATTACACAGTGCAGAAATGGAGGGACGGCATGCAAATTGTTAGAATGTCACATATTCCTCCTTTAAACATATATTTATCTGGACTGAGATTGAGAGAGATCCCTGGAAAGTCTTATAGAAGATTGTATACATACAGAAGCTGTCAGTAACGTACATCAGTCCTGAGCCCTGGATGCGCCTTGGGCCGCATGCTGTCTTAGCTCTCTGTTTCCTGGCTCTGTCTTCTTGGAATTTGTTGCCGTGGTTTTGTGGGTTCCAGTTTGCATGTTCTCCTGGGTTCCAATTTGCATGTTCTCCTGGGTTCCTGTTTGCCTGTTGCCCATGATCCCCCTGTGATTTCATGAATTCCTATCAGGCATAAATATTAGGTGGCCCGGTGCCTAAATTGCCCTTGGTTTGTGTGCCCTGTGGTGGACCTGCATCCCCTGTGAGTGTGTGCTTTGCGTTTATGGGGTTAGATCCAGGTCCAGGCTCTGGGCTCACCATGAGACTGCACTGAAACCCAGTGCATGAGCCAAACTGTTATATTCTCCTGGTCCTGGCCACAGAGAGCCAATAGCAGACAAGCTGGCCGGGTGCCTCCCAAACTGTGCATAAGAAGCACATCCCTACCACAACAGCAGCAGTTTGGGAAGATCTTGCTTAATAAACAGCTGGAAGGTGTGTCTGCCAGCTGATGAGAAATCCATCGCTCCCTCATCCCTCAAATAAAATGGCTTACAGTACAGACACACTACAAAACACTTTGATCGCTTCTCTCATAAATATTTACTGAATTACTGAAAACAACAGAGAAACTGAATTATGTTAAATCCAGCCTTTTAACTCAGAAGGTGTGTGTTTACATATGAATCCTTCTAATCGTACCAGTAGATTTCAGTGCAGATTATTAAAAAGGAGGTATATTGTAATTAAAATGTCACACTGTAAACATGATAAGGTGACATTTAAGAGGATCCTGATTCTCCCGCCTCGCGACGTTCACACAGATTCTGTGGATGAACCCACACCAACCATCTGAAAATAATTTCATATCATCTGCTGGGATAGACAGATGCTATTAACTTTAAACGCATCCACCAAACTCACACTAAAAGGTGCGGCTTCAGTGTTTCTCTTTTGGGGGAATCTCAAAATTCACCCATAAAGAGAATTTCCCAGATCAGCAGAAAGTATCTGGCATTAAATAGAAGCTCTTGCAGTCTTCCTTGGTTTTCGAAAAACGGTTTAATTTCACAGAAAATTATTTTTTCTCTAATCCTTTGATTGTTTCCCCAAGAGCCGGCTTCGGGTGTCATTAGTATCTCCGAAGAATAAATTAATTTAGAATTACAGGGATTTTGATATTAGTCGTCAAGGCTATAAACTTATTTTTATAACTGGAGTTATTTACATATCCACCACATTTTCGCATTTCTGTTTTGCAGGAGCCCCCAGTCCTGAAACATTCAAGGCGATGGTTGGAGAAATACCTTCTGTTGGGGGCTCTTTAGCGTCCCGCCTCGCCCTCCACAGTGACACGTGCCATCAGTAATGACGGCACTTGTGGATCTCAGCTGAATGTGCATTGATGCCTCGGGTGATGTGGAAGTGCAGGTGACCGGGCCCAGCAGCGGCAGCGGAGCGACACCCGGCTACGCAGCGGGAATCAGTCGCCGCCGCGCCCTGTGTTGCTCCTTCAGTGGCACACAAAGCCTCTGCCCTTCATGGCTCCCTATCTCGGCCCAAACATCTCTCTCCCCCCTCCCTCTACGGCTGCCTTCTTTCCGGTCTGCCGATGCCGCCGTGGCATTTTCAGAAGCCAATAACGGCCGACACGTCGAGATCTTCTGTGCAGAAATGACACTGTGTCTGATCTGCGCCTTGCCCTTCTGCCTCTGGATTGTCATGTGCCTTTATTACCTTATCTTGCCAAATAGCGTAACTGTCGTTCTTAGTCCTATAGTAGTGTCGTGGCAACATTAATATTTAAACTTCTCCATAATGGTTTTTGGATATTCATCTCTTGAAGTAATTGGATGCGGTTATGAAAACAAATTGATATAGCTGGCGATGTTTGTGTGGGGAAAGGCAATTTTTTCCCAAAATTATTTGCATGGAAATAATTTTCTCGCAAAGCAAATGAGCGTTTAGGTCAAACCCCTACTGCCGGAGGATTTAATTATAGTCTGGATGGTTCTGCTTCTTTGCCGAAGCTCACAAACCGTGATCAATTATTTAAGCACAACACAAGTCCCTGAGGCAAACATGCTACGGTCCACACGTCCCCAGCGTGAGTGCCTGCGTCAGTGCCCGCGTGAGTGCCCGCAAGAGTGCCTGCGTCAGTGCCCGCATGAGTGCCTGTGTGAGTGCCCGCAAGAACGCCTGCGTCAGTGCCTGTGTGAGTGCCCAGGACAGCACCTGCATCAGTGCCTGTGTGAGTGCCCGGGTGAGTGCTTGCGAGAGTGCCTGCGTCAGTGCCCGCAAGAATGCCTGTGTGAGTGCCCGCAAGAGCGCTTGCTTCAGTGTCTGCAAGAGTGCCTGTGTGAGTGCCCATGAGAGCATCTGTGTCAGTGCCCTTGAGAGTGCTTGCGTCAGTGCCCACAAGAATGTCTGCAAGGGCGTCTGTGTTAGTGCACACGAGAGTGCCTGTCTGAGTGCCCATGAGAGCGCTTGCTTCAGTGTCTGCGAGAGTGCCTGTGTCTGTGCCCGCGAGAGCATCTAAGTGCCCACGAGAGTGCCTGTGTGAATGTCCGTGAGAGCGCCTGTGTGAGTGCCCGCGAGAGCGCCTGCGTCAGTGCCCATGAGAGTGCCTGTGTGAATGCCTGTGAGAGCGCCTGTGTGAGTGCCCGTGAGAG
>JAODKN010000044.1:1672000-1683478 GCA_026774425.1 Petrocephalus zakoni
ACCCCCGCCCTCCCCTGCCGCGTCTGCCGCTATTGTCACGGCAACGCAATAATCACACAGTCTGGCAAACGGCTCCAAAGACACATGCCCAGAATAATTGCAATCTCTCACCCAATGCAGAGGGAATTGTTTTAAGCTTCCTGCGATCCGGGCCAGGCGCGGCGCGAGTGATTAGCAGCTGGCTAATAGTCACCAAATTCTGTTAGGTGTAATACTTATATAATGGCCATGTCACCGCGAGGAAGCAGGTGATCACAACACTGTAAAAATCTGTGAGAAGCCCCAAATTTTCTCAGCAGGCTCTGGGAACGAGCTGAAACAGCCACAAGGCGTTCTTTTCGGATGTTTCTGATGCCTGGTGGAAGTCATCCGCGCTCCGGAAGCCCCCCTCCTGCCCTCCCCACCCACTACAAAGCCAAAATAAATAATTAGCATCTATTAATCAGCTCCTGGTCTAAAGCATCTTCACGAGAGGTTTAGTGCCCAGCCAGTGGCCTCCAGTCCAGGTCGGTCCATCCCACACCGTGTCCGACACGTCCCAGCAGTTCAGGAAGGGTGGGGGAGAGCGCTCCCCACCTCAGTCATCCCGTGGTGCTGTCAGACCCACGGGTCTCACCGGACCTGGGCAGAGCATGTCTCTGGGAGACAGTGTCACAGGACCAAGCTTTGGAAATGTTCCACATGACAAACCTAATGTGATTCAGGCCCGGCCAGAGCGAGGAGCCTCACTGTACATGTTTCTGTAGCTTATCTAGGGTCCATCTCTGCCTCTCAAATCTCAGCCCCCCAGGTATCTGCAGTGACACTCATGCAAATGTGCAATTAGCCGGCATCATTAATTGCTTTGATAACGGGAAATCCGATTGTTTCTTTTAATTTGAGTCTTAGATCTCTCTTCTTGACCCCCTGATTTCTCCGGAGCGTCTGTGAGGCTTTCAGGCGAGGATTTGATCCGGATTTGTGCGGATTCCCTTCTGGGAGATTCTACCCAAAAATCACAAGTATCTGCATCTGTTTTTTTTTGCGTGAAACATTTCAGTCCTGTTTCCATCCAAATGCAATTAGTCAGAATTCAATTAATCACCTTTGTGTTTATTCTGTGTGTGTCCTTTCATTGCCTGAGGAAATTAAACTGGTGTTGTGTATTTTAAAAGGCCTCGGGCTGCCTGTGGCGATCATCCCCAATGAAAGGCGGGAAGTGGCACTGGAGACAGAGGTCACTGGTCTTCAGGATGACGTGGCGACCTCATCAATGTCCGGCACAAAGGTGCGGGAATTACTGTGTCTTCCTGCCCTCCTTTTGTCCATTCTGGGAATCAATTATATAAAAAAACATGCTTAACAGAAAAGATAACGGCACGGTTGCTCTGGCTGGTGACCCAGGTGGCTTCTCAGGGGGTGTCTCCAGACCAGCCCCTGAGCAATTTGCTCTCCATCTCGAAGGCCGTCGCTTCTGGAATTGGCCAGAGCTGCCTCATTCAGCCTGTGAATGGACTCTCCTCACAAAGGAGATTCGCTGGGAAATAGTCTGAGCGCTCTGCTGGACAGGGTCCTGGGCTGGGTCTGCCATTAACCCTCAGTCAGGACATATCCTACTCTTTATGGGGGGGGGGGGCTTTGGGCTTGGGGTGGGGGGTATGCTTTGGATCGCCGCCCCCACCAGCGCTCAGGTCATACACTTCTTTGTTTCTGTGCCCCCGGTCCGGATGAAAGGTAAATACCACCCAGATCCAAGTGGCCATTTTCTTGCTTATAGTGACACTCATTGCTACCTCAGAGCAGCGTAGGAGACGGGGGCATGTGCTCAGGCAAACACACAACATACACACAGAACACACACAGCACATGCACAGAACACACGCAGCTCACGCACTGAACACACACAGCATACGCATAGAGCACACGCAGCACACACATGACTGGTTTCACTGGTGGATGTGTTTTGCTGTCCATTTGTAGCTTCTCTAATCAACCCATCAGACGTACAAAGCACCTCACCCACGAGGCAGAGGATCATGGGATACAAATAGCATTATGGGGGGAAATTATCTGGAATAACTAACATGTATAGACACGGATATGACTTAATGTGCAGATAATCACTGTCGCCAAGAGGCAAGGACCGGAAAGAGGGGCGGCTCACATTAAGTAATGACATCAGGGCAGGTTAGCGCGTCGTCCAGGTGACAGAAACAGGTGTAATCCAATTTGCAGGGAGGAACGGCACGGGCCAACTGACTACCTTTGAGGCTTGGCCAGTTTAAAGGGGGGCTATCTGCCTACAGGGACGGCAGCCCCGCATCAGGCAGGACAGACAGGGTGGCTGCAGAGGAGCCCCCCAATTACAGGTCCCTGGGATGAGACGGACTGACAGGAAAGATCTGGGATGTCCCTGGAACAAGAGGGAGTGACAGACAGGATCTGGGAGGTCCCTGGGATGAGACAAACTGACAGACGAGATCTGGGATGTCCCTGGGATGAGACGGACTGACTGGCGGGATTTAGGAGGTCCCTGGGACGAGATGGAGTGACAGACGGATTTGGGGAAGGCCGTGGGATGGAAAGGACCCCTCACTGTGCCAGTTGAATATGGTGAGGACATTGAGAGGCACAGTGCTACGGTCCATGTCGCCGGGGGAGGACCGGGACTCAGGCAGATTTTGCCGGGACTCGGGCAGAACAAGCAGAACGGCTTCAGCGTGAAAGGTCACAAGCCTCGGCTGCGTGCCGAGCAGCAGAGCGACCGGCTGCAGCACCACTGGGCTCTTCCTGATTGCGGCTTTTACGTGGCTCCCAGAATACAACGTTTTCCTGTTTTCCCTGCTTGGAAAAGCAGCGGGAGAGAGCAGGAAAAATGTCAGCCACCATCACTTGTTTGCGTGATGATTAACTCTGTAACAGGAAATGCCTCTTCATTAAACGGCTGGATGCAAACTATTCCTCTGGTGCTTTTTGGGTAAAGTCGCTGGCGGAATGCCGATTAAACGTGAGCGAAGGCTGCATTTAGACGTTCACACTGGATGGAGAGTCTGAAGCTGGAATTCATTCCGATATTTTGGAATTATCCAGGGAGGGCACTCTGTTACTGTGAAGGAACACGAGCTATTATAACTGTGATTACCAAACAGAGGCAATTAGTCAGAAAAAATGACTTCAGCTTGCTTAGTTATTGCCTGAGGCCTGTCTGATATCATGCTGAAAATTATGAAAGTTACCAGTTTTCTAAAGGAATAAAACAGAATACAATGATGGTTCGAGGCCTCCTGCTTTGTCACAAATTCAACTTTTAATGCACAACTCGATGGCGCGGTTCCCCTCTTATGTAAGAGGACCAAGTAGACACGGGTCCAAAGCCTCCTCCCCTCTCATCTCCTCTGCTCTCCTCTACTGGTGATGTGCTCCCTGCTTCATCCTGCTCTTCATAAGCTGCCCTGTGCGATCCGACAAGTTGGCAGGTGATGGACTTTCTGGCGAGGTCAGAGCGAACCTGGAAACGCTTTTGCCTTGTGCTTTTTAATGGGATTTCACTGATCTGCAAATCCACAAATTTTGTGCCCTCAGTTATGCGGGAATGTTTCCTCGCTTCGACCCAGACGGTCATCACCAGGCTGCCATTCGCGGGCCAATACAGATTTGCCGTAAGATTTTTTGCATGAGTGTGAGAGTCTGAAAGTGTGAGTGTTTCACGCCAAATGCATGAGTGTTGACAACCCTGGATTAGTGACATTTCCCCTAAATATTATTTAATTCAGTTCAACTTATTTTTATATAGCACCATTCACAACAGAGTTGTCCCAGGGAGCTTTACATGGGTGTGTTGGGAAACACAAGAAAACGAATTACAAAGAAGTGAAAGATGGAGAAGTGAAAAATGTAGCTGCAGCACAGCATGAATGAGACATTACGTTTATCTGCTCCACTATGGCACGATCTGGAGCAAAAGCCTGAGATGTTACACAGTCCCTACTCACAGAAAAAACATTGGAGTCTATGTGACACCTCTCAGATAACTAAGCTGCACCAAAGAGCAGCCTCCTCAGGCCATCAGGCGAGGCTAATCAATCTTCTGGAGGAGACAGACTCAATTAATCAATTCCAGAAACGGCTTCCTTCAGCTAAGCTGCTCAGTCGTGAAAGAGGAGATGGCCACCTGTCACAGGACATAGCGCAGAAGATGTGCCCTGCTGCAGTATGAACAGGACCCGAGGGCAGCCGTCCCCCACGCTGGGGGGGGTTGAGCAGGGAGGGAGCAGCATTTCCACACTGTGGGGGGCGAGGGGCATTTTACCAGCTCTCAGGAGATTGTCAGTGACAGTACCTAAGCAGTCAAGGTCCTTAATCCCTGAAAAAATGCTCCAGGGGCACCGGACAGACCCCAAGCTGCACGCTCACCTGTACATGCGCATGTCTTACAAAGAAGAGCATGATGGGATATGTGGAAAAACACGTCCCAATGTGCCTGTCCTGGTATTTATACAGAAGGCAAGTAAAGCATCATCCAAGCAGGTGATGGGGGGTCAGACTCAGAGCTTCAGCCACCCCTTTGCTTGTTGCTAGGCGTCTATCTGGGACGCGGCGCAGATGCGTATCGCTCCAAGCGGCGAGTGCGTGACGCGGAGCAGGCCACATTACACACTCTCACTTCCCCATCACACTCGCGGCGGGGGCTGAGGGGGGTGCAAATCTTGCGCGGCGGGAAACATCTGGCCATGCTGCGGAGCCAGCATCTGGCTGATGCCAGCCATGCATCTGCATGCTGAGAAGACGTGCGAGATCCCTCACCTTCAGCGACAGCACGCCCAGACACACACGGCAGTCGAACTGAGCCGGGCCCTGCTTGAGGATGGGCTGGCTGAAAAACAATGTGCTGAAAATGGCCTTCCGAAAGACCACCGCTCCAAAACAAAATGATCACGTGACAGGAACCCCCAGGTGGCCCTTGGGCGCATGCCACCTATGCCTGTCCTTCTCGTGCCGTTACTGCCCACAGCGGTGTGCTGATGGTGCTCTGCAGAGGCTCGGGGAAGCTGAAACAGCCCTAGCAGAAGCATTTTGGGACCATAATATGACTTTGATGCATGGAGAGGGAGAGTCTCGCTCATCTGCCCGGTGCTCGCAAAGTGAATCAGCGAGTGGAACCGTGCAATTAATGAGGCCCCAGAATAGCTGTGTGTCGTCTGCTGACGAGCGCTTATGTTTAATAAAGACATAAACGCTTCTGTAGCGTGCGGGGGAGGGACTGTCAACATGGGCCAGGGACAGAGCCGGCTCCCGCCACGGTAACCGATCACGGCAATTAGCAGACCAACGAGGTCTGTGCTAATGTTTCAGCTGCTTACAGGTGACACCAAAGAAGCTTTTTAACAGGATTTTGGGGACCTTTTGGGGACCAATGGTGTGTTACTGTACGGCCTTGGTGTAGCTCAGGGCATGGATACGCCCACTGAGTGTCACAGTTGGAGACTGGTGAACTTGTATCTCTTAAAACACGCCGTATTATCACGCCCTTTGCTGCTGTCGGGCCTAATTGATGGCTGTCTCCAGTCTTTGCTGTATTTACTGAGAAAGGCCGTCGGCCATGTGGGCAATGGATTATTATTCATAATAAGTGAATGAAAATGAAATGTCCAAATAAAACTGGAAATTAAGAAAACAATATAAATGTAGCCACACTGATCTCTGATGGAGCTGATTTCAATTTAATAATTTAATAAGGTAACAGTAAATAAGATTGTTTTGGTAGGTGGCAGTCCTGCGCACAGTGAGTGTGTAGTGCGTTATAGTGCCTAATGCGGCCTGGCATGGCACCCTAGGCCGGCATGTGTGTGTGTGTGCGTGCCATGAGGCCACGCTCCGAGACGCGTCACACTTAATCCTCCATTAAATACGTCGGTGCTGATGGCTTTGCTAGCTGCCCAGGGCAGAGGTAGCTTCTGCAGGACATCAGCCAGGCTAATATGTGGCCATGCTCTCCACTCTCCCTGTGTACGGTGGGGGCTCAGGCACTGGTTATGTGTGACGGCGGGCCCCCCCAGCCCCCCCAACGGCTGAAGCAGAGCAGGGTGCAGGTCAGGGGGGGCTTTACTGTCCTCCCACCTGCTTATCTGCATGCATCTGATCATCTGAAGTGGCAGCCTCTGCTATTGGAAATGAGGTCATTTCAGCCTTCTGAAAGCCCCCCCCCCCCACACACACACACACACATGCTGAGGTTAATTATGTGCTCGGCCATGTGATGCGCCGAGCCCGGCAATAAGGTAACAATGGCACAGAGTGACATCAAAGGGGCCCAGCCCCCCCCCGGGTGGGGACCTGCAAAAAGAGACAATACGAGGGGTATCGAATCGCACACGGCGCGTTTATTAATCTCCTGCCAAAATCCGTGGCAATGCTGCGTCCAGCCTATCGAGAAACTTCCGGAGGGAGCTGGCAAATCTGAAGCCCCCAGTGACACTGGGCTGGGGGGCAAAAGGAGGGCTTGGCCGCTCCAGCAATGTAGGGAACCCAGAGGATCTGCCAGGCACAGCGCGCCAACGCACATCAGGGCTTGGGGAAAATAGGAAAGCCTTCGGGGCATCATCATTCAGGGATTTTGTGAGAATCGGGGTGGACTTCAGAAGGTAACGGAGTGATGTCACCGTGACGTTTTCACATTGAGTCTCAGCTGAATCACAGATCTTATTACACATTACCCTAGGGCCACGGCCAGCCGGAGCTCACCAGCGCACCCTAGGCACGGCCAGTCGGAGCTCACCAGGGTGCCCTAAGCATGGCCAGCCAGGGCTCACCAGGATACCCTAGGCACGGCCAGTCGGGGCTCACCAGCGTACCCTAGGCACGGCCAGCCGGAGCTCACTAGGGTACCCTAGGCATGGCCAGCCGGGGCTCACCAGCGCACCCTAGGCACGGCCAGCCGGAGCTCACCAGCGTACCCTAGGCACGGCCAGCCGGGGCTCACCAGCGTACCCTAGGCATGACCTCCTAAGGTCTAAGCCTGAAATGAAACCCTGACCTGTTTCCGCAGAGCAGGGATACCTGAGGAATATAATGAGAGACTGTGTCTGATATCAATATGCCTCGGGATGTAATATAATATTTCGACTTATTCACAACACTAACACTAAACACACTTGATGAATGATTCCTATTCATGATAAAAATTAAGAACACAAATGTTTCAGAGGGATAATTTGTCACACACCCACATACACATGGATTAGGTATCTATATTTTTGTGGGAACTCTCCATTCATTTCTATGGGCAGTCACACTAGGTCAAAATAACAGGTTTTTATCTCAGTGTGTGGACATTTGGCCCCCGCAATGTAATATACATAAGCACCCTCCTCCCACACACACACATTTGTAATCGTATCTTTGTGGGGGCGCTCCATTGATTCCTATGGTTATAACCTTAATCCCACCTATGAAACCCTTAACCCCTAAGCAGCTCTGAACTTAACCATAAGCATTCTGTGGCACTTTTTGTTTACATTCACAGATTTTATAAAATTGTTATCCAAATGGGGACCTGAAAAGATGTCCCCAAAAGTAGGGAAATTTCAGGTTTTTATCACTTTTAGGACATTTTGGTCCTCAAATGTGATCTATGCAAACCCACACACACATGTGCACAACAAATGCTCACATACACACACGCACATACACAAACACACACTAAACACTCACACAGGAAACACATGGGCACCATCAACTGTGTGCCACCTCACAATCCAACCAGCACTTGCTTGAGCCCCCCCCCGAGGCCTGGGGGCCCCCTTTTGTACCCAAACAGTCACTACACTGGCCCTGAGCAGCACAAAGGACACACCCCTACACCTCGGCCCATGTTCCGGCACGTTCATTAGAGGTCGCGGTGGGCAAACTCGCTTGGCGCGAGAAAGTGACTCCTGCTGCTAATGGACCATCCAGGAGCCGTAAATGCTCCCCCCCCACCAACATGGAATCTCGTGCCACAGAGGAATTCTAGGTGAGAGCAGAAAGCTCAGCAAAAAAAACCTGGAGAAGGGTATCTGTTTAAGCCTTTCCCAGCAGAGTGTCCAGGGATCCTTTGTGGAATTTGGAGACCTCAGGAGAGACACAAGGTCAGACTTGCTTCATATTTATAATGGGCTGGACACACAGAGAGGCACATGGGCCGCTCACCATTATGGGAAATAAACACTCGTGCAAACTCGGTCCCTAATGCTTTAAGAATAATATATATTCTTTAATTGAGAAACACCTTTTGAAATGAAGGGATTCATTATTCAGGAAAACCACACGTGAGTCGGATTTGTTTCCTGTTTTATATTATTAGTAAGAAAGTATTAGTTTATTTGCGACGCAGAGCCACTTCTCAGGTTGCCATGCTGGCCCACGGAGCTCAGAGCTGTGGGGCGGGTGGGGGGGGGTTGCGGGCCGGAGTCCAGGATCCCAGCCCTCCTAACCCGGCTCAGAGGGGCTCTTTGTTTAAGTGCGGCTGCTGTTCCGGTGACGAGACACATAAAAGCGGAGGATGAAGGGACACCTCAGCGTCTGGGCCCCCCGGCGCCGGCAGGATCAAACACAGACAGGACAATCACCCACCGAGCGGGGGGCTGGGGGGGGCACAGGTTCCGCCAGCATGCCACTAGTTCTGCAAGCAGTGCTGGTGTGAGGTGGGGGGGGGGTCTTAGCCATCATCTCCAGGGGATTCTCACTGTATGTGATATCGGTGCATTTCAATCCAATCTAGTGAAATGTCTGATGCGTGGATCCGTGGGCTGCGAGCGGTGCTGGTGCGGTGGGGGGGGGGTCTTAGCCACCTGCAAGCGGGCGCCACGTTCCTCATCTGCACATCGAGAGCCTAATAAACCAAAAAGGGGAACATTCACTCAGGAATATCTCATGAAGGGTTAGTAATCCCCAGTGCTCAAAAGGCTAGCCCAGCAGCGACAGGCGGGACTCACCATAATGCCACTGGGCTCCATTAGTGGAAACATGTTACCTATTAAGTACTTTACCATTAGGTAAGTTCACCTAATAAAAAGGGGAGTGGTACAAGAGGTATTCCTGGATGAATGCTCCCCTTGCGGTTTATCAGGCCCTCTTCTTTTCCAATTTGGATTCATATATAATGTGGATCCAGAAGTCTTTGGGTGTCCTGCCCATTGAGACTTGGCTCTGGAAAAGTGTGCATTTTATGTTACATATCTTTATGTCATTTTTTAATAATTCCTGCCTGATCAGCAGAGCCCTTAAATGATTTCTGAAGAATGCGCTCCTCGTGTGTAAAAAGTGCGGCAGTGGTACTGGGCCTGCTGGTATCTCCCAGCAGTAGTACTGGGCCTGCTGGTATCTCCCAGCAGTAGTACTGGGCCCGCTGGTATCTCCCAGCAGTAGTACTGGGCCCGCTGGTATCTCCCAGCACTTGCCTGCTAGCATAACTGCCTCCGGGGACGCTGAATGCCCGATTTGGTGGCGCGCTGGGGGGAGGCACGAGCCTCACCCATGCGGGTGTGATCACTCAGCACCCAACCCTTCTCTCACTGCAGGTGAGGGAATGACTCAAGGTGACAAGGGAGAGGCCTCGGGGAAGCGGATCGCACTGTTGAACCAAACACATGATTAGCCAATCACAGGGAGAGCAGAGGGGGCACCATCACATCTCAAAGAAATCCGCAGAGAGAGCAGTATTTTGGAAACGGTAATGACTGTTTGGCTAATTGTGCAATAAATTAATGAGGGAATTATGAATATATTAGTCTAGTACTTAAGGGCAGGGTGCCCGTTCGCAATGCTGATGAAGGCGACAAGTCCATGACGTATCAAAGGGAGGCAGAGGAGAGGGGCCCCTGCTTTCTGATGGACAGGAGCCCCCGCAGAGCATCCACTTCTTGGTAATGTGTGCCTGGCCAGGGGTGCGTCCGGGATGCCCCCCAGCTCAGTGTGGCGCTTTGCTTAAGGAGGAACAAGTCGCGCTTCGCAGATAATGCCTTCCGCTGTACCTGTCCCCTCTCACTCGGACAGCACGCCTTTTTTTCTATGGTTAATTATTAATCAGATGCTTTCTCTTAGCGAAGGGGGGGTCCTGTCACAGCTTAGGCAGCCATTTGTCTTCCTACTCTGGAAAGTTTTTTATTTTGTGGCTTTTTTTTGGTCGACCTTCAACTTATGTGCAGTGGGAACTATTCCCACCGAGCGCAGGGCGGCGTCTCTTTGTAGGTAAATGTTCGTAGGCAACCAGACCTCACTGCCAAGATGGTTCTGATATTATTATACTGAATGAAGTAGGGGACAGCTGTGCTGCAGTAAGGACCCGTCATGTGGTACTTGGGGGAGGAGCTGGGGGGCGGTTCACACCCTACAGGGAGGGTGGTCTTTTCGGAAACTGACAGCACTGGTTGTCTGTGACATCGGTGACATTCTCCCTGTGTGGCCCTGTCCCTGAGGGGGCCGGTCCGGCTGGGGTGTTGTCCGTAGGAGAGGGTGATGTCACCTCTATTGGTCCTGGGGCGTGGGGTGGGGGTCAAAAGGGCGCTTTGTGGACCTCGGAGAATTTCAGCCCTCTAGTTTGTGAAACAGCCTGTCTGTGTTTGAGCCACAGTTTAAACCAGCCAGCGCTGGGGGGGAGGGGGCATTCATTAATGTTAGGAATGGTGCTAATTACAAAAAACCATCATGAGGGTCCATATGACCATGTCACAGTTACACCTTTATTAATAAGAAAACTGCATCCTGCAAACAGGTACATGTACATCCTCCCCATGGGGGGCCTGGAAGCCACATGAGCTGATCTGATCAGGGATCACATAATCCCCCCCCCCAGAAGGGGAGCAGTGGCATTTAAAAGGTTACTGAGCAACACAGGCTCAGGCTAGTTAGTTTGGCGTGATCACTTTTTTGTCCATCCTTCCTAATTGGACTCCGGTTACTCCAGTAATAAATTATGCCACGGAAATGGGATGGAACTGGAAAGCGAAGTAGAGAAGAAGCACCTCAAAGATCATGTGCTTATTGAAGAGAAGAGATTTAAAGTAAAATGACTGAAAATGAAAGAATCCCTGCAGAGCTGATGAGCATTATCTGGCCTTGCCACCCACACGCAGTCGCTGGGTAATCCGCGGAAGGTGTCCGCCTTTCAGTGCTCTTCGTTATGCTGTTTACTCGCAAATTCTAATGCAGTAGAGCCCTAATTACTGTGTTACATAATGAGACACTTGGAATAATAGGGAGAACGTCATGTAAAGCATCGGGGGAAAGTTTAAGTCTGACTGATGTGACAATGATCATGCAGGCGGCCGGCTCAAGGCGCTGCATTGAAGGGCGGCGAGTCTTCATGTGCGTCTCAGATGCCACGCCCCCACGCTGTCTTCCATGCCACGCCCCCACGCTGTCCTCCATGCCACGCCCCCACGCCGTCCTCCATGCCACGCCCCCACGCTGTCTTCCATGCCACGCCCCCACGCTGTCCTCCATGCCACGCCCCCACGCTGT
>JAODKN010000044.1:1691358-1703162 GCA_026774425.1 Petrocephalus zakoni
AACTCCTGTCACCATGGGACCGGACCGTCAACAGAGGGGTAATGTGGATGTGGATGTGGATTTATGTTTGTAGCATTAGATGTTTGTAGGCACATACATCTTGGCTCAGCATGCTGGGATCTCTGATCAGGTCGTGTTTCCCGTCTTATGGTTCCTTATGTGGTTCCTGGAGTGATGGGGTAGCTTGCCTACTTGCAATGGCCCCATATGGCTTATAGATCTCTCGTGGAGCCGTCACGAGCAGCAGGGATGCTAAATCAATCTCGTGCTAATCCTCGTAATCCCCTTGCGGTCCCGCAGATCCCAGAAGTACGGTTAAAAGAGCCCCTTCCAGCATGAGCGCGTCCCCCGTGGGCCTGTGACATCCCTCGCTACCGCAGCTGTTCCTGGCAGCCATCGATCTTGTCACTGCACTCTTTAAAACATGGGCTCTTTGCATCAAGACAGATGACCCTCTTTGGTATGACAAGTAATAGGGTTAGATGTCATGGATAATTTGTTCCATACGTGGTAGTCTGGGGGTCTGATTAAGTGTGTGTATGTGTGTGGGGGACTGATGTGTCCCCTCACTGATGGAATATTCCTGCACCCCTTAAAGACCTCCATTGGCCACTTTAATAATCCCTCCCCAATGAAGGGGCTCCCTCTACTTTCTTTGGTGAGATTATGAAGTCAATGTTACCTGGCCATTAGGGTGGAAACGCGAGATGGAAGATTTGTCTCTGTGCGTTGCCTAGAAACTATAGATACTGTTGATGCTGCTAGATACTGTATTACACTAGGTACTACATTCTGCTGTTATGACACAGCAGCATACTGTACTACACTAGGTACTATATTCTGCTGTCATGACACAGCAGCATACTGTACTACACTAGGTACTATATTCTGCTGTCATGACACAGCAGCATACTGTACTACACTAGGAATTACATTCTGCTGTCATGACACAGCAGCATACTGTACTACACTAGGTACTACATTTTGCTGTTATTGCTGTTATGTTATTTAGAGATATTGTTTAGCAGTATGACTTCCTGAGACTTCTGCTGGTGTCTCAGGTCGTTCTTGTAGACCCTGATTACGGTCTCTCTGTCTCTGCCTGTTTCTCCCATGAGTCCTCAGCCACCCCAAAGTAGCAGCACATCGTCTCTGCCGGCCATGCTCTCACTTTGCTTTCTAACCTGCTTTGGGTGACGATTCCTGAAACTCGATGCATGTCCAAGTCACAAGTCTCTAGTGGTCCTGATCTGAAGCTTCCTGGAAACCTTTTTTGGTTACTGTGTGCTCCAGATATTCTGAAGGCCATCAGATGAAGTTCATTATTGCAGAAGATGTGGAACCTCTGTCATGACATTATGACCATTCGAATGAAGGCCGTTGTTTTGGTTTCGACATTGCTAGGAACCAAATCACCCCCAGACCATGTGCCCCCTTAAACACACATGGTACACCTACAATATTGGAAGGGACATGTCCCTACCATCCAAACCCATAACTATGCCCATGTTCTGATGCTCAAACCAAGTCCTGTATTTTACTGTCATACAACATGTGTTTCCCAGTTACGATGTGATCCCGCATGTTCAGGGTAGGTGAGCATCTCAGGATGAGGACAGATGCTTTGTTGAGGCTGTAGCAGAGACCCTTTAGGTGTGAGGAAGTCCAGAAGCCTGGACAGATCTCTGATGTAGTACCCAGTGGACAGATATGAGGAACCAGATTTGATGGATTAGGAATATAATTACACGACACCGGGGGTGACTGTAGCAAAGGAGCTCTCTGCTTCTACAGTAAGTTCTTAGGTGTCTGTAATTATACTGTCAGAATCATCAGGCTCAGTATTAGAGAATGAATCTGGTAAGCTTAGGAAAAACTGCCCTTTCATTGATTGGATGAGATTGTAAGGTGTGGGAGTGCGACGCCATTCATGAGGAACCGCCACACAGACGACGTCTCGCTGACGCGTTGATGCATCGAGCTTTTATTAAGACGGATTCATGCGGCTCTGCTGAGGACTGCCTTAAGCCCCCCCCGCCCCTAACGCTGCCCGTCGCATCCATAGCGTCTCTCTCCCAACGCAGCGCACCGGCGGTCCAGGATGTGCGTGATGAATGGGCCGGATCCTGGCTGCGCGCCGCATGGCGGGGAGGTGCCAGCCACGGGTAATCGGCCCGTCCTCATTAATATGCAAACATCTGTCATTCCTCAGTGGAGAAAAAATGCAGAATAATGCATGCTGCTGGTTTTAGGAGCTGGTGCCTGGGAGCTTCCCTTCTGCTTTGGTTTGCTAATATATATCAGCAGCTGGTGCAAACAGAGAGGCTGCGAAAGCCACCCGGGAGCACTAGCCCCCCGCAACCACCCCCACCCTCCCCAAGCCGGTGATCCTTCTGCACCACCTCCCGGTTCCCCCTCCATGGGGAGACTTTCCCTTTCTTGGCTGGGGTTGTGTTTCGGCCCTCTGATATCGGGGGTTAATCTTTGTGGACAAGAACACAGGTTTCCCTGCACTGGAGGGACTTTCCCAAAAACATCCGAGTCATGTTTGAGTCCCGTTCAACCCCGAGAGTAATTCACACCCTGACAGTATCCATGTTTACAGCCTCCTTTAATTAACTCCAGGCCAGAGCCCTTCCTAGCATTTCTGCTGGCTTGTCCTGTGTCTCCTTCCCAGGCCCAAGGCAGCGGCACGCACAGAAATAAAAATCCATTAGCCAGGGAGGAAAGATCGATTCACGCCTCCTCCGCCTCCTTTGTCCCGCTCGCTGGCTTTCTGTGTGGCTTCTGTTGGGGGAGCGGAGTGCTCGCTTCAACACACAGGATCCCGGCGGGGTCTCCAGCCCCGCGCTGCTGCTTATGCTCGGCCCGGCGCGCAACGAGAGCCGCCACGGCCGCGCGCTGAGCGCCTTTCTGCCGGACCGGCCACTCAGACGGCCCACCAAAACCGTCCTCCATCTTACCAGAGAGCGGAGGGCTGATTCAGAGATAAAGTCACATTTTTTACGTAAGAGGAAAATGCCACAAATAGGAAGGTGTGCAGCTGACATACATGGCAGTGTCCCTTTGAATTATGCTTAGCAGGTTTCAGCGGGCTGCCACCAACACACGAGTCATGATATATACAGAACACCTGCCTGTTTGCAGAAGAACCTGTGCACTCTACGTGATCCTGAGAGGTAGAAATACAGACCACTGCATCCTTCCTAATGATCTGACAAAATCAGAGCACCTTGGGAAAAAAAGTACCTCGGATCACATGCTCAACATTGTATGTCGTGTTAACTTTCAATTATGATGCTGTTATATGCGCCACTTCAAGAAGGAATCTGATGATGTCGTCCTTAAGACTGAAGCACGTCTTGGGAGAGATGCTGCGCTCTTTCAGTCGCATAATAACGATGCAGTTTCCTTATAAAGGGAAGCATAATTGCACCTTTTGTGTGCTGTGCAGCCGCAGAAAGTCAGTAGATTAGCAGTGAGAGGCTCTGCTGCCGCGCCAGCCACCCTGGATGATTGTTGTGGTGTGCATTTCTTAAAAGCACTTCAAAAGCATATTACATTTTCAAAAGACACTGCAACAATCTCCCTTTACAAGGAATGAGAGGAGAAATCGATACCATCAAGCCGCCCGCCTTTTGCGCGTGTTTCTTTCGGCTCGGAGATCCCCGACATTCCGAATGACAAGAGCCTCTGCTTCTGTTTTCCGTCCCAAAAATACACGCGACAGTGTTATTCCCATCTGGGGAATGGGAGGCGGGAGATTGCGTGGTTCTCCACCTCTGATATGGAACCAAGGTACCAGAGACATCCATCTGATGTTTGGCTGCTGCTTGGAGACGCATCGAACAGCATCCCGACACTTGTATTCGTAGTTATATTTGCTTATATAACTAAAAAAAATCAAACATAACCTTTTCTTGACTATGTCTTGCAGCCTCACATCAAAGTACCTTTATATATAGTGAGAACTTGCCTCATACTTGCGGATCTCTCTTCGGCTGGTCGCCTTAGGTGTCTTGGAAGGAGTTCAGAGCAACATCCCAAAGGAACTTTACAGCTTAAAGCTGTATTTTTAATTTTGCTCATTTTTAACCCAGTGTGTTTGTTGTTGTGTGTAGTATTATAAAACTGCTGTTGGAGCAATACTCAGGGAAGGGAAGCATATTGAGATAAATGAGGCAAATTAGCCATTATCAGGAATCATTCCACACTTATATTAAGTACATAAAGCTTGGGAGATCAGAATGCTCTTCAGGAGCATCTTTTAGATCTGACTGGACCTTCTATGAGAAATGTGACTTCCCATCAGAGTAACGAAGTCCTAGCAGTGAGCCTTTCTCCGCAGGATTGTGTCTACTCTAGGGACGTGATAGTCTTTGGAAGCTCTGGTGACATCATGTGACAGGCTATGAGAATTTGGTAGAACTCACATTTTATCACTTGTCCAATCTATCTCACACCAGCGACATCGAGGAAGGGTTTGCCGAGAGCCCTAATCAGAGTGGAGAGTCATTAGGTATCTCTGTGAGGCTGGCCTACAAGTGGCTGTGCCAGGAGGCCCAGATGAATGAGTGTCCATCATGTGAAAAGAGGCAGCTGGAGGAAGAGGCCGGGCTCACGTAGGACATGTCACCATGTGAGCCTCACGCCGTCCCCCTCTTACTGGCTGTGTTTCCTCGCCCACTAGGGCCTCCTAGGCTATTCGTCATCATTAAATCGATTTAGTCAGGCCGTAGTCCGCTCTGCCTCCACCTGCAGGCCGCAGTCCGCTCTGCCTCCACCTGCAGGCCGCAGTCTGCTCTGCCTCTGCCTGCAGGCCGCAGTCCGCTCTGCCTCCACCCGCAGGCCGCAGTCCACTCTGCCTCTGCCTGCAGGCCGCAGTCCACTCTGCCTCTGCCTGCAGGCCGCAGTCCGCTCTGCCTCCGCCCGCAGGCCGCAGTCCGCTCTGCCTCCGCCCGCAGGCCGCAGTCCGCTCTGCCTCCGCCCGCAGGCCGCAGTCTGCTCTGCCTCCACCTGCAGGTCGCAGTCCGCTCTGCCTCCACCCACAGGCCGCTCTGCCAGCACCTGCATGCTCAGTGGGGCTGTGGCATGGAACGCTCCACTTCCAAAGCAGCATGGCAGTTTCTTTGGGAAACTCGTGGTTTTCCAAGCCCCATGACATCAGCACAGCTTCTGGAAAATGACGGGGAACCCAGGGCTGATTGGCGATGCCAGCATAAAGGCGTAAACGGTGCGTCTTAACCAAAGGGCACATTAAATCATCAGCACTAACAGACAGATCCGAGGCACGGCTCACGACTGAAGCTGCTCGCTCTCCTGCCAGTCACACGTCCTACGTAGCGACCCAGAAGCACTCTGGTCTATAATTATACCAAGAGTGCATGTTTTTCCTGGAGGTTCCTCACGGGCTTTGAAAGGAGCTTAAATGACAAGGCGTTCCCTTGGCTCCTTCCGCTGTAAACCACTTCTGAGCTCAGTAAATTCCATCCACATGTGGGACTTGGAGTCCGGAGACATTTGCAGAACCTGACAAACCGGCCACGCCAACACGAAGCGGCCCTTCTCCTCTCCCTTCATGCCACCTTCCTTTCCTTTCAAACTCTTCTACTGGAGCCAGTTCCTCCCCCTTTCAGTGCTCAGCCTCGGTTTGTGGTGTGACTGATTGCTCAGAGATAGAGTCAGGTGGTGCAGAGAGTTGGATGGAGTAGTGGCCCCTGGTCAGCAGCGTGGTCCTGGGGAGCCCGTTTTTATAAAGCTATATAAACCAAGCTGAGTAGGGTCACGTGCCTAGTATAGGAAGGAGAGGGAGAATGGGACAGGATAAGTGATGGTTTCACCCCAATTTCATACTCTCTGGATTTAGGCACTATCTGTCTCCCAAGAAATAATCTCTTGCACCTGTTTATGAAGAAGGTTCTACAGAGTACTAGCCTTATATAGCTATGAACTTATATTTCTTAACAAAGGCAGAGGACAGGATATGTTCTGGAAGTTAAAGTCTCAGACGCTTGCAGAAATTGGTTTGTGTTCTCTAATTAGTTTCAGTCTGCTTTGGTGGTTAACCATGAAATCATTAAGAATAAGTAAAGTGACATAAATGATTGCTGACTTGTTAATGAGGAAGGTGTTTTACTGAGCACACTAACCAGACCAAATGAAAACAAATAACCAAAATAAACATTTATAGTCCAAAATAACCACATCCAGCAGGTCACATTTCTTACTTAGGTGTTAGGTGAGAGTTTGGACCTGCCTATGGGCTGGGCTCTGTGCCAGATCGGTCGGGGTTAGGTGAGAGTTTGGACCTGCCTATAGGTTGGGCTCTTTGCCGGATTGCTCGGGGTTAGGTGAGAGTTTGGACCTGCCTATAGGTTGGGCTCTTTGCCGGATTGCTCGGGGGTTAGGTGAGAGTTTGGACCTGCCTATAGGCTGGGCTCTTTGCCGGATCGGCTGGGGTTAGGTGAGAGCTTAGACACACCGGCTCTCTGCTGGATGGACCATGTTTCTGAGCTTCTCTTCTTATTAGCTTAGCACTGAAGAAACAGCCAGTCTCAGACGCGATTTAATTGGTTTGCTATCTACACCAGTTCATTGTATTGTTATATAAAGGTACTTAGGGGCACTTAATTAACGTCATACCTCTTTCAAGCAGTAACTGTCAGCCTCTGAGGTCCTGTGACTCTATATTCTGGATCATTTATAGTAATGAGCCCTATTACTACCAATTTCCTTAAAGTTAGGCTTGGAGTCACCATTTCACTTCTGCATAAAGCAACGTCTGCGAAGCTCCTCTTCATTTGACAGGATTTACGAACATCATATTGGACAGTATTTTTTCTTGCCAGGATAAAATGCTGACAATTTGTCCATCTTACAGTTACCTGGGAAATGTACTTCCATACATAGTGGGGAACATTATGGCGTTATCACTGGAATACCACTTCACATTCACTTTTATTTATGGCAGTATTATGCAAATGTTTCACATGCTTAAGAGCATCACCATTTTATGGACCACATCCTCTCAAAGAGAATGATGGCAGGCCTGCACTCCACAGAAGATGAAAACGATGGTCCCATTTTTCGCCGACCCCTGTCCTTCCTGTTATATCTAATCTCACATGTGAAAGCTCTCCAAATCAAAAAACACGTTAGCTCACATTTTAACCGGTGCTGTGTCAGTCAGTATGGTAACCAAGGGGCAATCAAAACACACCAAAAGTGGCTCATGTTCGGTCATCATCATTACTGTCATCACCTTCACAATCACCATCATTACTGTCATCAGCATCACAATCACCATCATTACTGTCATCACCATCACAATCACCATCATTACTGTTATCACCATCACAATCACCATCATTACTGTCATCAGCATCACAATCACCATCATTACTATCATCAGCATCACCCTCATCACCACCATCATCATCATCACCAATACTCATCATCTGCCAGTCTCATCATCATCATCAGCATCATCATTACTGTCATCAGCATCATCATTACATCACTATTATCGTCATCACCATCACCATCATCATCATCACCATTACTATCATCATCATTACTGTCATCAGCATCATCATTACATCACTATTATCGTCATCACCATCACCATCATCATCACCACCATCACCATCATCATCATCACCATTACAATCATCATCATTACTGTCATCAGCATCACCCTCATCACCATCATCATCAATTCTCATCATCACCAATAGTCAGCATTGTCATCATCGGTACCATCATCTGCCATCATCATTGTTATTATCATCGTCGTCACCATCACTCCCATCATCATTGTCACAATCATCACCCTCATCTGCCATCATCAATGATTGCTGGAGGAGAAGACGACCCCGGAGACCGATGCCCACACTGCCTCCGCCCCCCAGGTTTTCATAAGAAGCTCTGATTGGCTATGATGTGCATGATGCCGGATGCTGATTGCAAATCACCCGCCGTCAGACAAAGGCAGGGAAGCATTTTACTGGGTCTGATAACTCCTTTAATGAGTCGGACATCGCAGCTCGGCTGACCTGTTTAACCCTTCGGTGGGAAAATCGGCAGCACATTTGCAGTGGAACAAAAGGGGCCAGGCACTGAAATAACTCCATTGTGAAGTATTGCTATCGGAGATAAGTGGTGATACGTGCACAATCGTGCTGCTTCTGTGCGTGGCGAGCTCACGGCTCGGCCTGCTTAATGTGCCAGAAATGTTCCCTTTGTCAAGCCTTCAATCTATTGTGTGAGGAGTTGGAAGTCTGAAAGACGGTAATCACGACAGGAGCAGCCCCGCATGCCGTCTGAGATGGGAGGGGAGAGGGTCACAGCCCATGACTCATACGGGACCCTCTTGAAGGGGGGGCTTTGTTATCAGCAGCCCCCAGAGGGCCCTGAAATGTATTTCATGGCAGGCCACTGCAACTGTGCGAAAGCTAAGAAAATCAAACATGTTTATTTAATTGGCGCCGCAATGTGACCTCATCACTTATGCCAGCGCTGCAGAGGGACGGCATTCAGACAAACATGTCTGCATTGCCTAAAGTCACCATTTTCATTTGAACCATGAGGAGTCTGTTAATGTGGCTCTGTTGATGGTCTAGTTGAGATGTTACCTGCTGACAGACAGGCAGTAACAATGAAGACCTTACTCTTTGGTGCAGTTAATTATAATTAAGCGGCCATGCACTGGTGGCACCCATGAAAGGTTGGGATGTCGATCGCAGGTCGTGTAGAAATCGCGGAGGCAGTGGACCAGGGATGGTGGTGGGCCGGGACCTGAGCCTCCATCAGACACAGACTTTTGTTATCCAGCAAAAGCGTGACCTGGTAGCTGGCGTGAGTGACGTCCTTCACGCCTTAATGAAACAAATAAATCAGGCGGGCCGCCAACCTGCAGGCCCATCTGAAAAAACGGCCGCTAATTACCAGATTAGTCCCGGAGGGGCGGACCTTTCCGGAGGCACCAGTGCCGCCCTCGCCTTCTCTCTCTTGCCTGTCCACCCGCCTGCTCACTCTCTCGCTCCTCCATCTGTGCACTGGGCTCCGGCCGGACATGGGGAGAGGGATGACTCAGGGAGGGAGATCTGCCAACTGCCCACCCACCAATCCCTCCCGGCATCCGGCTGTGGCCAATGAGATCAGAGGACCGAATTGGAAGGAGGCGGAGCCATTGGTGGGCCAGTGGGGGGGGAGGGAATTGCTGCGTAGAATCCTGTCAGTATCCATCACTGTGAGCTGCTTGTTGCCCCTGCATGTATCTGGGGGGTGAAAGACCTAACGGTGCGTTTAAAGCTACATGGCGCGTCTCTGTGGCTGTTGAAACCGGTGGTGATTGCCAGGCACAGATGGCCGCTCCCCCCCACAGCCCGGGCTGCTGATCAAGCCCCCGCCCTGTGTGACCCCGACATTGACGCCCATGATAAATCGGGACTCGTTAGTGTAGCCTGCTTGTGCTGTTGCTCCACTGTCCCTCTACCATCTCTCTGCTGTCCCTCGTCCATCTCTCCACCGTCCCTCTGCTGTCCCTCAACCATCTCTCTGCTGTCCCTCGTCCATCTCTCTGCTGTCCCTCTACCATCTCTCTGCTGTCCCTCTACCATCTCTCTGCTGTCCCTCGACCATCTCTCTGCTGTCCCTCTACCATCTCTCTGCTGTCCCTCTACCATCTCCCCGCTGTCCCTCTACCATCTCTCTGCTGTCCCTCAACCATCTCTCCGCTGTCCCTCAACCATCTCTCTGCTGTCCCTCTACCATCTCTCTGCTGTCCCTCGACCATCTCTCCGCTGTCCCTCAACCATCTCTCCGCTGTCCCTCGACCATCTCTCTGCTGTCCCTCGACCATCTCTCTGCTGTCCCTCTACCATCTCTCTGCTGTCCCTCTACCATCTCTCCGCTGTCCCTCTACCATCTCTCTGCTGTCCCTCTACCATCTCTCCGCTGTCCCTCTACCATCTCTCCACTGTCACTCCACCGAAACTCGTCCAGGCCCAGATTAGCGAGGACCAGTGTTGTGCTTTTTGCAGACATGTTCCAAAACAAGCTCATTCTGGGTACAATTAGGAGTCACTGACTCCCCTGTGCCCCTCTGTGGCTGGACGCCACGCCCATTCTCACCACTGGCCAATAGGAGCCTCCATCAGGTTGATCCCTGATAAGCAAAGGTAAAAACACCCTGGTATGTGGTGCTGTATGTGGTCAGGAGGAGAAACGCTGTGCCCCCCCCAGAAAACCCAGCCTCACAGACTCACAACCAAAGAATGCTTGTTATATCTGTAGTTCTGTAGTATGTACCACAAATATGCTGCATATTGTTTGTTATTCACGAGGGCGATTAAGTGCCTTCTTACTAAAGTAATGTATGACATGAATATATTATAAAACACATCTGCCTCACTTGTGCTCTCTGCTAAATAGCTAAATGTATAGTTAGTATGACAGCTCCTACGAGAGCAGTAACTGCACGGTGTCCGGATGCACACTGACTCTCTGACTCGCGGCACTGGCCACGCTCTGCGTCAGACCCACCCCCGTCATATCCTTCATGCCTGTATGTGGTTTATAACGTAAAGTGTCCGCCGATTGGCTCACAGCTAACAGGCCTTCCGTCTGTGTCAGCATTACACTGCTTACCATCAGGCCTTTAATGATTCTCAGTGTTTCTGTAACAGTACATGACTATGCAACAATGACGTGGGAGACAATTTGATGTTATGAGGGATGCAACTTAATAATTTAAATGCAAAGGTCTGTTTATTGAGGGGGTGAATGAGACCAAATTAAATATTGGGGGGTGCATATCTCCTCACCACACACTCGTGGCCACCCAGCAAGTGATGTACGCATTTCATTACAAGAGGTCAAATATTTTTAAGCTACCATCTAGTATAAATACCAATTCAGGTAAAATGGTTAATTTTACTGGTGTCTATGTGTGCCTTTGTGTGCATTTTGGATTTACTGTCTGTCCAAAAACCAACCAAATGAAATCAAATACAGCTGAAAAAAAAGATTCTATAACTAGGCAAATGGGAACATGCATATTTAAACAGGTAATAGCACACACACACACGCGCGCGCGCGCACACACACACATTTGTATTCCTATCTTAGTGAGGACTGTCCATTCATTCCTATGGCAAAAACCCTAATCCAAATCATGACACCCTTAACTCCTACCCAGCCCTAACCTTAACCATAAGTAACAAAACAAAATAAAAGTCTTTTGGCATTTTTACTTGGTTGAATTCACAGATTTTTATAAAATTAGTTCTGAAGTGGTGAGGACTGAAAAAATGACTTTACTAGTCATGTTCTTTAAGGATTTCCTATGCTAGTGAGGTCCTTTGGTCCTCATAAGTACATCAGAACCTGCACACAAACATGTGCACATACATGTACTTTCACACTCACATACACACACACACACACACATGCACAGAGTCACACACCTATAGTACAAATGTTTTTTGTTCACTTTTATTCATTCCTGAAAAGGGAAAAATTTAAAGAAATTGTCAGAGTCAGAGAAAGGCGATTATGAAACAATGTCTCCATTATAATTCATTTCTCTTGGAAATTGCAGCTAATTTAGTTATGTTCTGAAACTGCAGGGAAAGAAGAAAAAAGAAATAATTGTTTAAAGGATATAGGGTTAATAATGTATCTGGGTGGGGCCAGGCAGGGCAGGACCAGGCAGGGCGGGGCGGGGTTGGACCAGGCAGGGCAGGGCGGGGCTGGACCAGGCAGGGCAGGACCTGGCAGGCAGGGGCGGGGCTGGAACAGCC
>JAODKN010000044.1:1794686-1807084 GCA_026774425.1 Petrocephalus zakoni
CTATCGTCGCTATGCTACAGTCATTATATTACCATCGCTATACTGCATTCATTATGCTATCGTCGCTATGCTACAGTTACAATACGATCATCACTTTACTACAGTCTTGATACTACCCTCACTATATTAATTGTGACACTGCTATTACAATACTATAACCAGCACTCCACCATAATTACCCTACCACCACTATGCCACAATAAAGTATCATCAACACATTTTCTAAAAATAATAACTAATACCTCCACATGCTCTGTGTATCTGAAGGTCATCTTTCTGCTTGTTGCTGTCCGGCTATTAAATTGCTTATATATTTCTTCTCCTTGCTCCCTACCCTCCTGGGCTATAAAGTTCCAATGGACACGGCGCCGTTTCCTGTTTCCGTGTTTGTCATTTGCCGCGTGTGCCCGGTATTCAGGGGAATCTGTTTTCATTTCCAGGCAGGCACGCAGCCGCCATCAGACGCTTTCTGCTGACTCCCCGGCTTAAAGAGCCTTAAGATGCTCGACACGATTCGTCCTGCTCTCAGCGTTTTGTCTGGGTCAGCAGCAGCTTCTGAACAATGCAGAGTTATTAGACAGGGATCCCTCAGACAAGCGGGTTTAGCTTCTAAAGGTGTATAAACACACCCTGTGGCACCTTAGGATCATAAGGCAGAAGTGCTTCATTTAAAATAACCATGCAGGCAGGTAAGCTGCTGATGGTTGACAATACAGTTACAAAGGACCTGTCAAATTCATTTACGTTTTTGAAGGGTCTTGCTAGCATTTGCCCAGGCCCTCCTATAGTTGTCAGGTCACATCCCAGTAGGTGGCCACTGCTCATAAAAAAGCACTACCGCGATTAATTGAAATATCCAGATATTCAGGGACTGACCGAGGATTCACTGCGGAGCACAAAAACGCCTCCCGTTTGGATTTCGTCTACTAGCTAACCGTCTAAACGGCGTGGTAATTCAAGTGTCTGTTATTGGTTGAGGTGCTCTAAATTTACACATAATTGTAGCATGCGGCGAGGTTATTTTGTTGAAGAAATTCACTCCCGTTTTAAGCTTGGAGAGACGGAGGAGAAGGTCTGAGAGTGAGGTATTTGGAGGATTTTTCAGGACGTAGCTCAGATGAAAACAGACAGGCTCGTGAAAATCATCCTGAAGGTAGACGTGAAGGCCAGAGAGCAGGAGAGGTCATTTTAAAATAACTCCTAGTCAGAGCTAGACTTTCACATCGGGGTATATTGTGCCAGCAAGGACCTGGTCTGACAGACAGAAAAAGTACAAAAAAACAGTCTTATCCTTGATTTGTAAAACCTCCTGAGCCTGACTGTCTGGAGGATGGCCAGCAGAGAAATCATGTACTGGGAGGATTCACGCTGCTATTGAGGCCTGCTCACGGCTTTAGCTGGTACTGAGGACTGCTGCTGTTTACCTGATACTGAGGACTGTTACTGCTGTCTTCTAGGGACCCCTTACTGTGCTCCTGTTCCTGCGCTTAGCTCAGTGACCCTCCGACTGGCCCGTCGATCTGTTTTCAGATGTTGGCCTGATGCACGCTGGCCCTCGCATCACTTCCTGTTCCCCACGGGCGCACCCTGACCTCCTCCTCATGCCATTTCCTGTTAAGTGTTGCCTTCAGCCCTCCTCCTCATCATGACCCACAGGGCTGAACGAGTGCAGAGTACCAGCCGGATCTCCCAGTGTCAGTCCTAAATGAAATGTCTATCAGGGCCAATGGAATCTGACATGGGATCGCGAATTGCTGCCATTCTCGGGAGGAATCTCACTCCCGAGAAGCAGCTTTTAATTTATTTCACCTGTCAGTCACCCTGGGGTTTTCGCTCTGGTACAGATGTCAAGCAAATAAAAGCCTCCTTACTACTGTCTATGGTCAATCAATAGACACGATGTACGGGGATATGAAAAAGCCAGAATCAAAGAGCGCATGGGAGGACGCCTCAGTCCTGGGCGTGATGAAGGTGCACGGTGAGGTGGCAGGCCGGTCAGAGACCCTGCCTGGACAAACATTAGCAGCAACATTACAAGCACTGGGAAATCAACTCTATTAATAAAGAAATCTTCATGGGACTGCGGCGTGGGGGTGGTGCTTAGCGTGAGACTTTAATAAACATTTTAATGAGCTTTTAGCCCCCTTCTGAAATGATTTTGTGCCTTATAAAGACCTTTTTTGATGTATTTATTATTTTTTTTTATTTCATGTATCTCTATCAATCACAGCACTCGATAAAGCGCGCCGCGTGTTCCCTCACGGGATGCAGACTGATTATACATTCATTTCCCTCCCCAGGAAAAGGCAAAAAGGCACACTTATCTCGCAGTTCTCTCGCAAGCAGTCATGCATGCCTCCGCTAACCAAGCTGCAGCATTTCGGGGGTTTATGTGCTATGCAATTATCTGTGAAACATCCACATACCATGTTTATTAATGAAGCCCTTCCGAATTATAAGGAGCTGCCTCTGCCGGTGCCCCGGGAATTCTCATTCTCTCCGTGTTTGTCTCCAATTCCTCTGCTTCCACCCTTAAATCTCAATCCTGCATCTGTGATTAGAAAGGTCCTCAACCATTTTTATGTGTTTTGGAATTGTGCCACCCCCCCATCCTAGGCTGAGGGGGTGTGGCAATATCCCAGCCGCACCCTCTCTCCCCCAGATGCTCCATCCCGAAAGAGACGCCGTTCAGGTGCAGTTCTGATGGTGTGGGTAGGTTAGACTCAACGCTACGCTACTGTTGTATAAACAGCGTTTCTGAAAAATACAGGGAGATGAAATTCTACTCACTCCAATCATTTAATAAAAATATGTAATAAAAGCCCTCTGTCACTGCCTGGAAACATCCCATAGTCCCCGCTGTGCTCCTGCTGGTTTGTGGAGAGGAGAGGCACGGTATGGTGCTGCCTCGGACCTCTCCAAATCTGCACAGCTGGCCACTTTGCTCGCAGTCCGGCGGGCCCTTGCTGGCTGGCACAGCCTTGTACCTGGCACTGAATCATCACACACCGGCCTGTGCAGCGTGAAACAGCCACTCAGCCTCAACCCGCCACGCTGGCCCTGATATTGTTGCAATTTTTTTGTG
Organism: Petrocephalus zakoni; assembly: GCA_026774425.1. Classification (NCBI taxonomy): domain Eukaryota; kingdom Metazoa; phylum Chordata; class Actinopteri; order Osteoglossiformes; family Mormyridae; genus Petrocephalus; species Petrocephalus zakoni. The sequence continues at coordinate 1,797,772 of JAODKN010000044.1, forward strand.
TATTATTCTGTACAGAACAATAATTTAAACTCATTAAAGCTTTAGCTGGCCTACATTTGCATATTTTAAATGACTTCAAAACTTCCTGCAACTCTGGAGTGGGTCTTTTCCAGAATTTTTCTGTCCACATTTAAACTGTTACCTGAGATTGTCCCTGTGCCCAGATTTCTCACTCGGTGGCCCTATGGACCGGGTCTGTCAGAGGGTCTAGCTGTGGAGATCACACCCCCGAGCGTTTGAGGGCTTCATGTAATGAGGTTTTGCCGAAGGCTGGCCCCTAAAACCACCTCAGCGAGTGTGTGAAGCAGCTGGAGAGTTCGAGCGGGAGGCAGCGCCGAGCAGCTACACTCCGAGTGAGGCTCTGGCTGAAGGCAAAGGCTGAGCTCATTCCTCGACAAGTGTTTTTGATTTTTTTTTCCTTTTAGTTGGTGTGTTATTTTTCGCATCTATGAACCCATGAGGAAATGCAGCCCACTGAGGATGTCTTTCATTTTTATTTGTCATATGTTCTGACCGTCGCTCTTGAGCTGCTCTTGGGGTGCCTACAGTACTCAGAGCAGAAAAGACCCCCCACCCATCCCCCGGTCCTCTGCCCTATCGCCTCCAAAGCCATTTTCCAGACATCCAGTCCTCCGTCCCCATCTTATCATCATCTTCTCCTCCCCTCTGTCAGAAACAGGTGTATCTCCACAGAGCTTCCCCAGATTCTGCTCGTCGCTCCAGCCTGAGCTGAGACACATTGCCGCTTATTTAGGAGTGAGAATGTTCCCTTGGGGGAAAAAAAGACTTCCACCTATTTTTGGTTCCAAGACAAGCAGGCATAAGGGAGCAAACAGATATAGATGTATGCGAGAGTGCGTATTGATTGTAAAAACTAAAAAATTGCCCCAGTGGCCCAAGATCCTCGAGAAAGAACCAGGGAACTGGTGATAAACTAAAAAAAAAAACCCTTTTAATGCAACCCAGACCCATTTTTATGCCCAGAAACAGAGGAAATAATGTTGTGTCAAGAAGAGAAATGTTACAATGAGAAATATATGGGTAATAAAATGTAAAGCCTAAAGTAAAATAAAACGGTATTTATAAATGTGCTTACATCGTTTGAATTATGTATTATTGGAATTATGTTGTAATTACACACCGGAGTGTTTTTCTTTGTTGTAAAATATAAATCTCTCACAACTTTACTTGATCATCAATTTGTGGAGTGTTTTTTTTTTTTCTTTTCTCTTTTTTTGTTTTAATGCAGTGTTTGTTCTACCGAATGCCCCTGTTCGTGTTTTTAATACTCTCCTGATCTGGTAGCATGGCCTGACCTGCGCACCGCAGTGGATTCTGGGTAACTGTGACCCCCACACAGGATAAGCAGCTATTAAAGATCATAGGATTTCAGGCTGAGCCAAGACCACCAAGCTGGCAGTTCCCACCTGATGGTTCCCTTTGCCTGCCGGAACCTTGTCGGTTTCTCAGAATTTGCTGCTTGTGTTTCTCTCCCTAGCTGTCCTTTGCACTTGTTCCCCTGTCTCTCCTCGCTTGCTTGTTCACCCCCTGGGGAGCATTTTCTCACCTATAATGGATTTCAAACGGAACGTCAGCGTCTCCGCCTCCCCCGCCCTCTCAACACATTCCTTCCCACGACAGGCCGCCGTCGGGAAGCACCGTTATTCAGAATCAGCCTGACGCGAGGCCTGCAGCGGTGGACGGACGCTTGAAGATGCACTGAGACACCATTATTATCAGGGCCAAGATCTGATTGGAGGGTGGACATGCTGATTGGAATGCGAACTGAGAGGAGGCGGAGATGTAACATGAGGTCGTCACCTCTGCAGCACTGATTCCTTGATACACACGAAATAAGTCAAAAATACATCAAAAAAGGTCTTTCTAAGGCACAAAATCATTTTGGAAGGGAGCTAAAAGCGCATTAAAAGGTCTCACACTTCCTTTCATAACTGCTTCATGGCTTCGGATCAGATTTAAAAAAATTTTTTGTTATTTTTAAGTTTGTATTTTTAAACCCGGCTCCGTTGCGCGCTAGGTATCCATCCTTGAGTGTCTGTCTGGCAAATCTGCTGGAAATTTATGACATCTAAATCTAAATAAATTAAAACCCAGGGCTTTCATAATAATATCGATGGATGGCTGTTATTACAGCAAGGATCAAAGATGAATAAGCAATGATGCTTCAGCTGCTTAATTATTTGTACAGAAATTGCTGTAATTGTTGCTTGCCCCCCCCCCCCCCCCCAAACCAAGCAAACTCATACCTGTCTGGATTCCACCTGAGACACTCCTGACACACACTCCAGCCCCACCCCCCCACAAACCCAGGCCTGACCGACACCTTTCAGAAGCTCACGGCGTAAACACTGCCTGGAGTGTCGGTGGAAGACTGTGGCATGCCCCCTGCGCCGTGGGGCGTGGTCCTGGAGTGTCGGTGGGAGACTGTGGCATGCCCCCTGCGCCGTGGGGCGTGGTCCTGTCAGCCTGTGTGACAGCAGAGCGGGCTTGGGGACAGAGTAGGGAGGGCATTTCTGGATCAGAGGGAGCAAGACGCCGAGGAGGTACGGAGCACATGCACCGGCCAGTGCCTCTGACGCTCCAGCGACCCAAAAACAAGTACAGCTACATCAATCGTGAAGTGGCACCCCCAGCTCCCGGGACACATCGCCATCGCATTCTTCCCGAAAATAAACACCGCCTTTCTGTGGAGACGCTGCCCCTTAATTAATTCAGCACCGTGAATCAGGCAGACATAATTACTTTGTAAAAATTAAATGTCACCTCCACAGTTTTTACCCACTTATACTGAGCGGCCTGTAAATAAACACACTCATATCTGCAATGCATAAATACCCCTTCAGTAAGTATGATCATTTGCCAGTTAAAGTTTACCAATGGAATTAGTGAATATCCGCTTTGCTGGAATGAGTCACTGCACCCTCGCATGGTTATGACCAGGGGACATCCCGTGTGACGGGTCTGTGGGAGGCGCTAGTTAGAGCAACCAGGCATGCAACGGAACTGATAACAAGGCGCATTATAAAGGCAGTGAGTCACTCGGGAACTGCAAAGCCGAATTACACTGATTGTGTAACGCTTTTAGCTGATGCTCTGGTGTTTTCCCAACATTTACCCTTTCCAGGGCAAACCCCTCCTTACCATGTTCAGACTGGCTAGCAGGGATGTTTTTCCGGTTTTTATCCCAGTGTCACAGTAGTTTTATGTTCTATTTTCTCACTAACCCAGTCAAACGCAGTTCAACACAACCTCTCCGCCTCTGGGGGCTACAATCCCTTTTTCTTTGAAAACGGGCAATCAGAATCTGGGTTTGGCTAACACATCCCTAACATATCCCTAACATATACTTAACATATCCATTCGTGAGCCTCTGTGATTGGCAGCTCTTATGACTACTTTAAAAAGGAAGTGTGAGTTTGACTGGGAGCCAAAGGTTTGGCGGGACCTTGGAAACACGGGCTGGAAATCTCTGCTCTGAAATTACACGAGAGGAGACAGGCTGGCATTTGTCTGGGAGCCCCGCACAGGTCCACCGCACAGTGTCATCAGTCACCCACAAGGGTGTGCAGAAGGCAGCAGCCAAACTGCCTGCTTTATGGCCAAATCCCAAGGCTACGCTGAAGTAATCTCCGCTGCCGCTCTACAGCAAGGACCGAACGACCGAACAGACACGGAAATCCTGCTCGGCTTTCATTTCGAGAAGCTTGCTTTACTAGTAATGTAGGAGCAGTGTCGCTGTGTTACGTTGGGCCCATGAAAGACCAGGCAACTTGAAAACAACATTTAAATTGTCATGTTAGCACACTGCCTTGCTGATCCTGCATAGAAGGCCGTGTATTTTCATGACGGCGCCTTGTTCAGTCAGCTGAGGATGAGCAAATTTAAACACAAAAAAGCTTCTTCAATGGACAAGTTAATTAATTGCCGCCATTAACGGGGATGCTAAAAAGTAGCCTTCTATTGCTGCTCACATTACTCCTCATTGGCTGTTCAGGACCATTAGCTTTATGGGAAACAACTTGATGTATCTGAGCAACCGGGAAAACTTCTTTTTATGTCAGGAGAGACAAAGTGTTTGTGTAACTTTGAGTACTCTGGTAACTGGTAACTGGTAACTGTAACTCACGGTGCTAGCTGCAATAGTCCAAGCCCTCTGAGGGCTGTCTGCTCTTCTGAGTATTGATTAACGGCCACATATATACTAATGAATAATGGCGTGTCTACCTCTATTAGTTTACAGTCTTATGTTACACCAGTCTGTTGTCTATTGAGGCGTCCATATGCCGTTTAGGATCGATTAGATCGATTGCTCTTAGACATTTCGCAGGCCCTCCACTCCCGAGCCTGTTTGCAGAGGGATTACTTCACGGAGAGAGTAATTATACTTGTAATCACGAAGAGGACTGGTGTGCATTCATCGTGAGCCACTCCAGCTGAGGATGCGGACAGGCGGAGGAGAGTGGACAAGCTTCTCCAGTAGCCGGGGGAGGGAAACAGTTGTATGGGACACAGCTGGGGAACGTCTTTGTGGAGTCTGCAGCATGGTGACAGCTCAGTCCCTGAAAGCCACATCGTTGTCCCCATCAATGACAGAGCATGAAGGAAGAGGCAGTACAATGGGACAAGCAGTCAGATCTTTGAGGTCACTGTCCAGAGTGCCACCTTGCAGTGTCTTTTATGTGCTAGCTGACATCTGCTCGATAGTAGTGTGATGGAACTTCCCCAGTGACCTGCAATGGCGGTCTGTGTCCTCGCCCTCATTTTCTCATTTGAAATGACCAGTTAGACTCCGCTGTCCCGGATTGGGCCCCTCCCAGGGTTTTGGTATGGTGGGCCCTTTAGAGTCTGGAACTCTAGGGCTTGATGATGGAGATGGAGATGTTCATCCATGGGGTGTCACCACAATGATTTTTCCAACCCTCTCACCAAGAGTGGGATGGACAAACATGCCCAGTAATTAGATACTCTCAGCACCAATTGGCCAGGTGGCTAATTAAATACCTGCAAATTTAATTACATCTCTTATGGCTTGTGCTTTGTTCTCCTGGAAACTGGAACTACACAGCGCGTCTGTCTTATTCCGGTGTGTTCTCCCTTCAGTGAGGAGCACAGTCTGGTACCAGTGTGAGATTTACCATGTTTATCCGCAGCCCAGCTGTGAATACCTGAGAGTGCATGATGAGGGTTTTGGTGACTGAGTGAGACAGACTCTGACTCGACGGAGAAGCACCCATCAAGCAAAGGTGTCAGATCCCACTCTCGGTGAGTGCCTTGGCCTGGCCGCACTTCCCCGCCCCGGGAAGTCGGAAGCCCAGTTCCATTTACTGCCACCAGCCTGGATGAGATCAGGGAATCTGTCTCTCTACATGAGGCCTCCCTTTGCCCACTCAGGACTGTCCTGCTCCACCTCAGGACGTGTGCACACTTTTTTCCTATTAACTGTCATGCTATTTGATATTCCAAAGCTCATATGGACATAGGTGACAGTTCCACAGAGCGTGTTTTCGGCCAGCAGTCTTGTGAGCTTTGTTCCGACCGTATCAGTGACCGTCACGGCTCTTGTGGGGACGTACAAAGCATACAGCAGGATATGTGGCCCCTTAAGTGTGGGTCACTCTCACCATCACTCCTCAAACATCCTGTCACCCAAGTCTGATGTCTCCGGAAACGAAGGACAGAGCCGATCCGGCCCAGCCAGACGGGACGTGGCGATTCCCCGGCAGATCAGCCCCCAAACCTTGCGGTTAATGACACTCCGCGCTGTCATCATGATGTTTTTAAAACGGAAAAATATTTTTACATTTCTGCCAGAGGGCCAGAGCTTTGAAATGCAGGGCGTATGGCAAGAGCAGTGTTTTTCTTTCATGACTGTCACGGCGAACGTACAGTCTTACCCCTTAGGACTGCAGGAAAAGAGCACAAAATATTCAATCATTTCCATCCTGCGGTTCTAAGTGTGAGTGATACTGAATAACATTTAATGTGGTGTTTACTCACGGCTCCCCCTGTTCGGCTTTCGTTGCGGTAACGTGGCACGCGTCGTCAGAATGCGAGAAGTGCTCCCCTGATAAGCTGTAATGGTGCCTAACCTGTAGCCTCTTATTATACAAAGGTATGGTTATGATGTATCCAGCGTGCACCTGCACTCTGCGCTCTCAACGCACGTTGCTGCAGCTGCTCCGGTTTGTACGACATGATAAAAGACACATTATGGGCGGAATTAAGTGCAGCGAATCACAAGGTGCTCTTCAGAAGTGCATGCTGGGCTAATTTCCTGGGATCTGTCATCTGCTGATTCACCGGGGAATGTCGGCTCCCACCTGAGAGGCGAGAGAAACCACACTTTCGAGAAGTGGCCATCTCAACGGAGACTGAGACGACGGGGAACCTGCCAGACGTGAGCATCTGACATGAAAGGAGGAATGTCAAATGGCCTTATCTCTGGTTTCCATGGCGATCTGCTATAATTATCCCACATGTTCCTCTGTGTGTGTGTGTGTGTGTGTGTGTATATATGTATTTGTGTGTGTGTGTATATATGTGTGTGTGTGTGTGTGTGTGTGTCACGCTTCCGGCGGGAATTGCGACCCATGATTGCAGCTGTGGGGTTCAGCCCTTCAAAAGGGCGTTTATTCAGGGTATACAGGGTACAAAGCGGGTCGAAGCGAGGTAGCGAGCACCAACATGCATCGACAAAACCCGATGAGGGAGATAGGACTAGGGCAGACTAAATACACGGAACACTGATTGCTGACACAAAACAGCTGGGAACAAAAGGATTTGCACGAGGGAAACGAGGGGGCGTGGCACACAGGAGGATCCGACGGGCCGTGGCTGCGTGCGTATGTATGTATGTATGTATGTATGTAATATTGGAACCAGGAAACTGAAAGCTGTACGTTGCTGGTGTGGTGGATGTCATGGTTTCCTGAGGTACCATCCACCAAAGAAGAATAATGACTGTTTTTCTGTTACTCAGGAGACCACAGTATTTAAAAAACCCTAACCCTTTCTTCCTCCCTCCCTCCCTCGGTGACTTACACGTTCTGAGTCATGGCTGTGAGTTGCCCCGAGCTTCTACTGATCACGCAAACACCCCAGCTTACGAAAACTCACGAAAGCCCCATTGTCAAATCTTCCTGCGATAGCAAACAAGCTTTGGTTCTCCACAAGTCACACAGGAAGTGTGTGTTACTTATCAACAAAGCCGTTTTCCCCTTTAAATGTATTTTCTGTTTATCTCTCTAGTCTTGATAAGGTTATAAATATGTTAGCGCCAATGTCCCGTTTACATGCCAGCAGCGGGTCTTACAAAGGTTAATCACTTATAACGACACAGTAATTCAGTTTCCAGGAAGCATAATTGAATTTGCTCAGGCCGATGGACTCACCAATGCTGTGTAGAGATGGAGAACTGCTCAGACCCACAGCGTCTGAGTCACGCTACCGCAGGTGACACGGGGAAGTGTATTTGTTAAGCCACAAACGGGCATTTTCATTGCGAAGAGGAAGGCGCTCAGTTATTGTGAGTTTACTGATACCATCTGAAACCTCCTCTGAATCTCCAACCTCTCCCTAAAAACATTCCTCTGATAACTCTTTTTCACACTGAAGAAAAATATTGTCTTTAGATGGAAGGGATGACATTTGTATTGGATTCATCTTCAGGCTTCCTTTTCTATACTGCTTTCAATTTGTCTAAATTCCTTTACTTCTGGGTTGCATTTTTAATATAAAGCCTCATCTTTCACAATGAGCAATGGCATCGTGTAGCCGCAGAATTTTTCTGTAAATAAATGTCTAGCTTAAAGGTTATTTTAGATTTAATTGCAATTTCTTAAAAATGCCTTCACAACACCAAGAACCAGGACACCAGGAAGATCTTCCGCATACACTAGTGAGGACCTGCAAGTCATCTCGTCAGCATTGTTTTCATCGTTTTGGATGAGCCAGAAGCCCATAGCACTGCTGAAGGGCACATTTCACTTCATGCAGTTTCTTGAATGTTCAAGATTCACCAGTGAGATTAGCCAAAGACGTGACGGTTTGCTAATGGATTTTTTTTATTTTTATAACTGACCAAACTCATGCACAGCCAAAGATATTCATAGAGTTTTTCATGTGATAGCCAGACAAAGCATGTAAAAGCTTATACTGGAGTTTTGTCATGAATTTATTCAATCAATACCTGTGATTGAAAGGGCATAATGAACACACACACAAAATTTTCCATTTACAGGTTACCCCATCCTTGGCAGTTAATTGCACTGATTGCTAAACAAAGATGGACGTTAGCCTGAGAGCAGGTCTGTCGGTACCTGGGATCTCTGACACCTGAGTCTCTGGCTTTCAGTTTCACTAACAGGTGGTCACCGATCCAGTCTCGCACACCTGTACGTAATCCGCCGCTCTCCACATCGGCTCCTCGGATACAAAGGCTAAACCACTTTTCCATGGCAGCTTTCTCTCACTATGGCAACCAGAACTTTGATCCTGCCCACGGCACTCCAAGCTCTCAGTGGGCTGGGCTGGAGTGGCCATTTGGCGTGGAGCTTTCCGCAATTTCCCCACAACCCCTAACCGCTGACAGCTCATTAACTTAGCCGGCTGCTCGCAGGCGATAGACAGGCCGCTTCTGGGCCTCCTTAACTGCCAGCAGCTATTATCCAAATCGAATTAGCTGTTAGACTTCTTATCGAAATGCCCTCGTGCCCGAAGTAGGCTTCTCCTTCCTCACTAGATCACACTCACTCTTCAAAAAAGTCAACATCGCTTTCAGCACCATCTCGTCCGTTTAAAAGAATCGCTCACGTCTAATTTTCGAACTTTGAATATGTACAAGATTTCCTCTCTGTCTGACTCTTTTACATAGAGAAAACCGCTACATGGGGCCTCATTGGTAACAAACCACAAGATGTGAGAGAGACGGCTCAGGATCTGTATTCATATTAATCCCATCATTTCACTGGTTTGTGAACTACACATAATACCAGAGCTCCAGTTACATTTTACAATGTGTTGCTCAGTTTTGAGCCATTTGAACAGAGCTTAGAACCTTCCAGAATTGGGTGCTGGCCACCCTCTCCCCCCCCCCGGCGGCCGGCACCCAATTCTGGAAGGTTCTAAGCTCTGTTCAAGCATCAGCCCTGGAATATGGAACTTCATGGCACCAAACCGGAGCTGCTGCAGGACAGCGGACTTCCGAAAACCTTTGGTGGTTTGTGAACTACACATAATACCAGAGCTCCAGTTACATTTTACAATGTGTTGCTCAGTTTTGAGCCATTTGAAC
>JAODKN010000044.1:1807184-1832611 GCA_026774425.1 Petrocephalus zakoni
ATTTTAACAGAGCTTAGAACCTTCCAGAATTGGGTGCTGGCCACCCTCCCCCCCCCCCCGGCGGCCGGCACCCAATTCTGGAAGGTTCTAAGCTCTGTTCAAGCATCAGTCCTGGAATATGGAACTTCATGGCACCAAACCGGAGCTGCTGCAGGACAGCGGACTTCCGAAAACCCAGTAAACAGCTAGGAGAATCATCTGAATTACACAACTATAAATTATAATGAAATTAATCATAATGCAGCAAAAATATAATCAATATGCACAAATGCACAACGGGCAAGAAAATGTATAAACTGAAATGCCCCTTTGGGTCACCAATAATCACGCAGCAGTAAAAAAGACAGTAAAATGTTTATTTACAATAATTACAACAATCCATGAAAGCTATAATGGGCCCAGTTTAATTAAAGATGAACCCACATGTTTGATGGAGGCTCCCTGTCTGAGAGGAAGTCAGCTAGTGCCTGTATCTGCCTGAGGACAATGTTGACGCAGCAACGATCTGACACTCCCGCCTCGGGGAAGCATAATCGTGTGATAATGGGGTTTTTATGTGTTTTCCTGAAATGACAGCATGCTTAGAGGTCTAGCGGTGATCCTGGACAGCAGAGCCACCTCACGCTGCACACCGTCAGAGCTTGGAGGAGCACCTTCTCCAAACATCATCCACTGCTCCAGATTATTGATATATATGAAAGAGGAAGTCTCTCAATTAGCGATTTTCAGTGTTTCTCCGTGTGTTTGCTGCGTTTACGTAAGGGTGATGTTTGCAACACACCCAAAACAATAGCGGCATCACAATCAGCTCGTCGCTCTCCTGGAAAAATGCTGGGTTCTTCCATAGCCAGTATCGGAGGGAATCATCGGCACACCAGGAGGAGAGTGCTTACCCTAAACCAAAGAAACCCAGGAGAATGGATTTCAGAGATTTTAACACAACACACTGGTGCTGATCTCATTTCCTTCTCCAATTATGGAAGGAAAACATGGGAAATTATGTGAACATTATTTTTGCAAATCACGCAGTATAAGATTCATAGAATTATGCACAGCAGTTTGACAAGCAGGAACTCTTGGTAATTCATGTAGGTAACTCTGGGTATAATTCATGGTCGCCAATTAAGGAAATGTAAATTGACTTTATAGCCTATTAATATACTTGGTGTGGATATGGCAGGGAAATAAAATGGAAGTGATTATTTTAGCTGTGTTTGCTAGAGGTTCCACAGTCAAGGAGCAACTTCATAGTGAGAGAGAGAGAAATGCACTTCATGAGCAAACTGGAAGGATGTGGTGCACAGAGCTGCAGAACTGAAGGATGTAGCATTAAATTCCGATACAGGCACAATCAAGAAGTGTAGCAGTGGTAGTAGGTGAGATGGAATCAACATTAGCATGGTCATATGGACAGATATGCTGTGAGCATCAACCGAGTACCAGTCAGAACTCTCTCTCTCTCTTTCTGTCCCCCACACACACCCCCGCACACAGAAGCTGTCGGCTCATTATTAAGCAATAGCTATACATCGGACTCTCCCCGCCTGCCACTGCACTCCAGTGCGACGTTAAATCAAAGGATGGTTAAACAATACTATGAGAGCTGTAGAGAAGCAGCTGGCTTAAATAATGAAGCGGCGCAGGACGGGGGGGGATGCTCCCCTGAGTTGTGCTCGTGAGTCTCCCTTCCCCTGGGGGGCTTATTTCAGCCAGGACCCATAGCAGCAATGTCACAGGTATTCAAAGCAGCAGCGCTCGCCAATCTGCCCCCATCCTGATGGATTTTATTCAGGGGTTGGGGGAGGGTCTCCATGTGCGCAGGGTAATTGCTACATGCTAGCTGTGCCTGCAGAATGTCAAACAAGCCTCAATTTCACACCGCCGCCAAAGACGGAGCCGAAGTAGGGAGCGAGTGCGCGGAATGGCCTGCAGAGCGGCGCCGAGACCCAGGAGCCCGTCACTGGTGAATTTTAGTCTCATTAAGAAGATTTGGTGTAGGACATCAGACCTCATTTTCCGCAACAAGATCTCACAGCTCCTTTCACACGCCTTATGAAGTGAAACGGGTCACGTCTTTTTGGCCTTTAGAAGCTAAACCCGCTTGTCTGAGGGATCCCTGTCTAATATCTCTGCATTGTTCAGAAGCTGCTGCTGACCCAGACAAAACGCTGAGAGCAGGACGAATCGTGTCGAGCATCTTAAGGCTCTTTAAGCCGGGGAGTCAGCAGAAAGCGTCTGACGGCGGCTGCGTGCCTGCCTGGAAATGAAAACAGATTCCCCTGAATACCGGGCACACGCTTTGGGAGAAAGCTTGTACATAAAACATAAACACTAAACTAATGACCAGTATGACCTTCGAACATGCTTAGGATACAAAGGAAATGGACATCGAGGGTTTTAACAAAATATGCTGAAGTAGTACTTTGAGCAGCCCCAGTAAAGACCAGAGTTACCAAACTGAGAGTATTAATACTACGTGCACAAAGATGGCCGCCACCTGCCAGGGCCACATCCCTCTGTCCGAAGGCAGCGTAGGCATGCTAAGTAATAATACTCTACCACATACGTAACTGACACTACACATACCCAAAGGAGGGATCTAAAACAAAGCTGAGATCAGCTGAGAAATTCCGAAAATTCTCCCTACTGCTGTTCGTCCCCAAACGGCATCAGCTGAAAGATTTCAGAAAGAGCTTGGCAGATCTAATGACGAGAAGGAGCATTGAGGAGATTGAAATGCATTGAAAAGCACTATCACTGAGCTTTTAATTTCAGGCTGAGTAACAAAGCCTGCCTGTTTAAAAGCCATACTGTTCACTGAGGAGATCTGGCCTTAAAGGGTAAAACAGTCAATTCTGAAAAATAAGTCAGGAGTCTGTCTACACATGTGCTGCCTACCATCCTCTACCTGCATGGGAAAGCTGGGCTGATGTTAATAACCGTAATATTTCAGCCTCCCAGCTGAGACGTTATATACACAGACTCAGAAGTACATTCAAATGTTAATAATTTTCAATGCGGCAGACAAACATTCTCTGCATTTCCAGGCCTTGCAGGTGATACGTCAACATTTTAAGTAACATGCCATTAGCAGTAGGGGGCCTCATTCTACAAGCTACAAAAATGTGGGCAGAAAAGCAATTTCGTCATGACTGCCGTGGAAAAAAACAGTGCCGTACTGTCAAACAATACATTTATATTTTAAACAAGTTACTGTCTTAAGTTAATAATTAATTAATATTAGCTTGCACAACTTATGAAAGAGTGGGCCTGCACACAGCCTGTTTAGTACCAAACTTTATATCTGTTTGACCTTGTCTCTTGGCAGACGATTCCCCTCATTAAGAAGTCCCACTTAGCCCACTTAACTGACATGCAGAGATATGCTACACCAGCTTTGGGATTCTCAGCCCCCCTCTGCTTCCCGAACAGTTCCCCGCAAGAGCAGATTAGGTGTCCGATACTGCAGTGTTCTCGGCAGGCCTCCAGCAGCTAGCTTTCAGCTGATGAGCCACAGTGGGGTTACAATGCCCCAGTGAAGCCCCCAAAATAATCAACTCATCATATAAAATCTGATCTGATCTGAAATGAGCTAGCTGGACATTAGCGATGAGGGCTGTGAATGGCTGTAGGGTGCCTGCTAATGGGCCTGCTAGTGCATATGCTGGCTAGTGCATATGCTAACGGGCTGGCTAGTGCATATGCTGGCTAGGGCATATGCTAACGGGCTGGCTAGTGCATATGCTAAAGGCCTGGCTAGGGGATATGCTAACGGGCTGGCTAGTGCATATGTTGGCTAGTGCATATGCTAACGGGCTGGCTAGTGGATATGCTAAAGGGCTGGCTAGTGCATATGCTAAAGGGCTGGCTAGCGAATATGCTAAAGGGATGGCTAGTGCAAATGCTAAAGGGCTGGCTAGTGCATATGCTGGCTAGCGAATATGCTAATGGTCTGGCTAGCGAATATGCTAATGGTCTGGCTAGTGCAAATGCTAATGGGCTGGCTAGTGCATATGCTGGCTAGCGAATATGCTAACGGGCTGGCTAGCGAATATGCTAACGGGCTGGCTAGCGAATATGCTAACTGGCTAGTTAGTTCATTTGTTAATTGGCTGACTAATGCACTTGCTAACGGGCCGGCTAATGCATCTCTTAACTGGCCGGTTAGTGCATCTCCTAACTGGCTGTCTAGCACATAAGTTAAAGGGCTGGCTAGTTCAATTGCTAATGGGCTAGACTAGTGCATCTGCTAACCACCCAGGTGGTGCATCTGCTAACCAGCTGGCTAGTGCATCTGCCTAGCTGATCAGCTGAGGTGCCATGTCGGGAAAGGGAGGCATGGTGTGGGGCGGGCCTGGCTTAATTGCCTCTTCTCGGGGGAATGTTGACTTTCACCGGAAAGTGAGGACCGACCGCGGGGTGTGAGCTGGGAGAAAACAAACTCAGGTTAGCCCGCGATGCAAACAGACCCTGAGATTTATCATCCGCCTCGGCTCCGGCCGTCCCGTGCGTCCTTTTCAATTAACCCCCGTGCCACAGAGAAAGCAAACACAAGGCAGGAGCGATGCCGGGGGGGTTGGTGAGCATGGCCACAGCCTGGAAGGCTGTGATTAGATCTTGCTGGAAGATGGATGAGCTGGCGAGCTGTCAGGATGCACAGATGTGGAAAGAGAGGTCTCCCTGGCAGACTATGCCAGCCAGTATGGATCCCAGCCAACACCACCAACCCTCTCCTGAAGGAGGTGCTGTAGGTGTCCTTAACTATGTGGCGACCACCTCTGTCAGTCCTGCCAGAGTGTGATTGAACTCTGACAATTTGACAGCTGCACTACAGTCAGTGCTATTTGTACCCATAAACAGGTAGACAGTTAAGCTTATCGCTAGGGTTACAGTTAGGGTTAGGCTTAAGGTTGAGCTGAAACTCAGTTACAATTCACACACTTCCCGAAATCCCCAGTTGCTGCCAGATTTTCTCATTACTAATGTTTTTTAGGCAAACTCTCACTTTGACATGCTGTGCTGGATACCATGGTGCTTATCCACAGGGTTCCTGGCGTGAAGAACCTTTAATTAAGGACCTGTGGCAATCGGTGTCCTCAGAAGTGATGTACTGGAGTCTTTGTACCGAAAATGGGGTTTATATATCGTGCTAAGTAATAATTTATAAATTTAGTGTGTCGTGTGGAAAAGCTTGGGCAAACAGTCACATTCTGATACCAGCTAATCTTCCTTGCTGTCATTCTAAAATTTCACCAGAATTTTCCGTGTGAGCCCCTGCAATACCTTCTAATGAACCAGACTAACCCTAGAGCAATAGACGTACCCAATCTGACTCCATGACTGCATGGTACCAATTCCATGAATCCAATTCCACCTGAGATCAGCAGCCCAGAGTAGAGTAAGGGTTCACAAGGAGGTGGGGTCTATCTCTATCCCGTCAGACAACAATCTGCAGGCATGACATGAATCATCTAGCAGACGGTACAGCAGGAGGAGAGGGCGAGGAGGTCTGTATGCAGAGGAGCACCCCCTTTAGCGGCACATTCACGCAATGCTCTTACGTGCTCCTACAGCCAACCGCACAGATACTGCTGATACTTCCTCCCCCATAACGTATTAAGTAGAGAGCTGAAAAAGCGAGACGATAATTATATTTGATCGCATATAAATTATAAAGCATGTTCTGCAAAGGGCTAATATTTCTATATCTCAGCCGATAACAAAAACACTCAATTTTGTCATTAATCTATTGCATTTGTCTGCAACAGCTGTGCAGGCAAGTCACTCTGCATTACTGCAATGTCAGAAAAGTGTCATAAAATGCAAAACCTTTAAACACCAGCATCTCATTCAGGGTGGGTGGTGGAGGATGGATGGATGGATGGATGGCGGGTGGTGGATGGATGTGGATGGATGTGGGTGGATGTGGGAGGGTGGATGTGAATGGATGTGGGTGGATGGGAGGATGGATGTGAATGGGTGGTGGATGGATGTGGATGGATGTGGGAGGGTGGATGGGAGGATGGATGGATGGATGGCGGGTGGTGGATGGATGGGAGGATGGATGGATGAATGTGGATTATGGGAGGATGGATGGATGGTGGATGGATATGAATGGGTGGGTGGATTAAACTTATACCTGATACAAAATTTTTGGACATTCTATCCTTTTCTATACAAGATATACTTCTTTAGAGATGCTTGTGGTACAGATTTATTTGCAGAAGTGTCTGTGTTTATATCTCTAACGTAACAATGCAAGCAAAAGTCTTACATATAAATGATGTCTCGGACTGCAGAAAAATAAAATGTAACGAGATCCTGAAAAGTACATATATAAATAATTGCCTATTTTGAGTGTCAGTATTTGTATTGTCTTCCTCGACGGCACATTCGGAAGTATATTCAACACAAAGCAGGGATTCGACAAATCCTGTAGACGCTAATGGCACAACGCCCAGCTAAAGATCTCGTCACACTGTAAGGTCTTTAAGGTCATGATACATTATTTTTGTTCTATTTTTAGTCTAATGACACAGTGAAAATGTTGCTCAGGGGAAAACTGGGGTAGATTTAATTAAAAATGCATTCCTTCCAGTCTGATTTGGCTTTTTATTGCAGAGTGGTTCTTCTGCGTGTTTCTGTGACACCATAACCTCGGTCTGCGCGTCATGCCGGAACACCGTGTCACTTTCAGCTTAGCGGTGACAAACACAACGGCTTTACAATCAGCAGGCCGCATCCTTCGGAAGACGTCATCCGGAAAGCGTTCGTCATGGAAACCGACAGCTTTATCTTCCTCCATCGCCGGCTGTCATGAAAGCAGATGCATCAGATTGCCACTGCGCCACTGGCAAACTTTATTTGAGGGAAGCTGTGATTGATCCCACTCAGTGTGAACGTACCTGGGCTTCAAACTTTGAAAAGTTGGAAGTACGTGTTGAGATTTCTTCCTGGATCATTCCATCAGGTCCCCAGTTAATTCAAGAAATGGGTCCAGTACCACATGGGATTTTGTTCTGAGACGTCACCCATCAATCCACCGGTTAAGCACTTATCCGGGATTGGGATCACAGGATTACAAAGGGGGCGTGTTCTGTACCCCAGGACGTGCGGGGCAGGAAGCAGAGGGCATGCTGGGATGTCATTCCATTTCAGGACGCACACGAACACGCACACACACTGCCACACCTAACTGCAGGTCTTTAGGCGACATTGGGGAGAGCATAAATTCTCCATACACACACAGAGGGGGGAGGTAATCGAAGCACTGCTCCTGGAGGTGTGAAGCATCCGTGTTACCCGCTGAGCCCTCCTGAAGCAAATGATAGACCATAAAGATGCATCGCATTAGACTCGCGTAGGTAGCAAGTGCAGTGGAGAAGTGCTTAGACCCTGAAGACGGGCGGTTCAAGCCTCGGGAGAGGCTGTGCAGCTTAACCTGAGCCTCCCTCCCTGCGGAAATATCCTGCTGTAATGACATTTGTGTGAAATTACCAGCTAAGCGGCTCAACGCCAACGGGAGCTGGCGCAGTTTGCTTTAAAGTTGAGCTCCTGAAACGCACTCCAGCATGGCACCCGTTCGGAAGTGGGACGCTGCAGCTATTAATGCAGCTATTGATTTAATCCCCACTTCGTAATTTTCCACTTAGTCATATCAGGGGTACCGCAAAACGAGAGCTGCGTCCTAAAAAATGGAGTGCCTGGAAAAGTCTGGGGAAAATCCAGAGGGCGGGGTGCGGAGCTGCCGTTTCATACCCCAGTGAAACGGGTCGGTTAACTCCCACATACCTTCAAGGTCATGTGTAAACCACACCGAAACCTATCCCATCTCCCACTTAGTGATGCCATAATAGTGAGTCAACGGCCCTACACTGATGGCCAAGTCAGAGTCAAACACAACGGCCCTACAGAGCCTGCTTTGCCGGATTCTGCTGATCTGAAGATTAATTACGGACATGTCCTGGTTTATATCAGCTATAGAAGTTCAATTAAAATGTGTGTGGAGATTACATTTGTGTGGTGGCTTCAAGCAGCTCATGACTTGGCAGCTGAGAACAAGGGTCATGATCTAAAAATGCGGTCATGAGCCATTCGAGCAGATGACACCTTCTTGGTGAGCTGGAGGGTGTCACACAGACGAGCAGGAGACTTGCCAGATCAGCCTGGCCGGGGTGGGAGAGACGAGACTGCACCAGGATCCAAGATGTCACCACACGACGCCTAGCGCAAGACATGCTGAAGGAGTCTTTATTTAAAGGCGGTCGGCTCCCAGATGAAGACGTGATGTGTCTGATGTCCGCCCTTCCCCTCCTCCAGGCATGCTGGGAACCAGAAGGAGACAAAGTGAATCTGAAGGGGGACTCGACAGGGGCTGTCATGACAGGAACAGCGATTTCCAGGGACAAGAGTGACTAAATAGCTGGTAGTGTGAGCCGAGCAGCCGAAGAGCATCAGAAAGAGGTTATTCTTAGACTACTTTGGTGCCAGTTTGCTCATGTCCAGAAACCTCTCAATGGACTCGCTGATACACTGGAAAATGTCCTTCTACTGGGACCGTGGGGGCAGAATGTCTTCCTTACTGCCAGCTAAAGACTGTGAACAACAACAAGTCACATTGGGCTTTCGTTCAGCGGGAGATGAAGGTTTTAGCTTCTTGACTTCTGCTGAGTGGTCCTGGATCTAAGTCTCATGTATGATACTGGCTAAATTCTGAGGCATATTTTTATGACATAAGAGAGGGGTACTTTGGTAGCTCAGTCTTTTCGTTTTGTTTTGTGAGAATTGGAGGCCTAAATGTCCCTTTGAAACTCTCAAATACCTTGTCAGATCTTTCTGGGGTATTAATAAACAACAGCTCCATTAATTGCATCGCTGTCTCATCAACTTTCACACCACGCGTGACATTAAAATCCATATTTACAAACAGTCTGTCAACAAACCTTCAGCTAGGAAGGAGGGTGACATCAGACCAGACTGTCTATTTATTCATCACGCTGTCTGAAGACAGTAGAACACTGAAGGTGAGATTGAAGGAGCATTAAAGCCCGTGCGGGAGAAGTGAGCCACCGAACACTGCTGTCCCCTGCCGTTATGGCATAATGGGCCTGGTGCTGGGGACAGCGATGCCAGCCTCAGCGCAGATTACAGGGTCATTTGTTCAGAAGGAGGATCCACTCAGATTTTAATATGATTGACTTTGCATTGTCTGTTAGACGCTACACTCTCAAAAATTCCAAATGATGCCACACCATCTCCAGATCACGCCTTACAGCCACACTGTTAAGACATTATTACCTATTGCAGATTTGTGGGTCTGCTTATCTATGAATGCAAATAGCCAGTGCAGATGTGGAAATGCAATATGCTTGTGAGGGATGTATTCCAGTGTTTGTGTCGAGCGACTCCTAATTCCACTGGAATATAGAATCACATGGCAATGCCATCCAGTGTCTGCTTGTTTACACTGAGATATTTGGCATATTTTAGGGGGCAGCTATGACACGTGGGACCCCCACACATGAGATTATTTTCTAATTCTTAACAAATCAGGCCCGTTGGCACGATGGAGAACAGCAGGACGCTGCCTGTCATTGGCAAGACACCTCCCAGCCTCCCAGAATTCCTCTGGGGCAGTCAGAGGTTTGGTCCTGGCAAAAACGCCACACTTTCAATGCCTACTACATGGATGGCGTCACCATTCCCGCACTACCACCCATGGCCTCTAGGTGCCGCCACCTTTGTAAATGCCACTGCCCCCTGGGTGCATAGGTGGGACGTTGGCAGCGGGTCCCAGGCATGCTCTCATTAGTACTGACGCTACGTTGGAGCAGTCAGCACCCCCGATTTCCCCCCACAGCCGCTTCAGTTTGATTAGTCCCTTTTGTGAATGTGCCTCGTACCCGGGTGAGTGCCTAACTCCTCATCTGAGATCTAATACGGCACACGCATTGTGCCAATTAGCGAGAATGAAGCATTTCCTCATCGTCTGCAGAGTTTTCTGCAGGGTCCTAGTGTCTGAGCATATGCATAATGTATCACACATGCTCCTGGCCGGGCTACATGAACACAGCTACTTAAGCACGGCCTTGAGTTCATGGGCCATGTCGTATGACCCGACAGGGATTCCCTCAGAGTCGTATGACCCGACAGGGATTCCCTCAGAGTCGTATGACCCGACAGGGATTCCCTCAGAGTCGTATGACCCGACAAGGATTCCCTCAGTCGTATGACCCGACAAGGATTCCCTCAGTCGTATGACCCGACAAGGATTCTCTCAGTCGTATGACCCGACAGGGATTCCCGCTCTGCCTGAGTCGTATGACCCGACAGGGATTCTCTAACAAGCTTACAGATCTACACCAACTTGTATGACAGGTGTATAGCTTTCAGATAAAATGTCACGATGGGGGCTGGAATTTACAATCATAGTGTTAAACTGCTCAGTATTGTAAAAGCTAAAAGATGATGTGGGTGTATTTCGTTACATAATCTGCATGTCATCATTGTGGCGCCTGATTTATTTGCCTCCTTGACTCTGTGCGGCTCCCTCTCAGAGCACCGCTGTTTCTTCCTCACCTCGCTGCCTGCACCGTCCCCATGTCGTTGTCGTCGTCGTCGTCGTCGTCGTCGTCCTCCTCCTCCTCCTGGATCTGCATCACCAGCTGAGAAGGTTTCGC
Organism: Petrocephalus zakoni; assembly: GCA_026774425.1. NCBI lineage: Eukaryota > Metazoa > Chordata > Actinopteri > Osteoglossiformes > Mormyridae > Petrocephalus > Petrocephalus zakoni. The sequence continues at coordinate 1,817,864 of JAODKN010000044.1, forward strand.
ACCCCCACCTGCGCCTCGCCGCGGCCTCTTTACGGCTTCATGTCACTCCCTGCCGTCCATGTCGATTTCATGCCTTTAATTAAACAGAACACCGCAAGTATGACTGCTTTGCATATGAGTTAATTCGGCTACTCATCACCCCCGGTTTTGCACATATGGAACTGATGGGGGTACTTGGTTCTCCTCAGTACTCACTACCCCCCCGCCCCGCCCCAAATTTGACCAGACCCCCAATGACATCCTTCCCAGCCAAATTGGGGCCTGGCAGTGCCATCCAGAAGGTAGCTGGCATTGGATGCCAGCCAGAACATGTGCTCGGCCTGGGATGCCATCCGGAAAGCAGCTGGGAGCGCTCGGCCTGGGATGCCGTCCGGAAAGCGGCTGGGAGTGCTCGACCTCAGATGCCGTCTGGAACACGGCTGGGAGCATTTGGCCTGGGATGCCGTCCGGAACACGGCTGGGAGCGCTCGGCCTCAGATGCCGTCCGGAACACGGCTGGGAGCGCTCGGCCTCAGATGCCGTCCGGAACACGGCTGGGAGCATTTGGCCTGGGATGCCGTCCGGAACACGGCTGGGAGCGCTCGGCCTCAGATGCGGTCCTGAAAGCGGCGGGACATGTATAAATTTCTAGGGGAGCATTTCCAGATAAATGCCATGTGTCTGTCAGTAAGCTTGCAGATCTTTTTCTGGGAAATGACGGGGGTAGTTTTTTTTTTTTGGGGGGGGGCGGGGGGTCAGGTGTTTGCACAGCTACAGACATGCGACCATTAGTGGAGATTCATGTACCATGGAGCGTGGCCACTCTGCTCATCTGGATGGAATGTAAAATGCCCCCCAGCACAAGACAAGCAGAGGAGAGTGCTACCACCAGAATGTATGTACCCGGGACATCTGGACGCTACCCAGAGCCTTAATTGGGCGCTGATGTGGAACATTAAAATGAACAGATTACACCAGGAACCTGACAGACTACATTACTCTGGCATGCTAGCTGATCACACTGCCACACGGAAGGCAGTGGCGTCTCTCTAACTGCCTGCAACAGTAATACTTACATCACATCACATGTTTATCAAATCCCGACAGACATCAGCCAATTATAACGTTGGTTTACGAACAAAATCAACAGTAATGAAAGTGTTTTTTTAATCTATTGGGCAAAATTGACTGGAATGCACATTAAATCACACATGAAATTAGGAAATTATATGCTTAATAATTATGCGATTTTTTTCCAAAAGCTCTTGATAAAATGTACATTTATTGTAGAAGCACTCCGAGGGAATATGATCTGAGATCAGTGATTTAAAGTATGTGCTTCAGCTACGGTTCTAATTGCAGCAAGCTAATCGGGATGCTAACTCACTGCAGAGATAACGCTCTTTAATTATCTATCATTATTGCTGCGTTCGTTAGCAAATTCCAGAGCAAACTCAGTCTAACATGAGTATGTATTTTTCCCTAATCGCACCCAGGCCTACACTCGCACCTGCATATGGGGGGGGGGGGGCTTTTTTAATCAGTTATTACAGGCGTTTGGCTGTGACTGACATGGGGGTGTGTTATAACCTCTGTGAAATGCCTAGTTGGGTAAAACTCCACGTCCAGATAAAGTGGAGCGATAAATGTCTCTGAACCGCGTCCGCTCTCATTTACCCTGTTAAGTTATTCATAGCCGACACTCTGCTGGCTGTTGCTGATAATTCGCTACTTTGCTGATGCATCTATCCAGGCGAGCTGTAAACTGCTGTCTTCACAGGGGCATTTCGGGTGAAGTGTCCCGCCTAAGATTACAACAACACAGCGCTGAAGAGCGCACCTCCGGGCTGCGGGCGCACACCCCATCGCCCCGCCTCCCTCGCGCCGGGCACCGCCGGGCTGGATTACCGTCCTCACACTGATTACTCAGTTATTATGCCTCTGAGCCAACAGTTTATTTCCTCGTACTCAAAACCTCCAGCAAACAGATAATGGTTCATCAGGTCACATCACAGACCTTTCAACTAGTTCTGCTGGTTGCCTGCTGTCTCCTTCCTCTTCGATCCTAGTCCCACACTGATTTTAGCCAGTAGATATGATAGAACCCCCATTACACCATGGAAAAGGTCTGGCTGATCACAAAATGTCTGTTGAGCACAGACATGGCTAAAACGACAATAACCTCGACCTTAATCACAACATTCTGACACTCTCATGGCAGTTTATCCCAGGCAACTTCCTGAAATTCGAATCCGCAGCCTTTGCATTGTCAGCACAATGCTCTACTTGTGGAGCTGCATCAAAATGACCAGCCTCCACGTCCTTACTGTTATGCCGGTGACATTGGACATAGACAGCCGGATGTTTGGACCTGTCTGTTACATGGGTGCTAACTGCCGGTCTCCGGCTGCTGCCTGATGCTACATCCCCAGGAGGACATTCCACTGCAGGGAAGCTTCTGCTGGAGTACTTCCTGTTATGAGTTCTCATCCTGGAAAAAAACATCCACATGCTAATGTTTGTGTGCACTTGAGATATCACAGCGCTCTCTGCTTGCTGCGTGAGAGCCGCGTGTGACTGAAGCGTGCGGCGTGAGAGCCACGTGTGACTGAAGCGTGCGGCGTGAGACACGGAAGCCGTTGGAGTTTGCCGTTATTTCTGGAGAATTCCGACCTCGTGAGTGATGGATTTTCCAGCCATGAAAGCCGTCCGCTGCCTGCTGTTCTGCAGAATGTGTCCCGTCTGATAAATGGAATTGGAATATAACTTTTATGGAATTTGGAAGACAAATTTCAGACCTTTTTCACGGAGAACTGTGTCACCCGTGAGGGAGGGAGAGACCACAGTTTCTCCTAAGAGTGTTATTAACTCCACAAGTGTTCATTTCACTCAATGCTAAATGAAGTGTGGTTTCCAAAGGTAGAGGTCATTAGATAAAAAAGAAGAACATTTCAGTACAGTCATTTATTTTCTCGAACCCATTTATCCCCATGAATATAGAGGGGAATTTCCATTCCTAAGAGTATGAATTGTAATTTAAATTGTGTTGCATTTTGATTTGCTCATCTGGAAAAAGAACAATTTTTGTTTGAATTAATTTCTGAGCTGATTACCAGGGTTGTTCAACAGTGTGACATTTTCAGGAACTAAATGGTTAGTACCCATCCGGGACTGGGGGGCACTTTTATGGGCCTGGAGTCCGTGCAGGCCCATGTGCTCTCATCTCCACACACACAGAAAGACATCGTGAGCATTTTGGGGTGTCAGAAAGTGACTATCGGGACAGTGTGCGGTCTCAGGGAGGCCTCTGTAAGCGGCATTTCATGGGCACATTAGCATGTGATTAATCACTCTCAGTCCCGACGGGCTCAGCCGGGCTCTTGCTGATTTGGAGACTAAGCTGGAGTCACCAGTAATTATGGCTGCATTTCACACCGGAGGAGCAATGAGTCTTTGAAAGCCACCAAGGACCAGGCTATCATGGGCTGTCAGTCGCTGCCTATTTACAGCCAGTGGGAATCAATTAAATAACCAATCAGGGCTTGGTTGACTGACAGTATGCGGTCAACCCTCCCACGGGGTTACAGATGCTAAGGTGGCCACGCCCATTGACTGCTGACCCTTCAAAACCACACCTACTTATCGCTAATCCCGTTCTATATCCCACACGGGGGCTTTAAGGTCTTATCTCATGACAGTCCATCACGTTCCCCCACATTGGTGCCAGATAAGGTCAGCACCTCTGATGTTGGTGTCCAGTTAATTCATAACGGGAGCATGGGACCTGTCAGTGCAGTAATTGCTGATCTTTTGATGTCCCTGATAGTAATAGGAATGCCTTCCAGTGATTCTGGAAAATACATTTTACACGGGCTAATGGGTAATGAACGGGGAGAGCCGGTGGGCCGTGGGCAATTAGCCAAAATCGAGATCCTCCTTTCGGAATGCTGACAAGACCCCCGAGTCTCCCCGTCGCAACGCATGCTGCTGAGTCACCGTGGAAACGTGTGCTCCTCCCGAGAGAAGCGTAAGCCGCTTTCTTCTCTGGCAGCAGCGCGACGAGCAGGACGAGCCCTTAAAGCTTCCCTTGTTTTTCTTCATGTTTTCATCTCGAAATGTTGATTCACAGCGTTTTCTCCATGGAAGACTGATCTCCTGTCGGCCTTATAGGGCTTTGTTCCTCACGCCTTTACACCCAAAGGTTGCTCTTGAATTACAAGAAGACTTCAATAAACTTGTATCATAAACTGTTGTCAGTGAAGCATCCTAGCAAATCCATAACTACATAGTAAGTAAAATTACTTAATTTGTTTTCTAGCAGCAAATTACAGCTACTTCTGTCTGAGCAGGCATAAATAATGCACACATGTAGCTATATTACATGGTTGCTTTTGCTAAATAAAATACGAAAGTTCTCCTAGCGAATGTGTCACGGTGGCGCACGCCAGCACAGACGCGCCGTTTGGCTAATCGCGTTTCCTGGCTCTGGAAGGATTCCGCTACGCCGACCTACCGGCGTAGCTCTTTGTTTATTTCCAGCACAGAATTTACAACGCAATCTCCCTCACCTGATTAAATCACGCCTTCACTCTGCCGGCCTGCTATCTGGGTAACTGTGTTACACAAAACAACAACAACAAAACAAAAAGGAAGAAAATTAACTCAACGTAAATGTCAGGTGGCACCGGCGCGGGTCCTGCAAGGTGCACTTCATTATGCCAGAAGTTCCAGCAGGACTCTAGGACTCCAGCGGCTGTTCAGAGTTTGCCATCAGTAATTCTGTGAAGCCGTGTCTGGACCATCATGCACACATTTATTTATTCGGTAGCTGCTTTTATCTAGAGCGACTGAGAGTGTGGGGTCAGACAGTCCCTGAAGCGACTGGGGCTTACAGGCATAATTTTACACATTTACACATTTCGCACACAAAACATCCCAAGGTCCTTGGCCTCCACGGACCAAAAGTTAAACATCTGTTTATTTGTGGATGAGTGATGCTCACTTTGCTCTTAGAAAAATAAACAGGTGGGTGGTGTTTTTCCTGTCCCTCTCGTTGGTCTCCCAAGTCTTTAATCCCAGGCTGCCCTGGGGGATTATCCCATCGTGTTCCTGCTTACGCTCGCCGTTTCGTTTTCTGACATCGCTACACATTTTTCCGCCAATTAGTTTTCTTTGAGCTCTCTGCTCCTTCCGGACAATGGAAGGCAGCCCAGCTTAAAAATGAAATTAAGTTCCACCTTTGTCTCGCAAGCAAATCTGGCTTAAAGCATAATACCACTGCAGAATTATATTAGTCGTTTGTGACATCAAAGCCGGAACTGCGGTGTCGGATTAGAGGGAGTCTGGCCCTCCCGCTTTATTTATTTATATCGGCCCCCGTTTGCAGATTGAATCCACGGTAATTAATTTCTTAAATACTTGGAATTTAATTTTCAATGCTCGTTGCAAAATAAATGCGCAAACTCTCATCCGTGCAGAGTATTTAATTTTCGACTTTTATGTAACAGAAGGGGAAGGAAAATCTGAACGGTTAATTGAAACAATTAGAAAAGTAAGTTTGAAGGAATTATGGGCTTGGAAAAATCCCATCAGCAAAAGCAAAGGCAGGAACTTGCAACGCGACTGAATCGGTGGTAATGAAGACGTCATGGTTCTCCCGCGGCCGCCGCTTACCTAGATGGCAGCTCTATTTCAAATATTGCATGTTGGAGATATTTTAACAAGCTGGATGTTATTTGTTTCTTGGCCTGCTGGGAGGGGGTCACCTTTGCCCCGTGCTGAACCTTTAATTCCTGTCAGCCGCAGAGCCTGAGCTCACCCGGCAGTCATTAGAGGGGCTGCCAGTGACCCCCTGGCCACTCCGCATTTGGTGTCGCGCTGACATGACTGTGCCCGTCTTTTCGAGCCTGCTTACAGCCCCCAGTCAGGCACTAGGCCCTGCACGCCGGCCTCTGTGGAACACGCACATCCAGCGATGGGGTTTACCACTACTCAAACCTATGAACTTTCATGAGGCCCCTGAGGCTTGGACAAACAGTCACTACACTAAATACTAAATAAACTTGTTCCTTATTTGGGAGGTTCTGCTGACCGGCTAGCCAGCTACAATTTTCTGGCTCTACTAGCTAGTTGTTTCTTTAGCTTTAGAAACCTCATCCGAGGGGTGGCCTGAAGTGATTTTGGTAACACTTAACTTAAAGCAGTCATTATGCCGCATTACACATACCCTCATAATGCATTTTAATGCATTCATAAATTATAATAAATCAGGCTATAACTATTTATAACTAGTATAAAAAGGCATAATACATAGTTATGTGTATTGCTCTATGAATGTCTCATCTATAATGTACTACAAACACATGTCATGATCCAACGGAGGAAGGACACAGGAGCAGGAGTTAAACGAATCAGGGCTTTATTGGGGAATAAACCACAAGCAAAGGGATCATGAGGGATCAAAAGCAGGGAGACAACTAACAGGGAAAGGAGCAGTTAACATATAGGCAGACACAATGACTTCAGTGACTGGACTGGGGAGCACAGGACTGGAAGGCATTTGTAAGGGTACTGACAAGAAGCAGCTGGGGTGAATGAAGATCTCGTCAGAATGAGAGAGAAGACTAACACCTTTATCCACAAAACCGCAAAAAAAAGACAGGATGAAAGTTTGGAAGTATGGTGTAATGAGGGCTGGCTGCGTCTGCCTGATGTTCTGGATAATTATGTTCCCTAATTCTCATTAATAGCGTTATACTTTTTTTCTGAGGGTGCTTTGTTTAGGAATAGCTTATTTGCTCCGGATACACAATTAAAATTATTATTATTATTATTATTATTTTCAACATGACTGAGAGCCTCCTGCACTGGAATGTTCTACAGTTGCATCTCCGTGGTTGCGAGCATGCTGCTTTTGTCGTCGTTAAATGTGTTTCCTGTTAAATTGGTTTTTATTTTACAGGACAGCAGCCGTTATACTGCAGGACACCTTACGGCCCATTTACAACGGCAGCCTGTAATTACTTGTGTAAAAATGCAACAAATCGCTTAATCGTCATTGTACTTCCTGTCAGATTATCGTATGCAAAGCACTTAGTAATGTCACCATTAAGCAAAAAGTTGAATATGGCAATATTTTGGTATGAGTTTAAAGACCCATAAAAATGCTTCAGAATCAACATCCTGACGGTTAATACTGTCATATCTATGGGCCAGTTACACTCTGCAAAAACCTATATCTGTTTTTCTAAGCAGTTATGAATATTTATTAACGCTTTGAATTATGTAGGTTTTATATATTCTATTCCAGTAGACGTCCTGGCAAAGAACAATGATGAATATTCATGACAGGAAAGGCCCGAGACGCCACGTGAATTCTGACACAGCACGGATGTTGTTTTTAGAGTCGCGTGGGGAATCGTGATCCTGCCTGGGGCCGCCTGCGGGATTCTTCAGCGTTTAGTCTCTGCAGTTTCCCAAAGTCTCTGCAGCCTCTCTGAAGGAGCCCATTGCAGGTTTACCGCCCGGAGCCAAAAGCGAATAACGTGGAAAGCAGCAGAATCTCTTCAGAACAACGGCGCTTGTGAAAAAGACCCTCTGTGGCCCCCTGGTAGTGAACATGGCCGTCCGTTGTGCCTGTTCAAAAGTCACCATTGTTCCCATGGAAAACAACTAGATGTGTACAAGGACACAAATGTGATCCGTCGTGCCAGACAGAGTCCTGTTTGTAAGCGCGCTCTGGGTGCTATGATACTTACAGCATGATTGCATGTAAGATGTGGAGGAAACAGAGAATGCCAGTAACGTTCTATGGCAGATGAGGGGCCTTTATTCCCACTCAAAAGAAAGAAATGCGGTCTGGACTCAGCGTGTAAAACCAACAGCCAAAGGCGAAGCTGGTTTACGATACCTGAGGGTGCCGTGTCCTTGTAATCTGCAGTTCAAAGGGGACGGGGGGGCGCTGGGTGGGTTTATTCGGCGAAGACCAGTGAAGCTTCACCTGCCCTCCTTTCTGTGTGAGAATAAAGACCTTTATGATGCCTCTGCCTGCTTCCCCTCCTATAAAAGGTCTGATGACACAATTCCAGGCCCAGGTCAGTCTGTCTGTTTGTTTGATTGTTTGATCACCTTCCCCGTTAAAGCAGCTCTGCGGGATTCAGATGCTGTCTGATGCACTGTTGGGGATTAAGACTAAAAAACAGCATAATTTTCTTCTAAAGCGTAGGTCTTCGGAATCGTATACCTTAAAGACAGATGACATTAACACCATTTGGACACTGACACGTGATTGGGTGGCCGCCTTGTCACAGGAATGAGCCAGCATCCTCTCCTCCTGTTTATTTTGTGAGGGATAGTTTTTGAGGGCAGTCCCAGAGCACTCCTGCTCCGCCGCCCCCTTCCAAACTCGCTCATATCGATCACGTAGCTGCTTCTGATGAATGGAGTAAGACGTTTCGGTGATGGATTATGCCGTACCGCTGGCTTCTGGAAGCCTCCAGAATGCTTGTCATGTTAAGGAGACTTCATGACCATGTCCACAGGCCTATAGGATGTTATAACATGTGCAAGGGAGCCTTCTGACACTGGTCGTCCTCATGTTGACATTCAGAATCTGCCTATATAACCATGCCTATATTATCACATAAAACTACTTTAAACTGCTGTTTTACAGCCTTTTACCTGAGGAGCTGTAAAGTCTTTAGCCATGGATGTCGGTGGGATTTCACCAGTCACATGACCCTGTCTCACCAGTCACATGACCCTGTCTCACCAAAAGCGTGACCTTGCCGGGGCCAACAGTCATCCCCAGTGTTGGATGCACATTCGTCATATTTGATGATGAACATCCAGCTGGCTGCTTGATCTCCTTCAACCCATCCCAGAATCCCACACTTCTCAAGTGTCCTACATATAACACAGCGTCAATCACCATGATCTCTGTGAAGGTATCAATGTTTGATGAGACAGCTCGCTAATGCTGTTTACCTGATGTCTCTTTTACAGCACTTTCCAGAACTCGCCCTGGAGCAGCAAAGCTGGCCCCAGGTTTTATGTATAAATATGAGTCAACAAAGCTGTGACCGGACATTACCTGTCATAATAGGTGAGTCCAAGATTCAGGCGGACAGCAGTGGATCTGTCAGCTCTGGGATGATCCCGAATCACCCATGCAGGAAGTCTCCCGGCTGCCATGTCTGATTTTCCACATTTTCAGGCGTGCCCTGGATTTCGCATTTCTTAGCACGACATGTTAGCTTCCTCGGCTAGACGGGGATATAAACACGGAGATATAAAATGTCAGGAGTAAAAATAGTTTTAAAAAAATGCTAAAAATATCAGAGTGCGTGACACAGCCACCACTGGTAAAAGCGAAATATGAAATGAATCAAAGAACACCCGCATTTTACAAATTTGTGAGGCACTCACTTTTTCATGGGACTCATAACATGCACCATTTTTGGTCCTCAAATAAATGTAGGTGTTTTTGTAAACAAATCCGTGTAGCCCCCCATTCGCCAACACTGCTCGCGGAAAGTCCCAAATAGTGCCCCCTATTGACCAGATGAATGATCTCCTTCTACCTGTGTCTTAACCTGCGTTGCCCATTTTATTGTCATTTCAGCCATGAGATCAATTCCCTGCTTTACCCGGAAAGCGTTTTTCCCGTGTTCAGCATTCCATCCCTCTCACCTTCTTATCGGCACAGACCGTTACATATTCATAAGCAGCTCGTTTGCATAAAGGTAAAGTCCCCGATCTGCAGCAGTACAGCTGTCCTGCAAGACCCTGCTGGGCTGGATGAGGTCGCGACCTCGCGCCCAGAGCCTCGCATTCACATGCCACTATTTATCTCCGTCTGTTTACTTTACATTTATTTTATTTCTGTTCTACTTTCCAGGCCTCATCAGTCACAAACAAACAAAGGCGCTGCGCCGTAATGGATAACCCAGGATCTCTCGGGATGAATTCCGGGAATCACTCACAATGCCGATGACGGAAAAGAGCAGTAAGAAAGATGGGCTGCTCGTGCATTAACCAAACCTGAAAAATAAAATATCACGGCAGGCTCACGTGCCTTCACTGATTAATAGTTATATTGCAAAAAGTTCTCCTTAATCCTTTCCCCTAAATTCATGGAATGAAGGTGAAAATAAACCTGAAAATGGACACTCCTTAGGGACTCTGGCTGGATGTTATCAGTAGTAATAAAAGCAATAATACACAGAACAAATGAATGAACAATCGAGACTCGCAGGTTCACTTTAGTTGTGTTTTTTCATAAAGCATGGACACAATATACTGTTTTCTCCTCATATATTTTCCCTATTATTTGTTCTCTGCTAATTTAGAGCTGTTATTATTCAGCTGGTGTTTTCCTGGTGAGTCACTGTTAGCTGGAGGTGCATGTGCGCGGCTCGTGTAAACTGCACTGTAATGTGTATTTAAGCAGCCACTGTATGCAGAACTCCACACCCCTACCCCCCCATACCGCAGCCATTACTTTAATTAAAACAATTCCCAGCACGCCTACTTCAGCACTGTCATGTGGTTCATCAGCATCTTTGATTCCTCAGTTGCAGGAAAAATGCAATTCCTCTCCCTGAACACGCACCGTCGGTAAATTATCTAAAATGCGCCGTTTATACGCATTAATTCATTGTGACGCATGTCTACTGGATACTTGCATGGCGCAGCATCTCACACAACAGTGTTTCCCGCATGGACAGCGCCAGTTTGGGTGTTTATGGAGCGTGACCTGTCGGGTGCCATTAAGCCGCCACAGCCCCAAAGCCTCCCCCAGAGTGAGATGTGGGGCCCCCCCATCTCCCAGTGGACCAGCCGATCCTCATTTAGCCCCAAATCCCTTCGCCCCGCCTCTCTGACGCTGACGGTCTCTCTCTCACTCTCTCTCTCTCCCAGAATGAGCAAATAGGCACGCTGCCAGTAGCACAGAAATCCGCCATGCCGGATAGCCCTCGGCTGCGACTGGCCACCATCTACATTGAAGCTTAAGCACTATCTGATCACCTGTCAGGCCCCTCGTGACAGAAATGACAGGGAGAGCCTGTGTCGAGGGAGGGGTGCACTGTGACGCAGGAATTTCATCAGGATGCACTGAACACTCCCTGTCTCGGGACAATTAGGCTGGCTTCTCTGCACGCTGCTGCCCGAACACCAGCAGACAAATGGCTTCACCATCAGTATGCACCATTAATGCTAGTTGTGGTCAGCCACTCGTGTTGCACTCCATTTCAACTCCTAACTGGGAAATGTCAACGACAACGGCCCCTGAAGCCAGAATTCCTGCTCGGACGGTCGGAGGAATCTACACAACCCTGACCTCAGAATCCAAGATGGCTGCACCCTTTATCAACAGAAACTAAATCTGTAGTTTTTACTATTTATCCACACTTATGTCTTATTTGTCTCATTAAATCAGCTGTACGCACAGAACCGCTCAACCACTACCTGCGGATGTGTTGCTATGATGTTTTTATGTGCAAAATACTGTTAACGATATCTAACAATTTCGGTAAAGCGGGATTTTTGGCGTGGTCAGATAACTTTAACGTAGTTTGGGGTAAATGTAAGCGCACAAAGATAAAACCCACTTACACGGGGGTGTATTAAACCTGACAAGTTAGCCATTCAGCAGTACCAGGCACCTGTTTCCAAAAGCAAGATTTCTGGATTTCTGACTGGGATAACGGGAGCACAGTTAACTGGAGTGCAGCGTTATTCCCAGTTCTGAGTTCCGACCAGCCAGGTAAACGGACCGCTGTGCAAGCCAGAGGAAAGGCGAGGCTTCGGGTCCCAGCATGGCTGCCAAGTGTGGTCCATTGAAGCAGGGCTGAGGACAGGGCTCACCCGCAAGCAGCTCATTTGTTCATTCCTCTGTCGTGAGATCAGGTTGCATGTCCTACAAGGCAGTGCATGGGCGGTGTGTAACAGGACACGCCGGCAAAGACGGACGCGGAATACTGAGCACTGGAGTAACGACACTAGAATAAATGCGTTGTTTTTTCCATAACTAATTACTGTTTCCACCATTACTGAGAATAAAATAATATAATTAAATGCGGCACGTTACTATAATTAAGCTCATCGAAGCTGTTTTCATCGGACCAGGCTCTCTCAGCTAGAGGACGGGAGGGGGCAAGACAACCGTGTAAGTGATGAGTAATGAGTAAGGAAGAGTAAAATTTCACAGTGAGCCAATCAGAGGCAGAGTTCTCACACACACACACACACACACACAGACACGCACACAGCCGCACACACAAATGACCGAGAAATGGCAAGCCCAGGGAATTCAAAAGTAGTGCTTTTAAACTGGAAATACATACATTACTTTTCCTGCACTGAGAGAAAAGGCAAGAATAACACATAAGAATATATGTTAAACATACATTATGCCCAGGAACAACGTTTCTCCACGTCGTTCCCACAGCAACATTAAATAGGTTGCTGTACAATGTTTTCTGATAGTAATTTATTCTATTATGTGTCCATTTCATTTATTAATCATATTTGATATTCAGTTTTATTAAAGGTAATTGACCATACAGTTGAATTTAAAGTTCCATTAAAGGGGGGGAAATCCTAAGTCTTCACATAATTGACATATTTGAACATTAAAAAACTGTTACGCAATAGTTACATTCCCTGGTAATTGGTATCTGAGTTACGGCATCATGAAAGTAACATGAGAGTTACTTTTTGAGAGAAGTAACTAGGAACTATACTTTTTTAAAGTACCGTGCCCAACACTGGAGATGAACAGGCTTTATTGTGCAAGACTGGGCACAGGGCATGATCACGGTGCCCATAGTCAGTCAGGAAGCTTATCACTCATTGGCTATCAGCTACCTATGGAGCACCAATCATCCACCGGGGGCTCTGTCTCCCCCATGGAGGCACTTGCTTAGTGGTTATGAGGGGATGGAGTATTCGATTTAGTGAGTCATTGGCAGGTGTAGGTCCGCTATAGAATCAGGAGGAAAACATTAATGATTAACCAGGGAAATCCTATGAGAGGCAGGCAAGGGGGCAGACGGGCGTGCGGGCAGGTGCGCCTATGGACAAGGCGGGTGGGCATGCAGGCGGGTACATGTGCAGGAGGACAGGCGGGTGGGCATGCAGGCGGGTACATGTGCAGGAGGACAGGCGGGTGGGCATGCAGGCGGGTACATGTGCAAGAGGATAGGCGGGTGGGCATGCAGGCGGCTACATGTGCAGGAGGACAGGCGGGTGGGCATGCAGGCACAAGGGCAGGCAGACGATGCCTTTTTAGGGCTGCAGTTTTCAGTGCATCTGCCCTCAAGCCTGGGGAAGAGCAGAGAATGGATTAGGCGTGGTCTCATTAGGGGGGTGAGGCCTCACCTCGCCACATGTCACCCGTATGGAAACTGTCTATGGAAACTTTTAATGCTAAAGTAATTAAATTTAAGTACATACAGCAGGAATCATAAAACATTGCATAAATATAATTATAAGTCTGCCCCCCAGCCAGTCCCCAGCTGCTTTGAGGGACGGGGTCGTGGGGGCAGGGCAGGGCCACACCCCGCAAGGGATACCCATTCATCTGAGGGGGCACACAGGCACAGCAGTACCCAGGAGACTGTACCACCCACGCAACACACATGCAGCATGTAATCGACACATGTGCGGAGCAAAGAAAGGCTTCACGCCTTGGGGGTGCGAGGCACCATCACTGCACTGAGCGGCTATGCCTCCCACCCCCCGCTTAAATCCAATTAATAAGATCTACATTTATGCATATTTTAGCAGTTCAGCATCTCGCCTCAGGTGATTAAAAATTCAGCAGAAGCCACATATCATTCCACAATCCTTTTGTTTACATAATCCCGTAACCTCATGGGGTCGCGACAGTGGCGGTTGAGGTCCCGTAACGTCATGGGGTGCGGCAGCGGCGGTCGAGGTCCCATAACCTCATGGGGTCGCGGCAGCGGTGGTCGAGGTCCCGCAATGTCATGGGGTCGCGGCAGCGGCGGTGGAGGACCCGTAACCTCATGGGGTCGCGGCAGTGGCGGTGGAGGTCCCGTAACCTCATGGGGTCGCGGCAGCGGCGGTGGAGGACCCGTAACCTCATGGGGTCACGGCAGTGGTGTCCGAAGTCCCATAACCTCATGGGCTGCGCTGAACACCTCCACAACACCCATCACTGAATAACCATGACGGGCTCAGAAGGCACATCAGAGGGAAGCCAAGGTCATCGCTGGTTCTTTTGTGATAATAACAGTGTACAGCTCCGCATCTCTAACGTGGCGCATCCTCTGCGTCCATCTAAGAAAGAAGCAGGTCACAAGCACCACTGAGGTTTTTTATCCTAAAATACCAGTGATTCTGTTGTACCCGAGCTCAGTTAAGGCCTGTAATTTCCGCACTCTTATTCTGAGCATCAGTAAATTGTCGGTCAGATTAAAATTAACCCAGCATGATTCTGAAGTGCCACTCAGATATTAGTTTTACATCATAACTTTTGTTTCCTTCCATGGCAGTGGAGCGGTGGGACTCGGTAATTGCGGGTGGGCGGAATCAAGAAAACATCTCATCACAACAAAGACGCTCTTCTGCTGCGGCTTCCCTTAAACTATTTTTCTAGTACAATATGTTTTGCCAGCATACTGAGCTCTAATTGGAATGTCGCTGTCATCTGGGCCGAGACACTCCATTTGGGACTTGACGATATTAAAAGGCATCCTCGGGGGTGGGGGGGAAGGGGTTGTAGTGGGGGGGGGCACTTGT
>JAODKN010000044.1:1832711-1852816 GCA_026774425.1 Petrocephalus zakoni
CCCCCCCCCCCCCCCCCCCCCCCCCCCCCCCCCCCCCCCCCCCCCCCCCCCCCCCCCCCCCACGCCCCAACCCCGCCCGCCGCGCCGGCCACCAACGCTGATGGATGCTCTTCGGAATGTAATAGGAATCCATCTTCAAAAAATAAATTCATCCTTTAAAAGTAATTATGCCGACTTCCTGTGCAAAGACACTGGGGATCTGCCAGGCCCGGTGGGCCGCTGATCACGATTCACGGAGCGCTGCTCTTTCTGGGAATTTTTCCTCACGATTTAAAAAAAAAAAAGGGCAAGTTGGAAGGCTAGAATAAATAGCGACTGAAGATAACAGTAATAAGTGGCATGCTTAATGTGCAGCGGGGAGGATTCTGATTTAACTGCAGACACGCTTACCTTGCTGTTGACTTTGGACATGACACTTGGCCCCGCCTCCCAGGGGTGGGGCCTAATCGTCTCTGCCTCTCACAGCTGATTAGGGATGTCACCTACTTCACAGAGGGTACTGCAGTCATCCTTATTACTGTCATATAACAAAAGGCTCCTTTGATCCAATTACAGACTCCTTAAGTTATTCAGTGTGTGGTTCCCTGTGTTGGGACTTTGTGTCTGTGGTCAGAAGGTCACTAGTTCAAATCCTCGCGGGTACAGACTGATTTCACCAGTGGGCTTTTGAGCAAGGCCCTTACCCTACAATTGTTCCAGGGACTGTCTGATCCTGGTTTCTAAAATGTCTGTCACATTGGATATAACCGTATGCAATTGTTTCTTTCCAAAGTTCCGTAGCGTGACACCTTGGGGGGACACCTTATGAAGAGGTAATAGTGTGCTAATTAGTAGAAGTCATGGTACTACCAGTGTTGTTTGTCCATTCTCCAGCAGGTGGCACAGCGGTTAAGGATGCATCTAGCAGTCTGCCAGTTTAATTGGCTGCAGTAGCCTTGGGTGGCGTCTGTCAGGTATATAAATGGGCAAATCATTTCTTTGGAGGCAGGATGTCAGCTAAGTTAACAAATGAACAGGCGGGTAAGTAAACACGGCGTGCCGACGGCCCGCAGCGCCCCCACGTGACCGTGGGAGGTGTCGTCACCACGGGCAGCCGCGCGCCTCCGCAGCCGCCACGCCGACATCGTGCTGCTTTTGTTTTCCCGAAATTGTACAATAATTAGGTCAACCCCCCGGTTTTTACCCATTTTCCGCGGGCAGGAGACACGACGACAGATGAAGAAATCCGGGTTAAAAAACACACTTTTTTTTTTTAAGTATATTTTTTCCTGAATGATATTAGAAGATAAAAATACAGCCTGTCATCCGGTTCTGAGGCGTCCCGGGGACAGCTTGACATCACCTGTACCTGTGAGTGCTCCGGTTGCTATGTTGAGGATTTGTGTGTTGGCGGGGGGGGCGGGGGGGGGGCGCATTCCTCGCGCTGCCTACTCCGGTCCGGCCCCGATGAGGTCATCGCATAGGAATTCACCCACGCGCTTCCCCGCCCAGTCCCACGTGCTGCACGCGCACCCCAACACCGCACTTCAAAGACAGCAGCTAGATTCAATTTTGTACGGCTGTACCGCCGGGGTCATAAAGGTAGAATTTGCATTTAAATGGAGACATTAACGAGTGGTAGCCTCACGGCTAACGGAGCGTTCATTTATACCGAGTACAGTGTGTCATCTTTCTTAACAAAAGTGCTCTGGTGAAGAACTGCAGAAAATGACTTCCCGTCTGCACCGCTGTCGGAGATTCGAACGTCTTCTTTAGATTCAATAGAGATTTAATGCGCACCTTTTCCTATTAAGGTAAAAAAAAAAAAAAAGAAACCTTGAGACCAGATCTACGGAGGAACACTGGTGTAAAGGTTACACAACGGTTGGGTTTGTGTTGGATTTCAAAGAGGTATAACGATGTAAGAAAGTAAATGCATAAGAACAGCTGGTAGCACATTACTAACTAATCTTTATAGATGTTACAGTATAAATAGAAATGGTAGATGCCATTTGAGTTTGACAAAAATAGACTTCATACAATAGATGACCTAAAATGAATGAATGGAAATTCAGTTCTACTTTACAACCAATAAAATGAGTTACTGATACATTTCTTGTCAAATCTTATACACTACAAGGTCCCTATCATTACTAATCCAAAATCATTTGTATAAATACTACAGGCAACTGAAACCACGATGGTGTTACTTTGTGTCATGACCAGATGTTGCGTGTTACACTTTAATAGCTGCTTATAACGAGTTATGGCTGCTGGCCTGAAGGGCTTATGTCGATGTCATGTAGCCTTATGAAGAGCATTACTTAAGAGATCTTTCGGTGGTTTTTTTCAACATAGTAGAATGCTCATATTTTGCTAAATTACCATTGTAATTTGAGAGCCTTAAAACAAAAACTGATTTGCATGAATTTGTGAATCAAAATGCAATGTTGGGGTTGATTGTTTGCAGAGGTGAGGGGGAAGGGTTCCGGTTGAGAGTTTGAGAGAGGCACTGTCCTCCCCTGCCCCCACACAGCTGCCAGTAAGACCAGATATTAGTCACCCTTCCACGCCCTGGCAGGGGTATTAATTTTGCCATGCGAGGCTATTCCTCTGTGATCGTTATGAATGAGATCGGCTGCTGATTGAGCCGTCGGAGATTGTGACTGCACCTCCGCCAACTTCGCGTTCGCTACCTACTGGCAGGCCTGTAAATCTCCTGATCTAGTGCCAGCTTCACGCGCCTCCTGCTTGTGAGTTTGACATGGAAAACAGCAACCCAGGCGCTGCCTTACACTCCCCGCGATTAACCCCGCGGATCCGTTTGCCGCTATCGCATCGGCCCTGCTTCCTCTCCGTATCGAGCACGTCGTCCTTTGAGAATGTCTTGACACGTTGCCCAGGATGAGCTTAGTGCTTCAGATGGAGCCTTACGATGGATTTCTCGCAGTACGATAGGACATGCTGACAGAACAACATGTCTGGGGTGTAGAATCGATTTTTTATCTATTAGTTGATCCTGTGAAATAAGATTCCTGTATTGCTAAATTATTATCCCTCTGTCCCAAGCATTTCCTTTACACACAGAATCCAATTCAGCTGAATATATTTTTATGAAGTGCTCCTCATAACAGAGTTATCGCAGAGGTGTGAGGTCCTACATCAAACTGCTTAAAATGCCCAAAAATATCATCTCTGCTGCCAGCTCTCTAGCTCCTCCTGATCCGTGGCCTGTCGGACCTGTCCCCTGATCCCTGCAGCCTGTGACGGTGACGTCCCCCCCAATCAGCTTTGACGCGCCCTACAGCATCACGTCAATCAGCATCCCGCGAATCCCAGCCAGCGATCGTTGACAGGGGCGGCTCTCGGTCTGTCCAGGTCACTCAGCGTCAGTCACTAAGTCACCCTGGCGGAGCTCCTGTCTGTCACCGTCCTCCTTGGGCTCTTCTAAGGTCCTCTTAAATTCTTTCAAATTGGATGTCCTGCTAAAAGTCACCACGGGACAAAATCTACGTGTTACTGTAAATCCATGCTGGTTAACCCATTGGGTGCCAGCCAACTCCACAAACAGGCCAGCTTCATGACATAGTTTTGGACGGCGCATGGAGGGAGGCTGGTGTCTGCCCTGAGATGACCACACCGGGGTGAGCACAGGACTGCCCTGGCGTCTGCCCTGAGATGACCACACCGGGGTGAGCACAGGACTGCCCTGGCGTCTGCCCTGAGATGACCACACCGGAGTGCTGGGCTTGGCTTCTGTCACTCTGGGCAATGCTGACAGGAAGTCCTGTGCTGAAGCTTCACCTTTTAAGCAAACCAAAAAAAATAATACAGCCAATCTTTACAGCAGATATCGAGGGTGTTGACTTTGGGTCCAATTTCCAGGGGGCTGGAGCAGAGGACCCAGTGGTGGCAGGGCTGACTGATCCACAAAAAGACGGGGCATTTGGCTGCCATAGTCACCTCAAAGCAGAGTTTACAGAGCACGCTCTATTCCCCCTACACTTTCAGCTACTTACTCAACTGGAAATTTTATTATAGCAATTCAGGTTGGCGGTATTTACAGGAGGGCCATTCGTGGGACCTGAAGAAGCAACATAACTGTCATTATACAGCCTGTCCCTTTAAGCAACATGACACCCTACACAGGAAGTGATGTCATCAGCATGTGACACGGTGGGTTTGCAACCCCCCTAAATGGGATACATTCACAGCTACAAAGTGGGAAAATGTTACTTACTTAGTTGTGCTTAAGAAAAGAGAACTCGGCTCTGTCTAAGAGTAATTTGGAGAGAAGGTTTTAATCATCCCCTACTAATCAACAGCCTACAAATGATCCTAGTACCTGACAAATCCTGACAAAACACCTGCAATTAAGCAAATGTCAATATAATGATCGAGAAAGCTTTTCAAATTATCTCACAAGTAAACAGAAGTGGGGGGTGAAATGTAAAACAAATGCAATCAAACCTCCAAAGTCCTACATTTAGGAATAATTATGATTTGTCCTTCCTAATTTTAATACTGCTAATTTGGACACTCAAATTGCTACCATCTGCTTCTAATAAACAAAGACTCTAATACAGCTGATAGATGAACTGGTCAGGCTAAACAAGACAGTATTTTTAAGAAACTCAGTGAATAGCCCTCAGTTCCTGGCAAATGTGACTCTTTATCAGTAATGCACCATGTGGTCAACACCCCCCCCCCCGCCTTACTCTACATCTCATTATACATTTAACTGCCAGCTGAAATGATGTTGTCTTTCTACAGCAAGGCGTCCGCATATACATTTTGTGGGGAAATCTCACAGTGCTTGTTCCTACAGAAATATGCCCCACTGGCTCCTGGGAAATATTTCACAACTCATAACTGCTGGAAAATCACCCTTCTGTTTCCCCGGGTGCCGGAGCAGGGCTGTAACGGAGGTCATAGCGATTTTAGGTGTTTTCGGTTATTTATGCTTTCTGCGTGACCAGGCCATGTGTACGGCTAATGCCCGTGTCTGCCTGACACGCTGACTGCTTTACTGAGTGTTCCTAAATCAATGACGGGACCTTGTCTGTGAGCGCAGGAGTGATTGGTCACCGCTCCGGGATAATTTGTTTGGCAGGGAAAATCGCATTAATTCATCTATTATTCTTCCCAATACTACCGCTGCCCCCCCCGCCGATGCTGTTTGAGGATTGTGTTCCTTATTGATTATACGCACCTGGCAGTTAACAGGACCGTCCAAGCGGCCTGCAACTTCCGCAGTCTCCTCCTCTCTCTCCACAAGGTCAATGATCACAAGTATTCCTGGATATGACCGGTTGAGCTGGATCTGACTCAGACTGCAGTCAGAAACAAGGTTTAGATAAAAAGCGCTCTGGATGTTTAATCTGCAGCCAGGGTGAGCGATGAAAGTGAGGGACAGGCGAGCAGGTCACACTAGGGGTGTTTCTCACTACCAAGAAAGCATAGACAGTATCTGTGGTTTTGGCAAAACCGGTCTTGCTAACTTGCCTCCCAAGAATGAACTTGGGGCACAATGAATCATGGGATTGGTCTTATTTGACAAGGATGCAACCAATGTATCCTTGTAATTTGGAGCTGGGCAAGAACGCCATCTGGGGACTTTTCCTGTCCTCTGTACTTCTGTTCTTGAGTATTGGAACTGGTCTTTGGCAATGGAAGATGATGCAAAGCGAGAGAAGACAAATATGCACATTGGGAATGGGAACCTTAAAGAGAATGGAACCTTAAAGAGAATGGAACCTTAAGTGACAGTCACAGGGATACTGCTCAGCCCTCCCCTCACACTGTTCCTCTAAGAGTGAGCAACTCGTTGTGCCCACCGAACCTTCCGGGTAACCTCCAAGTGGGAGAAATCCCAGCTTTGTCTCACCCAGACTGGCTAAGTGGCAGTGACCTGTGGTAAGGCCAACCCCCCGCCCCCCAGAGGCCCAGGCCAATCATTAGAGCATATTTAATTAAGAACACCGCTGATAAATCTTCCTAATGGGGAATCAAAAGTACTCGGAGCCTTTACATTTACGTTGTGCCAGAAATTAACGGGGATTGTTCGTCTTAAATGTCACTTTACACTCCTTAAGCGTCAGGAAATCCTCCGAATACGGTGTGAATTACCATATCTTGCTCATTAGCGGCCGCCCGCTCCGCGTCCTATTAACTGTACTTACATTAACGGCGGACTGCTTAATAGGCGCTTTAACGAATAATTGAGCTTGCCATTGTTCGCCACATTCCTCGCTGCTCCGCTCGCCCTCCAGTCGGCAAGACTATTGATTTTTATCTGCACTTATTAAAATGAAGTTTGAGTAAAAAAAATGTTATGAACCCTTTACCCAGGCGAGTGACTGCTCTTACTCAGGATACGTCTTTGTCACGGCTGAGGACAGCTGTGAATCTGCGTGACCCAGCCATTCGTTTGTTAACCAACACTCCAAGTAAGCATCTACAGTATCTCTGACATTTTTAAGGCTAGAGGGGTTTTTTAATGCTGGTATTTGGAGTACATATATTTTTAGTTAATTTTAGCTTGACTGTTATAGAAATCAGCACGAATCATATGAGACTTCATACCCTGGAACTTTAAATTTAAACAGGAGGACATATCGCTGGTATAAGAAGCTGATAATTGTGATAATGAGGAGCAGCCCAGCGCTGGGCACCCAGTCGCCAGCTCCAGCGTGGCGTGACGGCCACTTTGCTGACGAGCACGCTGGCAGATGGCACCTCAGCCCCCTCGAGTCATGGTGTGTGGAGTGGGAGGGGCGGGGGGGGGGTGGACCATGAGGACTCCCTCTACAGTCAAGCCAGGGTGAAATGATCTAATCCCCTCCCCCAAACCAAGAGAGAGAGGGTGTGTATGACTGGCGGCAAGGACAGCGAATCAGCTGCTCCAGCACTCACCCAAGAACAAACTGCACAACAAGCAGGAGAACTGATATTTTAAAGAGAAATGACACTGACATGCAGTACAGGACAAGTGTGAAAAAGCTGGTGTGCAGGAGAAGGCTTCTCTGACCGCCGGGGGAGAGTAGCTTACCACGCTGCACCTCGTTAATGTGCCAGTTTCTGCTAAATAACGTGAGGCACAGCACATGACAGGAACAGGCCCTGTTGTCTGAATGTTCTGGACGCTCTGGCATGACATTTAACAGCTGCCGTCGCAGGGAGCAGCTGATCCCGGCTGGGGACTGAGTGCGTTCCTGGAGCAGAAAAGGTCAGTTTCCGCTGTGTACCAAGGAAAGTGTAACTAGTGCGGCCCCACTGTCCACTCGCGGTTCATGCACGTCACCGAGCACCAAGCTCGGCATTACCAGGTCCTAGCAAGGCAGCCCCACACCCCCATCATGGTGGGCCAGCATACACATGCAGACACAAATATGGACATGGTCTCCAGGGACTTACCTGTGAAGCCAGTTTATCAGTAATTAACAATCTCTCACTTCAATCAAGCGTCACGGAAACATTCGTACAAAGCCGGCTGTGCTTTTGGTAACTGGCTGTGGATACAGCGTCGACCACAGTGCCGCTCTGTAATGCTGACCTCCGGCTGTCAGAAACACATCACAAGAAGCACCTAACTCAGGGTGGAAAGAGACAGCAGCTGAGATTTATCTGATGGGATCTGGCTTTTGATAACAGCATCTAGGAAGGTGGCCAGCAGTATAAGTGTCCTTCCAAGGCCTGAGGAAGAAAGTGCAGGGTGTCAGTCACACAATCAGCGAGCTGCTGAGAGATCCCGCCTCATCCCCGTATACCAGGACCAAGGTCGGCATGGGCTTTTTCTACTCCGAGCAGGCCTCCTCCAACCTGGTTTCCCTTGATTCAGCACAGCTTGAGTGCTCTATAATTACACAGACTAGAGACTTTATTACTTCATATTTATTGTGCTTGAAAAATTCTGGGAAACTCCTCACAAATGTCTTTCAGAATAATTCATAAGCACACATGCAAAATACCATAATCTGAGGAGTAAGGATCCCATTTCTGAAAAGTCAAGGTGCATACGTACCACGTTTAGATCTTAATATTTGTAGAGATCATCTCATTCGAGGAGGTAATGCCTGGAGTTTCAGGTTTGTCAATAACAGGGAATGCCATTTTGAAGGATACTTGTGCCCCTGACTTCTTGTCCAAATAACCCCAGAAGAGCCACATGACACAGCGTCAGTGTGTTGCGGTCTGACATGCCACATTGAGGTGGGCTCTGCAGAGCAACCTGCGTACACACTGATCTCCCACTCTCAGCACCCTCGGGGGTGTCAAAGACACCGGGGGACTACAGGTCAACCGGCTGAGCATTAATGGGAGATGGAGCACAGATGCCATGTCTAGAGTGGGAATTACGACATCGAAAGATGAATGGAAACCTAAAGTAACGGCCAGGCTTATTTTATGGGGAGGACTGTGTGCTGGGGGGCGGAATGCTGGGGTGTGATGCCTCCCAATCGCCTGTTCACACAGCCCATATGTAACGTGTTTGAGTCGGCTGGCGTCTTCCTCTCAAACGTACGGATTGTGTCAAGCAGATCTTCGGTGAGCGGATGAGTCACAGAATGTCCGCGTTCTCATCTGACGACGCCATCAAAGAGCCGAGAACCTGTCCTAGGCCTCGGGGAGAAATCCGCAAAGCTGGAGCGGACCTGTCACAGTGGCTGCCTTAACGCTCAGCTCCGCTCTGCGGGACGTGTGATTTACCGGCAGACGGGGACGCTAAGTGCCGTAATGGCGGGTGGCTCGCCTTGGCCCGGGCATGCCCCCCCCCATCCCCTTATTTACGAACTTCCTCATTTTCGGTCTCCTTTCCTGGGAGCACCCAGAGTAGGACACTAATGAGCCTGTATTTTAGAGAGCACACTCCGTTTCCGCAGCAATATGGCATGCTAACGGCGAAAATCAATAAAATTATAATATTAAATCTACATTTCCACTCATATTGCGGCAGAGAAGCCAGAATCGTATTATATCAGGTTAACAAGCAAGAAATGGGCTTCAGCGAACGTTAATCTGTGGAGATGGAGTCTGAAAGTTCTTCAGTTATTTCCATGCTGATTATCGTGATTACTGCGCTCACATTTACCATTATTATTGTAATTATCGTTATTATTATTATTATTATTATTATTTGCAGTAGGAGTCATATCGCTAATATATGACTCACTCATAGCGTAGTCGTCATATAACTAACATCTGACTCACTCGTAGGTCTTTTTAAATATAGCTTATCGCAGGTTTTATGCAGCCGCGATGCAGCGCGCCGTGTAAAGTCCCCGGACAAGCGGAGCTGTGTCTGCACCTCCCCAGGGCGAGCGCACGGCCCTTTTTAAGCGCACTCTCCCACACTGTGGGCCGTGTCAGGAGATTTATTATCAAGCTTAATTGCCACTGACATTTAAGGAACGTGCGTAGAGTCCCAGGTTACACTGCCAAGTGTTTAATTATTAAACGCAGCAGTGATTTATGACACTCAAACCCTCAGATAACAAGAGGTTTTTTGCGTTACATCTCCTGCATGACATTTAACCTCAAGACCCACCAGCAGACATGCCAGGAATAGAAGGAGATGGCCTCAGAACTGATTGAAGGTTCCTAACACCCAGCCAGAGGTCAGGGAGACCGGAGTCGGACATGACCAAGGGCCAGGAGAGCAGTCTGGAGGAGAATCATCTCGGCATCTTCCTTCCCTGGTAAAAGCCACTGGGAGGTCCAGAGTCACGCAGGCAGGAGCTGCTGCAAGCTCTGGCACATCCCTGGCTACCCTTCTCAGGTGAGCTGTGTCCCCTTTAATGCCACCGTTTGCTGGGACACCGCAATCAGAGACGGGGCCCACCAAGGGACAGCGTACCCATCTCATCTTTCATCACAAATGTCCAGAAGGCCAGAATCAACGGCATCTTCCTTCCTTCCGATATGAGGGTAATCCTGCGGGAGTGTAGAAGGGCTGAGCCCTCATTACTGACTGACGAGCAGGGGGTAGCATGTTTGAGCCTGACGTCGGGAACAGGAGGCGGAAAATGAACAAGCTGCTTTGGGGCAGAAACATGTAAAGTGGATTATGAAGGATCTTTGCGCTAACACCAGGAAACACCCCCCGAGCCGGAAAAGAGTCGCCTTTCGCTCAGTGCGGCAGCCATTTCCCCACTTACAGGGGAAGCATTAACGTCGCGGGGATGGTTTTTAGCCGATGTGCGCTCTGGCCAAAACATGCGCCTGGGGGCGGAATGCAGTAGCGAAACCCACCGGGAGCTGGGAAAAAAGGGGGATTAAAGTGCGGAGTGGTGGAGGGTGGCTATGCAGACAGCACCCCCGAAAGTGGGGCCATACAAGACAAGGCCACCAAAGGTGGGGCCACCGAAGGCAGGGCCCCCAAACCTGGCGGGAAGCAGCCTCTCTGCCGCAGCACGGCTACCCAGGCAGCAGCTGGAGAGCTAGACTAATCTGCTTAACCTCTCAGCAGACGTGCAACCGCTAAACGACCAAGCTGCTAAGATTTCGTTAGCAGTTATTTCGGTATCCTTTCCGAAAAGTGCCAGCCAGCCAACTAGCTCCTCCGATATCCTGAAGTACCAAGCGTTAGGGAGGCGGGTGTTCATTCGAGAGCGTACAGTGACAGACACGCGCTCTGTTACCGTACGAGTCTCCCGAGCTCGTCTTCGGAGCCCGGCTGCACATTTCTGCGGCGGAAGCGCCGGCAGCAGCAGCTTGAACCCAACAGGCCATGCAGTGTTTGTGTAGCCTGACCGGGCCGGCTGGCCGCACGCCTTGCTGAGCCCGGGTTCTGGCCACTATCCTCACCTCTACTGACGCACGGCGGCCAGTGAGCTCATAGTTCCCCCTAGTGGCCGTTCCAGGGAGTGCGGCCCTGCAGTCCCAGCGCGACACGCGGGGAAGGTGGGAGGACGTGATGAGGAAGCGGCGTGCTGCGCGGACCACATTACATCACCGGTACAGAAGGAGCCACACGCCGGAGAGCCAGTCACCCTCTCTGCACGAAGCACGCCTGAGGAATTAAATAAGCCCTTGTCCAAGTTCCCGACCTGCACACCCACCCAGCAGCATTTTAAGCTTATTTGTTAGTCTGAGCGAGAGCACAGACGATCGCCTTTGTGAAGTGGGCTGGATCGGCAAACCAAAAATGCAAAGCGTCTAATAGAAACGTGGGTCTGGCTGATGGAAGGCGAGGTTATGTTAGGGCAAAGACACACTCATGCTCAGCACGTCACTGCAGGCCACGTGGCGATGGCCCAGCCCGTATTCCATCCTCAGCTTCCGAGGAAAACGAGCTGATTCCGAATCAGCCCATCTCTCCCATCCCGGGAGATGCTCGGGTACGCTGCCAGCTATGCGGAAACCTGACTTCCCTCCAATATCGCCACAAAAAAAATTACTGGAACAATTTGTCAGTAACAGACCCGGGAGTCGTGATTTATTTAGTAAGCCGGCGTAATAAACGAGGGGGGATGACTGTAGGATCAGCTTCTGTGTGACGAGTTACCGGCTAAACATTCACGGCACTATCACATAAAGCAGGTGTATGGCATATTAAATTCTAAGTATGCTCCAAATGTGTGATTTATATATATGATGTCAGTGTTTTCCGAATATGACAGCAATGCTACAATAATAAATGCCATACTATTATTTAATAGTGTAATTATATTTTACTAGCATCACTGTAATCAAACAGTAGTGATTGAGGTTCTCTTTAATCAAGGTGATGATGATGGCGATGAGTTCTAAGATTTATGGTCTGAGGTGTCAGGGATAGATGTCGGTGTTTCTTCCACCGCCGTCCGTCAGTTACTGTGCATTTTTAAAGCACACAGGAGAGCGAGTAGGAGAGCCTTTGGAGACGCATGTTACACTGAGGACGTGTTAATGACCAATGCTGACCAAAAAAAAAGAGGAAGTGCGCCGGGTTCCAAGTAAGAAAAATCTTGTGACGGCTTGGGGAGAGGAACACACTGGACATCATTTCTGATGATTTTTCATTTTTCATTTCTGAAGTTTGTGCAATCTTTTAAATCCTCAATTGTTGCCATGGCGAATGATTCCTGCCCTTCTGCATCAAACAGGGCTCTTATCGTTCCTGTGCCGCTCGACAGTGACTCCGCACTCACAAGATAATTTAAGTTTTCTGAGGCTGCAAGGACAGTGCCTTGGTAACGGCACACAGCGAGCTGGCCCCCCACCATTGGGGAGGGGAGGGGGGGTCATGTTGCAGACTGCCCGGATGCAGAGAACACGTGTGTGTGTGTGTGTGTGTGTGGGGGGGGGGGCTCTCAGCTCTCTAGCATCACTGTGATGGCCACCGATGGGAAGCTGCAATGCCCAATGGTCCCCCCCCCCACATGGGCGTGAGGGCGGCTGACGATGCCCCCCACCTGCATGGCCGTTATCGCACAGCATCCGGGGGGGCAATGCCTCCCTAAGGATCTGAGAAATCATCGCTTTGCTTCTGTCCGTAAATGAGATCTGGCTGCTTTTAGTTTCAGCCAGCTGATGGTGTTCTGCAGCTCGGGGGGGCCATCGAGACCGGAATACCCCACCAAAGAAACGCCATCCGAGAGTTTTGGGGTACAAAGTTCCTTAAACCTTCGCTGTGCCAGAGAGGATAAAAAAACTCCCCCAGATCAGGTTCTGTGCATGTCGGCAGCCCAGTTTATGATGCCCAGAAGGGGGATAAACAGCCCAGCTCTGGCAGGTTCCAGTGCTAAGCCAAGCCATCATTCCCAAAAAGAAGAAAGGCCAACCTCTGGGTATGAGAAGCTCTATCGACCCAAAAAAGTGAGAGTTAAACTTCACAAGCAAACAGGTCACACATTTTCAGCTGACTCACCCCCACCCCCCCGTCCATCACTGGCATAAATAAACATTCAGAAGGTTCTGACTTTTAAATTAAGCTCAGGCTATAATCTGGAGCAGCCCGAAGCCGGTCATTTCCTCCCTCCCAAGGTGGTTAGACCCCGCCCTCGAGGCCCAGCACAGCATGGCATGGCGATGCCGAGGGAGTGGTTATAGAAGCTGGCCTGGTGCTGCTGCTCTTCTGGCTGTGCTGAGTTGTCACGTTGCGGCCACACAGCACACTAATTCCACAGAAAATGCAGCTGTAGGAAGACCACCAAGACCAGGGGGCCAGTGGGCAGGAGAGGGGGCGGGGCCAGTGGGCAGGAGAGGGGGCGTGGCCAGTGGGCAGGATAAGGTCTGTGGCCAGTGGGCAGGAGAGGGGGCGTGGCCAGTGGGCAGGATAAGGTGTGTGGCCATTGGGCAGGAGAGGGGGCGTGGCCATTGAGGGGGCCCTATCTGTACACACAGTCATATCATAGGGCCGGCCATGAAGGAACCCCTTCTCCAGCAGTGTGTGTCACCAAGAAAAGCTCTCCTTCCACAACACAAAAAGATGTCAACAGAAAAACAGTCACCGATTTCCTATCGGCATGTGGAGACCCCATCCCGGGGCACTCTAATCTTTGTGGCCCCATAACATCGATAGAGTCCCTACCATCCCATAACGGTGCCTGTAAAATCCTCACAGTGGGCGGCCTCTCAGGGTAATTTTTGTCTGCCAGCAGGTTTTATGAGCAGTATCAGGAGGGGGACTGGGGCCGGTTGGGGGGGCATCGCAATTCCTGCTTAGTCAACAAGAGGAAGAAATTAATCCCGCTTTTGACATCCATTAAATCCCACTTTCACGTGAGTAATTATCCAGCCAAACGGGACAATGGGAGGTCGGGTGGCCGGATCGGACTTCCGAGAGAGTTCCTGCTTGCAGTTCCGTGGGTGTCCGGACGTGACATTTGGAAGGCCAGCCCCACGGCCCGGCACACCTGGAGGATGGGATGACCAAGAGTGACTGACACGCTCGCCGCTGACGTGGGCAACGGAGGCAGCCGGCCTCTGCCTGTGGCCTCTGCCTGCGGCCTCTTGCGGGACACGTTCGGCAGCTGTGAGGCTCCCTGGAGGAAGGCGATTAAGAGTGAATAATAACATGCCAGTAGGACATTAAGATAAAGTTGACCCTCCTTACCGCTCAATGGAAACTCTCCTCAGAGTCATTCTCTGTGGGGCTGCACTGAGCTAATCTCCCCATCCACTTCAGAATGTCGGGGTGCTGGGGGGGAGCCATTGATTACAGGACAGCTGTAAACACAGGAAAAATGACTGCTTTAATCAAGCAGTCTCTTTGCCCGGGGTCTGGGGGGAACCTTCGCTGATGTTGCAAAACTCTGACCACTTCTAGACGGGATGGCCTTAAAACAGTCAAAAGCTCCTTCAAGTTCTCAGAAACATATCACTGGATCCTCATTATAGGAATTTGCACACAGAAAAGGTAGCTACATCATACAATGACTGACAACTCATGACAATAATAAGGTGGTGTTCATGACAATATCAGTAAAGGGAGAACATCTTTTTATGTCTTAAGCTGCAATTTGAATCAAAGTTTTAATTAAGTATTTCATAAAAAAAAATGTATTTAGTCAGTATTCCATTGCATATGCATCACCATAAAATTTTATATCTGCTGAATATTCTGCCCCGGATACCTATGCGGGTATAAAAACAATAAAAAGCGCTTTAGCACACCGAGCGGACCGCGATTTTACAGATGGATACTGGCTTTATGCCTGCTGCCAGTGTCCCTGTAAAGGCACTTGTCCCCATTACACGGTGAGAGTGTGACATCCGGACCACAGCATGTAATTACGGCCACCTAATGATTTTAAAGTGTAGCGTTTAAACACGCATGCAGACCAGTGACTCCACGCGCATAACTCACCGTTTGTGACAGAACCACAAACACGAGTTTTGAGTAATAGAATTCCTTTTATCAAAGCAATGTTTACCTTACATCCAGATGCTTCTCCTATAGAGTCACAGGGGGTCCGGAGTATATCCCGGCGACTACAGGCACAAGACAAGGAACAACCCAGGAGGGGTTGCCAACCCATCGCAGGGCTCACTCACACCAGTCAAACACACATCTGCAATTTGGTAACTCCACTTAGCTACATGTTTTTGGAGCCAGAGGGAACCACACCACGACAGGAGATCACGCAAATATGGAGCCATGCAAAAAAAAAAACCTAGTACAGTGGTTACTGCACCACTATACTGCCCCCAAGTCATGTTTGCCTCGCTTTGTTTACCGAAATGACATCTGTGAGAGTCAAGAAGCTCACACTCTGTCTTTGAATGATGCGGATGTGTTTACCAAGGGTGGTAAGCAAACTGCAGTCTCCATAAGACTCACCACTGCTCGCGCACCCCCTAGTGGCTGTTGCTGGACCCATTTATGCTCCCTTACTTACTCGGCTCTCCTGGGAATCGGGAGGGAGCCAAAACGTGGAGTGCTGAGGGTCTCCGAGGACTGGTTTAAGAAACACTGCTCTAGATAGCACCGTAGAAACAGCCCTCCAGATAACCCTGTACATTTAATCATCTAGATTGTTACGTTGTAGACTAAACTTTACAGATAATCCTATAAATATAGTCTTCTAGATATCCCTGTATTCTTAGCGTAATGCTGGGGAGTTTGCTTTATAGATAACACCAAAGAGTAAACTTTCCAGATGGCCCTGTAGATGTAGCCATACGTGACACGGTGGAGTTGGTTTTCATAGAAGAACAGGCCCCCGCTCTCCGTGTGAGCTGTAAATAACGTTCCTCTTACAGTCTGGCGGTAGCCCTGCTGCGGCGGCTTTGGTGCAAACCGCAGTGCCGTCTTCCTGTGATCTTTCAGACAGCATACACTCATAGCTTGCAGGTTACGCCCTGCTATGCTGGCAGCTCCTGCCCGTCGAGGGGATCAGCTGACAGCCAGGCCAGATGGTCACATGACGGTGGAGAGTTTGTCCCCGGGTGACTCGGTCTTTAAATAATGAATATATATCACAGGTAATTAATCAGCGGGTGAGTAAATAAACCTGCATGTACTGAACGCATCAAATAAACCTATACACATAAAGAGAAATGACTCGATAAATAAATTAATTAATATTCGCAGCCACACATATTCATGTAAAATGAGTATTTACTTCAAATTCACTTGCTCTCTTACTTGGTGGTTCCTTACTAGTTTGCTTAGAGCAGGGGTGGTCAGTCTTATCCACGAAGGGCCAGTGTGTATTCAGGTTTTTGGGACAACCTTTAGGTCAAACCTAAGGGTGAGGACTCTTCAGCCAATCAGTCCTCTAATTAGTAATCTAATTACGGAGTTGCAGCGAAAAACCCGCATACACAGCAGCTTTTTCTGGTTAAGATTGGCCACCCTTGGTTTAGACACACAGGCACTAATGTCTGGAAGGCAGTTAGCCACGTACACGAGCATAACGGTTTTGATCGCCACCCCTGAATTGTTTTTAATCATGATCAGACAAAATTACAAGTTTGAACCCCCTCAAAATCTGCTTCAGCTCCTCGGTTGTTCAATCCTACAGAAGGGAGCCCCCAGTCCCAATTGGCAAAATCTCTCAAGTCTCCCCAGCTGTTAATGGATGCTTTCTGTACCGTGCCGTGCACGAAATCAAGTCGTTGTGTCAGGATTTCTGATGAATGAAACGGCATCAGTTGACTTTACTTGAACCCTGGGCCTTTTCGCACGCGGCAGTCCGCAGTCTCTGTATCTCCGGCTGAGCACCTTGCTGCATTTATCCGCCATCCTTTAATAAAGCACTGTCACCAGCAATCCGATTAATTGCCCGCCTTTCGTCCAGCTTTTCATTAAAAGGAGACGGGTTGGTTTGCGGTGATATGATCTAAATGCGTCCGAAGCGGTGACCGCGGCGAGCTGCACATCGCCACTATGCAGGGAATCATTTAAATGGATAAAAAAAACTCAACTCGCAGCTCCGAAAACGCTCCAGAGACATGCATGTCCGAATGCGTCTGTAACGTATTCTGACAGAGACGAGATTTGAACGCTTTACCTGCGTCGGCCGGTGAACCTGGCAGCGCCACACACTCATGCTAATACCGATCACGCGTTACGCGGACACGCATCTTACTCTTTAAGATGGAGCTTGAAGCGGCCGCACTTCCCAGTGCAGAAATGAGAAAAGAACACTCTGTGCCCCGTGTGTTCAACAAATCATTGGCAGAAGTTTATCTGGCCTGGTGATTGGTCTGTAGTAGCAACATACTCAGAATTATCGGTCAGAATTTCACAATTGACAGGGAAAATGGAGCCAGCCCTAGCAGACTGACGTCATTCGAGATCATAAATCGGGGACAAATTGAAAGCTTGTGTCACTGGTGCAGCCTCCCTGATTTAATTGGACAGCCTCCTAATGCAAAAGCTTTATTCTGCAAAGATGAGGCCCATGATTCAGAGCCAAATAAAAGCCACTATTCTTTTCTTCAATGGTATGAAATTTCACAGTCACGGGCAGCCGAAACCAAAATGCTTTTATTTAAGGTCGGCGATGCAGGCGTCTTCGCGGTGAAGAGGTGCCGCGTCTTCCCGGTACTCCCATCACTGCTCGTTTGTGAGTCCATTTCTCTTTGCGGCCTGGCGCTTATGTGCGTGTCGATGCCTGGCTCTGATCATGAATCCTGTTCACACGTGTGTACTGTACGTGGCTCACGTCTGTATACAGCTAATTATTTCCAAACCTTTCTGCATCACATTATTATTCATGGCATCCTTGTTTTCATCAAGTGTTGTAATATTTATGCAAATGGAATTTGTAAAGGGCACTTGCCGGCAGAGGCCAGGATCGATGAGTGTTTCTTTTAATTAGATTCCCAGGAAGTATGCAGCCAATCTGCCCGTAATGAAACATAGCAATTACTGTAAATACGGTGGCCGTGGAAACGGGTGTTTGGGCCTCAGATATGCTCCCGGGGAAGGCGCGTGCCTTAATGGGTGATATCGGGACCCGCGTTCAGCACCTGCCGGCTTTAATGATAAAAAATGACAATGGAGGAGGAAGTACATCTATCGCAACACATTCCCCACCTCCTTGGAAGCAAAGACGCCCTTTTTCCCAGTAACGGGAGAAACACAGAGGACGGGACTTACCTAGAGCTTCCGGGTGTAACCCCTCCGGGGCGGAATTGAGCAGGTGGTGATTGACAGCGCCTGATAATCCTACAACCTTGGCTTTCAAAGCCTCACTGCTCCCATCGCTACCTTTTTAAATCAGAGTCGAAAGATCTGAGTTATGATTAATTAAAGTACGTGGCGCCTGGTGTAGGCTGGGTGGATTTTTTTAAGTGTCATGCCCCTCCAATGAATATTGTGAGATGATAATAACATCAATGGCAGAGAGTGTGACAAGTTTTCCAGCAGAAGCCCTGGGGGTGAATCCCCCTGTCCGTCGGGGGGCTGCGGTGTGGGCGTCCCGAGCTGCTGGAGGAAGCGCAGGGAGAAGCGACAGGCTGCAGCCCATAAAGCGCCATCGCATTCATCATGTTCCACACGACGGGGCCCCTCGGGTCTCCCTTCTGCACATCAGGAGGCCCCGATCTGCTTTCACCCTCAGACTCCTGAAGGAGAAACTTTAGGAGGCAGGGAATCAGGGGGAGGCCATGGGCTAAGGAGGGGACGCATGTCACCACCATCGTCACCCATCCCTCACCTCTTTTGACACAAGCAGAAAGGTTTGAAGTCCCTCTGAGGGAAAACCACCAGGAACATGCAGATTGGCAGATGCTCATCGTTAAGCCCGTGCTGGATGTTTCGCCACGCTGAGGCGACTCCGGAGCACGGCAGGCCCGGGAGCTGCCTCCACCCACTGCTCTGATGGCAATGATCTGGTCCTTCTGAGAAACCCTCCACAGGGGGTCTCGGGAGCTGTGATGTCAGTGCAGGCACGGACCATCTTAATCTTCCAGAACAATCCAGGTGTCATTTACTAATAAAAATTAAACATAGATATCACAGCATATAAATATAATGCTATAGATGGCACATCATCTTTAGAGCATGGCTCCATTACAGCTAGCGCATAAAATGCTGGAAAATGCAAGTTTGGGCAGCAGAGGTCTGCTGGCCGCTAGGTCTGCTGTGCATCATCCCCGCTGTCGTGTCTTAGGGCCAGGGCAACCTGCACCAGGCTGTGACAAGAGCAAGCCCAGACCCTGCCATGGGTCTCCTGAATGGATGTCAGAACCTTTGCCTTAACCACATGGTCCATCAACAGAGGAGTTTTTTTATCTTATTTTTTATGAAAAGCTTTCCGGGAGCCCTCTGTCACCCATTACCTCAGGTTTTCAAAGTAATCATCTTTATTATTCCAACCAAAACAAGCAGCTGCTCGCAGCTAGAAATTATAGAATAATTATGGCGTAAGTGCACTAGGAGGGAGCTTTGTGTTCGTCCCTGGAGGTGCCTTATCTCCAGCAAAGAAGGGCAGCCTGCCCTGTCAGCTGATGCGGACATCTCTGCCATTAACGACAATTAAGCACCTGATGGGAGGCGCAGATAACGGGTTCTCCTGCGCTGGCGCTGTGATGCCGGAGCCCGGCTGATAGGCTGATGATATGCGCTAACGGCAAGTGGGCGGGACCAGCAGTGAAAGCCGCCCGACCTCCCGCTGGTGTGCCGCGTGGCAGTGGCGGCAGGGGCCGAAACTCCAGTCCTGTCTGCTGCTGGTGGCAGTAAAAATTAACAGCTGACGTGTGAGTCTGATAGTTCATCACTGATTCGCAGGGCAAACTGGCAGGCTCCATCCAGCGCTGACACCGTGACAAAAAAGGCAAGACGCGGTGAACATGTCCATCACGGTGTCACCACAGCCCAGCCGAAAGCACCAGCAAGGCCTCTTGTAGCTGTGCCTGTATCTGTACCTGTGCCTGTATCTGTACCTGTGCCTGTAACAGTGCCTGTGCCTGTACCAGTACCTGTGCGTGTGTCTGTACCTGTGCCTGTACCAGTACCTGTGCGTGTGTCTGTACCTGTGCCTGTAACAGTACCTGTGCCTGTACCAGTACCTGTGCGTGTGTCTGTACCTGTGCCTGTACCAGTGCCTGTGCGTGTCTGAACCTGTGCCTGTAACAGTACCTGTGCCTGTAACAGTACCTGTGCGTGTGTCTGTACCTGTGCGTGTGTCTGTACCTGTGCCTGTAACAGTACCTGTGCCTGTACCAGTACCTGTGCGTGTGTCTGTACC
>JAODKN010000044.1:1861448-1871613 GCA_026774425.1 Petrocephalus zakoni
CGTGCCCCCCCCCCCCACACACACCCCCATGGGCCGGCCCCCTTAATTGCCCAATGACAGATTCAGCTTGAAGGTGCCTGGCTTCTACTCCATGGAGACCTTCATGACCAAGACCAGGAGCTGCCTTTACACCAGTGGCTGTCAGATCTTCTGGAAGCTTCAGCACCAAATAAAGACGCAGTTTCTCCTTCCTGCTCTGCTGGAAATGTCCATCGCTCCCCTTCACCCCTCGCCACCAATCCCTTAACCCAATCCTCCAATCAAGCAGGAGGCCCACCAGCAAATGTGTGTCACAGGTAGAAAACCATGATTATGCATACGCATGTGTCGGGGGGGGTGGGGGGTGGGGACCTCCCCTATGTGAATTAACGAGATGGCCCCCGTGTGGTGGAGCATCGACCTGTGGTACACGTGTTCCACATTTGCAACGAAAGTATCTACAATCTTCCGGGCACGACTCTTTGGAGCGCTGATCGGAAACTTCAAAAAGCAGAATTTACACGCTCATCAAAATGTTTTAGAGATGTTCCGAAGTGAATTGGACACGGAGTCTCCGCAGACGGACTTTTATACCTCCCAACCATGTGGAATATATCAGCCTAATAAATAGTGTTCACTGCAAATGGATCTACAAAAGTCATTCCCCGCGTGAAAGATGCGGTAAGTACAGCCTGGTATATTAAACGTGCAGACTTTCCCATTCTCCCCAGCCCTGAATCAATAGCTTATAATATTCATGCATTTGAGGTGGCCAGGGCGGGGAGACCCGGCACTGAGTCTTTAAAATTTTCTCCCCAATGTCGCAGTTCCCCGCCGCTGAGCACAACATACGTCAAATTCATGCCAAACGACGCAGCGCTTTTGATTGGCTAGCGGGTGGCACGGCCCTTGCACAGTTAAGGGACGTGTCTACATTCAGATCACACATAGCGCCACTGTTTACCACCACTAAAATCATACATTTGCTAGGGGATTTGGGGGGGGTGGGTGAGTCTGAGATTTGGAGGCCTCCGGTGTCCAGACAGAGGCACTACACTGGGGTGGCCAGGGGCCCCTAAGTGACATTTTGAATGGGTTCCCTGAAACAACAAATCGGCCCCTGATCGCACACAGACTGAAGCTTTTCATTGTAGCGGCAGGTTAAACTAGGGCACAGCTGTAGGCATGGCACCTGCACACAGATCACCGAGACACCGCATGATGGCAGAGGGCGGGATGCTAAAGCCAAGCTGGAGACTATCCAGCCACGGCGGCAGGTGGAGGCATAACCCTGCTGCCTCCACACACAATCACTCGGAGGCCCATCTAAGGTGCGCGTCAGCACAAGCCGCCCTGGCTGACCGCTGCTCCCCCAGAGTGAGGGGACATTAATTGCTACTTGGCTCAGCCCATGTTGCACGGGTGAAGTTAGGAGACCCAGCTGAGTAATACCTTAGCTTACCTTGCATAAATCCTCCTCTTCCCACTTACGAAAATCCTCAGAGTTTCATGGAGCACCGTTTTGATCCGAAGGCCCTTGTGAGAGTGTAACTCTGGAAACAGCTGACTTCCTATAATAAAAAAAGCTGTCAAAATAACACTAGTCATACCTTTTTGATTCTTGCGTTTGATATTACTTGTCTATAGCAAGAATAAGACATTAAGATACTGTTGTTTTGTCCATTCGTATAAAAAATAATGACATATAAAGCATGGCCTACATTCTCAGATGTCTTTTTATGGTACTTGTGTTGTGCAGAGGAATACTGATAGATCTGTCAGGCATTTTGAATGTCTAACCCTAACCCCACCCCTAACTGTACCAGTCAAACGTCAGAATGCAGGCAAGACGGAATAAATCAATATTCATATTCACTGGATGCTGTAGTCTCATCATGGTGTGAAGTATGACCAATTTCTCTGCCGCATGCAAGAGACCCTGAGCAGGGTCTGTCTGTAAGCAGGAACGGAAGCCGTATTAGCTGGCCATTAGGAGCTGTCACTACTCTGCCCCCTGCCAATACTCATCCAATTCTGAAAAGAGCATTAGCTTTTTGGTGAGAAATTTGAGGCTTGGGACAGGCGGACTCTTTCGTAAGCAGTTTGGATATGGTTTGGTGGGATTCCGGAGAAGGAAAGATCTGGCCCCACATGATTCACTAAATGCCACACATGGGGGCAGTTTGTGGCTCAGCAGGTTGGGCCACGGCGCCAGCGATCGGGTCCCCAGCTTGCTTCCAGTCGTCAGTGAAACGGACACATCACCTTTCGAGCCCTCGATGGACCCCAACATCTGACACAACCTCTTTATACTTTATACTCTTAAAATGGAAAGCAGGAGGACGTATGGCAGTCTAACATTATTAAACTGCAAATCCGAAATGGTTCATTCCTCCTGGAGGCCTCAGCTCATCCAATGCCTGCGTGCTGGCGTGGCATACTGGCGCCAATTTGGCATTCTGGAGCCAATTTGGCATTCTGGAGCCAGTTTGCCAGTTTATCATGCATTTCCCCTCTTCTCAGGCTTGAATCTGCCACCAGGTCACAGTACTTTAGTGAAATTGAGTAACAACCTAAGCGGAACAGAACATTTCTTCTTGGAGAAGAACCTGTTAATTAGTAAAGATTGGCATCATGAAAGCTGCACTTAGCAGCTAAAGTGACAGTTAAAGAGGGCCCCCTTCGTGTTATTCTGAAGCGGCGTTGCTGAATCGAGGTTCAGAGCCCACTGTCGACAGTGCTGTGCTTATGCTAATTAAAAACTGCTGTGAGACACAAATAGATGTAACAGCGTTAGACAGACACTGGATTGAAGGTGGTGGTGTGGGGGGGTAATTCCAGAAGCTTCCAGCATACGTATTCATCATTTATTGTTTCCGGCACTTAAAGGTTATTGAAATTGCCAGATCTTAGGAAGCACTCACACGTTTTAACTATGACTTTTACACATGGGATAAATCGATGCCACCCTAAGAGACACACTAATCTACCACTTGGGATTTTTGACAAAAACCTTTCGTGAGACACTGTCTGCACCATATATGGGCAGGATAATAGCATAGCCATACGGAATATGGATAAGGGCAGGATCCTGGTGGCATTTGGTCCCTTACCCCCCCCCCATCCTCACCCAGACTGCTATCGGAGTCGGGTTACAGCACAAGGCGCTCCAACGATTGGCCGCTGTGAGGTAAAGCTGTCGGCGATAAGCGATTGGTACAGTGGGCGTGTGAAACGGTGACCTTCGGTGAACTGCCCAGGATCAGACATTAAATCAGGCCAGGACCTGCAGAGGAGGACAGTGCTTCCGTAGCCATACTCATTATAGTGTCTGATGTGACGAAATAACATGTGACCCAGCCCATCGCAGGCATCGCCTCTCCAATTAGGGCGCTGGTAATGACTCTGTATATGGGTTTTGTTTATGGAATTAATCAGGGACAGGCTGCGGACGAATCTGCTGATGGATGCAGTTGTGTTTCAGAGCTCCTCTTCCACATAAACACTGTTGATATTAACATGGAGGTGGGGTACATTTTCAGGAGGAGCTCTGTTACTCTCCTCGCAGCACCGCGGTGGGATCGGCAGCCCCCCCCCGCCCAACCCCATCCACCCCAATGTCATGCTTCCAGCAGGGGCAGGATCTCTGCAGAACCAGGACTGATCCAACTTCATCTCACTGGACAGATCTTATCTCAGACTACATGGACCATGACCATCCATCAGGCTCTGGTTTCTGGACCCGGGCTCGGGTCTGGGGGGGGAACAGTGCTGCGCTGCTTTCAGGTTCTTTTCAATATATATCCAAGAGTGCATTGAAGGCCACAGCCATCACTCTGGGTTTAACTTTTTTTTTAGGCATAACGGCAGACATATTTATCCACTCCAAGGGAAACACCGGGCCAGCATGCCTGGGGCTCGAACCCACCCCAGCAAAGCAAGGTACAGTAATATTGGAGAACTGTAAGGTGGGGTAATATAGGAATGCTGTAAGGTGCAGTAATATTGGAGAACTGTAAAAAGCCACAGCTGGAAGGCTCTAGAAGCAGTAGCCATAACAGTACCCAAAACTCTGAAGCCGTAATCATGATGTCATATAACTGCCTGTCAGTAACGAAAGGTGTCATGTGACCTTCACTATAAGCTGAATCCTAAGCTCACACTGCTGGTTTTCTTTATTATGGTGACATTTTGATATTTTCCCACAAATCCCGCTCTGAATCACTATCCACTTCAACAAATGAGTTTAAACAAGCACTAATTATAACTGGCTTCTCTTTTAATTGCCGCATTCATTTATTTATGTGTAGTGTGTTTGTGTAAAAGTCCCCAACATTTTTATTCAGTTTTATTCAGCTTGTGATGACTTTACAGGGCTATCCATAGCATAATAACATTTCATAATGACATAGTAACATTTCAGTTGTCTGCATAATTGCTTGTTGGTTTATGGGGTAATTACTGACTGCACGTTTTGTAAAATTATTTCAGGTTAAATGGTGATTTTGTGCTCAGAAAAAAAAGCCTCCTTTTGTTTAAACCTTTTTAATAAGCAGAGCATTCTGATAACAGTTTCCAAATTTACCTTGGAAAATTTCATTAGTCGAGGGAGTGGTGGCTGGCTATCTTAGCGATGCTAGGGAGCGGAAATGTTAATGGGTGCTGTTTAATCTTGGGTCTGGACGGGACGGGAATGCCATCCTCTGTACACAGGTCAAAAATTCCCCCCCAAAAAATTGACCAGTCATGGTGAGAGGTCAGAAATATGGGGCCTTTTCGATCCAAGCAGCCAGTAATCAGTGCGCCTCACGCCTTGGCCGCTCGGCCCGCGTCCGGCCGGGCTGCTCAGAAACCAATGCCACACTCGCATATTACACCTCAGGCAACTCGGGGAGTAAAAGGCGTGCGGCTGGGTGTGCGCCGGCGTGACAGCGCCGTGAGCTCAGCCGCGGAAGACGATTATCCGACACAAATTCCGGAGAGCGATGGCAGTTCGGGGACTTTGCGGGACGGCGGCCAGAGCTGAAATGCGAGCGTCATCCACGAGATACATTCACAGCGTGATGCCTCAGTCATTTATACCGTGCAGACTGGTGTGTGTCTCAAAACCAGTTATCAGCACTTTGGCTGGGCTTAATCACTCAATAAAGGGAACGGATACCCATGAAATCCCAGTGCAGATTCCGGCGTGTCAGCATGTGAGGTGTGGGATACACATTCATGTTTCCGGAGTTATGGGGGAGATCCACCTCCCTCCGTAACCCGAATGGTGACAGAACATGATGTAATGTTTGCGTTATACGACCTGACTGGGTGGCGTGTGTGTAAAGGATCTATTTTGGGACCCGCCCTTATGATCGTGTTTTGCAGAGAGGTGCTGTGTGTTTTTCTTTTACTCGCGGAAATCTCCATAAACCGGCACATCACCACAGAAATCTCGAAACAATGACCCTACGGGAGGACGTGGGCCAAATGAGAAGAATAATTACTGTGCTGAAAAGCGTTTTCCGTCCAATGCATCACGCCATTTTCCTCCCAGTCAGCTTGCCGTTTATGTCAAAAACCATCTGAAAGCTGCGAGTAAGGAAGGGAATATGCGAGGTGCCTGGGTCATGCCGCCCTGCGCTCGGTGATCCAGCTCCAGTCACTGCCAGATTCCTTTTAGCAACATGCCGACATTTCTCCCGAGCGCAGTGTCACACCACACAACAAGCACGCGATTTAATGTGCTTTGTACGTTCCGACTCCGACGGATTTGCTGCCGTTGCTCGCTTTTCTCGATAGCTCCTTCCTGCCGCACACAGTGGATGGGTTTCGTGCCGAACATCGTGCTCACTGCATCCCTCTGCACTGTCAGGAGAGGCACCAGGAACCTGTCTGTGGATCAGCTGACTGGCTTTTTAATAATTGACCTGGTACCATTGACTAGACCTTGAGGTACGCCATGGCCGTCCGCGGTAAAAGCCGGCCCTTCCTCCTGGCAGCATCCAGACAGGTATTTCTCGCCCGGCGCTCGGCTTCCATGATGAGCCTGACTTTTTCCCCTCCGGTCCCTGACAGTCTCCTAATTAATGTCTCGCTGACGGCCTCCTCCACTGTTTCCCCCAGCAGTGTTTATAACCGGATTACGGCGAGGGGATGACGACAGCGCCCGCGCCATGCAGCCAGCTCCCAACAAAGAAAGTAACCAGAAAGTTCTTCCTCCTCAGAAAAAGAAAATGGCTGTGGGTCTTGAATTTTTTAGGGAGCATTTCGTAGGTTTTTCAAGGTGAGCCTGGAGATCAGGCGCGCGTGCACTCGGAAGGAACAGCAGTCCCAGTGCACAGGCAGATGAATTCACGTGCGCTCTTTAATAATGCAACGGGGCGATAGGTATGTCACTGCTGTCCTGCCTTCAAAAGAAAACAACAGCAAACCCGGGAATAAATCACTGTTGGCCTTGCTTCATCTCCTGCTGGTGATTATACCATTGATTTTTCGGCGGTGCTAGGTTTAGACGCCGTAATAACAATTTATCTGAGCTCCAGGTTCCATTACGGTGCCATATCCTCGAGACGGAGGGGGAAAGTGCTGCAATTAGGATTTATGGACGATTCGATTGGAGGCGGATCTGAGAGATCCACAGGGGGCAGCAGCCACAGGCCGGCGTGTGAGAACCAGCTGTGCGTAAGCCCAGTCAGGGCCCGCTCTGTGCCCACTGTCCCTGGCAGGACTGAGATGCTGTTATCAAGCATTCTTCTTTATTTGTGTCCAACCCACGACGTGCCAGTAGACGGAGAAAATTACAGGGGAGTCCAAGCAGACATGTGGTTTGGGTGACATTAATGACGCTTCCCGTGTT
The DNA here is from genome assembly GCA_026774425.1 of Petrocephalus zakoni. NCBI lineage: Eukaryota > Metazoa > Chordata > Actinopteri > Osteoglossiformes > Mormyridae > Petrocephalus > Petrocephalus zakoni. The sequence continues at coordinate 1,868,269 of JAODKN010000044.1, forward strand.
GAGTGATCAACTCTGTGGAGCCAGGTGTCCTTCTCTCACAGGGAATGTGAGACGTCAGACCCGAATCTGCCGACGTTCCTTCATACAGGAGCTGAGGAGGGAGAGGAGGTGGTCAGACCTAGCCGGGCGGGCGTTTGAAGCCACGTGAGACGTGGCCATAGCTGGGCCCTCCGGGACCCGTGTACCTCGGGGCCATTGCTTGGCCCTCCGGGACCCGTGTACCTCGGGGCCATTGCTGGGCCCTCCGGGACCCGTGTACCTCGGGGCCATAGCTGGGCCCTCCGGGACCCGTGTACCTCGGGGCCATTGCTGGGCCCTCCGGGACCCGTGTACCTCAGGGCCATGGCTGGCCCCTCTTCGAGTTGCACCTCCTTCATCGACTGGCATTCAAACCAACATTTACACATGGCCCCACCCACCTGCTGCAAATGTTAGCCTCCCATGGTAACATTGAACTGCTGACCTTATTGGGACCACCCCAGGCCTCCCAGCATGATCACACATCACCCAATTAGAGATGATTATCTCCGGCCGACTCAGACATACCAGCGCCCCCCGGCAGGGAGGATGACACATCACTGTAGTTAGGGGAGAAGTGACTCGCTGCAGGAAAACGATCGAGTCTGCGGCTGCGTCGATGGGAGGGGGGTGGTAATGGACTGCACTGCACAGCAGCAGCCCTCCGGGGCCACACGGGGCCTTTGTGCCACTGGCGGGAAGCTTCTAGCTCCTTCCTCAAACTCCTCAAGGTCCCCATTCTGCACGGCCTCCTTTCAGTGACAGTAGAGACGAACGGGCCGCTTGCAGATAATCAATAAGCGTAACCTTTAAAAGTCAGGCCTGAGGAGTGAGCGCATTGTTGGGAAGTCCTGGCGACATTTGGCAGAGGCCAAAACCAAGCCGGCTTATCCCCAACGAGTCCCCTGACGAGGCTGAACGCGGCACGGAGAGGCGGCCAAGGACACGGAGGGCCGACGCGATCGAAACTGATTCGGACAAACGTCTTAAAGTGGCTCTTTGTTTCCAACCCACAAAATTGTCATTTCAGATGGAAAACGAACAGCGCGAGCCTTTGTAAGATTATAAAATGAGTGGGAGGGACAGAGATATTCATAATCAGGTCTGAAAAGGACATTTATGTATCTGATGAGTCATCCAGTGCAATAACCGCTCTCAGGGAAAGCCAGTGGGAACGAGGTGGGCCTTATGATGACACGCCTCGACATGAACCTCAGAGCGGCAGAAACATGTGGATGCATGCAGCCGGCCCGGCGTCTTAGAATAAACTAGATGGTCACAAAAAATTTTTGAATTAGGAAGCACACAGAAATCCAGAGATGTAACATCTTTTTAACCTTCGGACGACGCCAGGGTATGGCTGCCAAGGACGTGATGGACCCTAGGGATGTCATCTTCCTCGCATGTGGTTGGAGAAGCAGGTCCGAAACAACTAGTGGAGCAGAGACGACAGGAGAAAAGACACTCATCAGGAGCTGCTATGAGGTCGCGGTACCCCGCATCTGTCATATACCTAGATCTACACGTACTTGCTGCATCCACGCAGGAATTAAGCCACTGGAATCTGTGAAGCTAAATGTGAAAAGCCTCCCTGCAAACCATACTCTTCCACCGTCTGTCCGTTATATTTGCATGAAGGTGTTCCTCCACGCAGAACAGGAATTCAGTTCTCTAAAAGACATTATTAGCTCTACGGGGTGGGGGAAAGTTTAGCTTAAGGTTGCCTGTCGTCTTAGGTCCAGGAAAAGGACACCTCCTAGAAAGTTCCGTGCTGTCCTGTGACCTGTTTCGGCCCTCAGGTCATCGCCCATCTGGTGGCCCGCTGTGTTGGTACAGGCTGGTGAGTCAGTGGTGCCCAGGCAGCCAGCCATCTGTAATGTAGGTCTCGAACCCCTAGTGGGTTGTGTGTGCACTGAGCATTTCTCCCAAACTTACCTCCGTACTAAAATGACTTCGTTATTATTGTGCACTCAAACTTCTCCCCAGGTTCTTAAGTGAAGCACGATGTGATATTCCTGGACAGGTAGTGAAATGTCTGCAACTTTCAAATATACTTTTAAATGCTAAACATGTCCGAGTAGCGAGTTAATTAAGTAAACAATCTGAGCAGCGCGAGCGGCTTAACGAGGACCTTGCTATGCAAATTTGCAAGCGGTGGGCGGCCCGACCAGGAGCATTCTGACGGATGGCCCCGGACACCCCCCGTGAGCCCCAAATGGGGCCCCAGCTCAGCACTCTGACGGATGGCCCTGGACACCCCCTAAATGGGGCCCCCGGCTCAGTGATGAAAGTCTTATCAGCCCCCGTGAAGTTTCATGAAATGGAGCCCTTATGGTAAAATGGGATTTGGCACGACACTGTGATTTCCATAAACCGCTTTTCACTGCTGTGCTTGTATCTGCCGTCTGTATGGGTGGGGGGAGTTGTGTGGGGGGGGTGTCAGGTGCAGAGGCGGGAAAAAATCTCCAGTTCTGTTTTCATTTCATCTTAATGGAAATTCAATTTCGTACAAATTACTTTCGGAATTTCACAGTGAGCACTTATAGAGTACAGCTGTGGGGGCCCCGGCTCCCGGCCCTCAGCCCCAGCCACAGTACCCGCCCATGCTGATTGAGAAAGATTCCTCACATCTCTTTCCCCTCCGAGATTTGAAGCACTAGCTGAAGCTGGTGGAATGGAGCCCAGGGAGAAGCATCATCATTCCCGAGCCACTCCCAGGATGGGTACCCAAAGCGCGCAGAGCCTGTACTGCAGATTTTCTCTCTGAACTGCAGACGCCAGGCCGCTGACGTCCGCGGCCCAAATCACACTAAAATGTTACGTTTGTGTGGTCCTCCGGGCCTCGAATATGTGCTCTTCCTGAAACCCACATGAAAATTAGGAAAACCGCATCCAGTGCTTTCACAAAGTTCACCTACGCTTAAAGTATGATGTCACGGCGTCACATGTTACCGGGGGGGTGGGGGGAACAGCAGCACAGGGCTGGATTTGAGGTTCCCATGGCGACCGATCACCAGCCCCCACATCCCCAGGCACCGTAGTAGTTAATGAAAGCCTGCTGGCTTTATTGAGAATGAGTACTCTGTAGGGGATGAACACAGTCGCTGGTCTCAGTGAGGATGAGTACTCCATAGAAGATGAACACGGTCAGCTGGTCTCACTGAGGATGAGTACTCTGTAGGGGATGAACACAGTCAGCTGGTCTCGCTGAGGATGAGTACTCTGTAGGGGGATGAACACAGTCAGCTGGTCTCACTGAGGATGAGTACTCTGTAGGGGGATGAACACAGTCAGCTGATCTCACTGAGGATGAGTACTCTGTAGGGG
>JAODKN010000044.1:1941832-1966036 GCA_026774425.1 Petrocephalus zakoni
GTGTAATTATAGATCCAGAACTGCTCCCTTGCACATCTATCAGCAGCACAATGCTTTTATACATTTTCAAGGCCACTGCCCTTTTATATCTTCCCCCCCCCCCCAATTTCACTCAATACTTGTCATAATAGTTGTCATTTTCCTCCGGACTCAACTGGGAAAGGACACATAGTTAAAGCGTGCAGGAGGCCATAATTTAGGAGGCTTCGCTGATCCTAGGTACTGCTCCTGTGCTCCTGCTGCTCCTCGTTGCCCCAGATGTTAGCCGCTCGGTTGTTGAAAGGACCCTGACATGAACCACGTCTCACTCAGCTGTTACACAGTGGCCTTGCCTTGCATCATATGGGTGTCTGGGGCATTTACAATATCTGCTAAACGCTACCTCGATCTCCGTTTTGCTCTACTCTTGCCTCAGGAGGGAAACCAGCCTAGTCCATGGGCTGGAGACATTAAATGACCAGAAGCCTTTGTCTATGTAAATGTTCCCAGTTAACTTAAGATAATACTGCAGTAGGCCCAGGAGGAGGCTGTGTGTGTGTGTGGAAGCTGATTTTTGCATCACAGATGCATATAAATGAGAGCATTTCACCTGAGACTGCAAACCCCCCCCCATCTAGCACTGGGTGAAAAACAGATGCACATTTCTTTGTACGAAACAGCTGGGAGCAGAATGATATTTGACTGGTATTAGACTGAGCGTGTGGGTAGCAGATAAGTGGGCCGGCTTTAGAGAGTGTCGTCTTGGTCCTGACGGCATGGGGATTTCGCCGGCTCCTGCGAGGGCAGATACGGGCGGAGCCTCAGCACGGCCTGGAAGCTGCAGATACTGACGCGGCTCCCCACAAAGCGAAAGGTCAGATGTGTGCTGGAATAATAAGCATCAGAGGCCCGGCTGGGGATCCGTTAGCTGGAATTAAAGCAGCTTGGGCCTGGATGTGCTCTGCTTGTGTGGTGATTATTCAGCTCACGCATGGAATGGGGGGGGGGGGGCGGACTCTACTGCATGCTCTGAACCATACTGCTCTTTTCAGGCACTTCTTAAGACTAAGATGAAGGTCATTTAAAAAACAACAAAAAAAGGCTTTTGTTCACATTCATAGAAAAAACTGGGCATGACCGCCCCCCTCTTGTGGAGGTCATGTAGAGGATTTGTTTTCAAACAATCTCGATTGCTGAGAATGAAAAATATGGCCTCTGGGAGTTTAAATAGTGGCTGTCAAATTCTGGCCAAAGCAGTGATATTTATTATCCTTCTCACTTAATGCGTTTCCCGCACGCCCCTCCCACACCCGCTGACCTTTTACTGGGAAGCTCCTGAACCAGCGGATACCACTGGGCCATCCCTTCGTGAAGTGCCGACTGTCAAGGAGCGTGTTAGGAGAGCCGCGGAAATGGCAGATGACTCTGAGGGACCCCACGCCTGTGCCAGGCTGTGCCGTGCCTGTGCCGGGCCGGTTGCAGGGGAGTCCAGCACACATCGCACACCGCCCTGCAGGTACGCTGGCAGCTTGGCCATCGGAAACAGGGCCGCATTCCTTAGTGAAGTGGAGTAACGTGGGCCGCGCAACTAGGAATTATGGGGGGAGAAACAGGCCGTGAGCTGAACTGCGAGCAGAGCGAACAGGAACGCGGGGAAGAATGCCCTGCTCCGGAAGAAATGCGGCAAGCGAGGAGGTTACCTGGGCAGAGCGCCGCGGAGCCTGTGCCGTCACGTTAAGTAGGAAGGAGAGTGACTATAATGATTAAAATACATTAGAAACACATCCAGCAGTTTGCCTCTTTCATGTGTCAGGGCTGAAGTAAATGCCTTTGATAGCAACAAGACGGCTTCCCCACGTAATTGTGTTTGATCACGTTGTCACTCCCACAGGCTTTGTCATGCCCTGTGATTTCTATCCTTAAAACATTCGGAAAGCATTCCTAATGCGGGCGCGTTTTATTTTTTTTGCACCCCACATTCCCTTCCCCTTCAGAGTTCTGAAGTGAGCTAGGCTGGTACTGTAGAACAAAATCAGAATCCCCCACCCCCACCCCTGATTTATCTGGTGAGGGAGATAAGTAAGAGCCCTTCCCCACATTCTCTTGCGTGCGCTCATAAATCGTGCCTGGGAGGGACCGGTGTCCCAGTGCCCCCGGCCTCCTCACTTTGAGAAGGGTGCGAAAACCACCCAACGCCCCCCCCACCACCCCTTCCTGCTTGACACTCAGTGCCTTAGCACCGGAAGCTAAAATGCAACACGTCGACATAGCTGGCGTGCCGTGCGAGGTGCGAGGCTGCAGCCGTGAAGCACTGTCCTAGGCATCCTGCCCTTGACCCAAAAATCAGGACGGGGTGTTCAGTGAAGCTGTCAGGGCCTCTGTGTTTATGCATGTTTGAGCATCTATACCACAGATGGCTGCAGTAGATGGAAGTCCTCTTCAGGACTAGAGGTAGAGAAAGCTATCCATCCACTCATTTTCTGAAACCGCTTGTCCTATTCTGGGTCGCGGGGGGTCCAGAGTCTATCCGAGGGGCGACGCATGCAAGGCAGGTACCACCCAGGAGGGGGCGCCCAACCCATCGCAGGGCAGGGGAAGGCAATTTATTTTTACATTATCTTATGCTTCCCAGAATGTGCTGGGAGAGCAGTCACCAGCGAAGGTCTCCATAAGGCATGATGTAAAGCTTCATGCAGTGTTTGAAAGAATCCAGGAGGACATATCCGAGAACATCAGATGCATGTAATGAAATTAATCTGCTGGATGTGCAGAGTGTGAGTGAAGCGCTGGGGTCTCACTGCAATTGGGGGCCACCATTACCAAGCACTGTAGGATATGTAAAATGTACATGCAGTACTGTATGGAAATACAATTCACCTTAAGAGCACCGAATTTCCACTGCTCTTTACACAGGTGACTGTGGTAGTACACCATGGTATTTTTTTTAGAGGTCCATCTTGCCTGCCTGGAGACCATACCACACCACGTGACCAGGCACTTCGCTTCCTCTTCTGAAAACCCACCTCTTATTCGAGGGCATAGTTTGGTGAGACCTTTTTGTGTGCTTAGTTAATCTATCATCTTTTGCTGGAAGATGTTTCTCTGCTGCTATTTACAGAATGTCACTATGTGCTAGTGTGTCACATGGTGTAGCTATGGCTCGAATGCGCAATCTGCTCCCACATCCCCCAAATTTTCAGAGTTTCCGGGCTGTGGGTTTGTGTCATGCCTCTTTAGGGTTCATTAAAACAGTGCTAAATGGGGAATTAATATGCACAGCACACTGTGTCAAAAGCAACTTCTGTAAAATGTTGTGCGACTTCAATCAAGCACTGCTGATAAAAATGCAAGAAATTAATTCAATTCAGTGATAACGCACCACTCAGTGTGGAACAAAAGAAACTATTTATTTGGAATATGCATTACCAGTACAAATTAAGAGACCATAAAACCTACACCTTGTTAGTTTTTTTATGTCTTCTCCACAGAACACAAGTTTTAGGTTGGAATTAAAAAGACACTAACTGTGTTTCCATTTGTATACCTTTTTACATATGCAGAGGTTAAAGGTTGGAACTGGGCCAGGGGCAGGCTCAGCGATTTCACACTCTGAAATCTTAATAAAAAACGAAACAAAACAAACAAACAAAAAAAGGAAGGAACATTCAAAAACACTGCAGTATTTTATTAAAGAACGAAAGACATGCAACAAAGAAAACATTTGATGTTTTACAAATTGCTCAGCTTTTTATATGGGTTTTTTCATTTTGTGGTTTTTTTTGTAGTGTTTTTTTTTTTTTGCAAAATCTGAAAGCATCATTACATGAGGCTTTTAATAATACCGTGGTATTGGACAGGCAATGTGAAAGGAACATTTAAAAACATGAAGAACGAGGGGCCGTGCCTCAGGGTCTTTGAGCAGACTGAGTCGCTGAAATAGAATTTACCCTTTCATCCTCCTGGGGATGGGGCTGGCTTGGGCAGGCTGAGGGTAGATAAGTGAGCAACATAATTTCAAAGTGGCATCTAACAGCCTCCACAAATACCGATCCTTCGGAACACGAGACGCAAACGAGAACAGGAGTGTGCCATGCCAAAACGATGACTGTGGCTAACGATGTTGCGACTTTGGCAAACTATTAAAACGTTCTAATTGTAAATACAGCTATTTAGAGAGAAAGGGATCAGTGGTACAAGTGTTTCCAAAGGATTTTTTTTCTCAGTGTACAATTTTACTGAATCCTAATGTCACCTACAGAATGCATTCAGATCTAAATGGCGTATAAAAATATATACATTTTTAGAACTGTCAATCATCAGCAACAGCGGCCTTCTCATTTTAGCTCTCAATAGCTGTATTTCAGCATGCCAGATGTCACTGCCCTTTCTCTGATTTTGTTTGGGTTTTTCGGTTTTTATTTTGATGGGATTTGGCTGTTAGAAATTAATTAATTGCAGAAAAAAAATGTTCACATCACCTTAACAAGACAGTATCCACTGAAATCATAAGTACATTTTGTTCGCACTTCACATAAAAAAAAAATCAATCAATCCCCAGTGAATCTTGTTCATAATGTGCAAGAAAGTCTCTCCCCATCCCCAGCCTCTATGTTCCTGTAAAATATTTAGCTGCATTTTGTATGAAAATGGATACCAGCCCAAAACGAACCCTAAGCAAAGGTGCACATCTACATATATATAGAACCTTTTGCGCTAGTTCACATGAGTATGAGGGAATGGAAATTCCTGTGCTGTAACAAAGCAAAAACAGAGCGTTGAAGATGAGACGCGCCATCGCCCATAGCATAAGGACCCACAAAAATATACCTACGTATTTTCTGAATTTGTGCTGTAAGCATGTATGCTTTGTGTTTTACAAAAATGCTAGTGACATTGTGACTGCTTTGGTTCTGAAAATAACCAGAACACTCATAAATGTTTGTCAGTATTAAGATAAGGAGTGAGTTTGCTGGAACTCAAAGCTGTTAATAAAGCTGGTGACAGATACCCTTTTTTTGGGCTAATCCGGGATGGTCAGAAAGAAAGGGGCAACGTGCTAAGGTCCATAAACATGAAATGCAGTATAATGCCAGGGGAAATAAAGCAAAACTAAAATGACAAATTTCACATTTTAGATTCCTTGGATTGGCTGATGGAAATGCCTGTTGCATACTGCACTTGCCACAGCTGGACAATGGTGTTGATGCTGGTTGACCTACTTGAGCTTCTGGGTTTTTTTTCCTTTAAAAAAATAATTTGATAACAGGCGTGTTTAATGGCACAGTCCTGGTATTACCTGAATGGGCAGAACTGGAATTAACTGTAGAAATGTCTAAATCCTATTATCTTAATGACTTCCACATTTTAAGTAGATTCTGGCAAGATGTGATTTAAAGCACTGAAAAACAAACTCAGTTACTGAGAGTCTTGTCATATATAAATATACTTTAATTGGTGTTCAATTGAATTTTTAGACAAAACCATATTTAATCATCTAGGGGATGTATCTGATGTATTATATACATTTTTAGCACCAACAGTGTGGTGGGGGGGTATACAGGGTTAGCTTTAATCAATGACATGATGAACACACAATCTAGGTATTTAAATGATCCATATCTGTGTAGAACTTCAATGTTTTTTTTAAATACAGATCAGATTACGACTCATTCTCTTATGCATTTGCTACACTAAGTGTTTTGGTTAACAGCAGCATTTGGTTATGATGATGCATCTTATGTGTAGTGTGAGTATATGTCAAAATATTTTTGTGTAACTATAGTGGATAAGTACAGTCTGCTCCGTTCCTGGATTACTTGACCGTCTACAACCTGTATAGTAATGGGAATCTGCTAAATTGTAAATTAGAGGCTGAATCAGCTTAACAAAAATGAAAGGAGTGAGTTTGCAGAGAAGCACCAATCGTTTTAGTGGTCTGGGACTATGACCTCCTCAGAACATTATGCATATTACCCTTAAACCAGCTACACAAGACAGTAGAACATAAGTCTTGGAGTAAATGAAAATAACCATCACCAGACATTCTAATTACACTGTATGCTGAAGCTACTATGAGTTCTTATGACATTTAAGGGCTGGGAGAGACGCAGGACTCCCTTGGAGTTTTACATTAGTCAGCTGTTCCTCCACTGTCATGGTGAACTTCTGCAAGTCTTTGTGTCACACCATCAGTGGTAAGCTCGTGCAAAATGGATCATCACTTCCAGTCCGTTTGCTCTCCAGCGTAACGGCAAATTGACGCGCCGCTTTCCGCGTTTGGCTCTTTTCGGAATGAACAAAGTAAAGACTTTGACAGAAAGAGCAGCTGGGGCTGAAGAATGTGGCCTAAGATAAATACAGGACGTCCTTTAGAGTCTAACCATCTGGAAGAACAATGGTGGTCGTCTGCTTGTTTCGGGAAATGAAAGTCTATGCTTTTTGTACACTTTTCTGTGATTTTTTTTTGCTGAGAGGTAGTGTGAAGCAATAGAAACGTGGGTTTGCTTTTACAAATTATGAAGTTTCTTTTTTTTTTTTAGGTATTTTTAGGCATTTTATGACTGCAGTAATTACAGGGAGTTAACCCAAATCTCATGTTAAACTATACAAATGTTGGATTTGGTGAAAAACTCATTTTGATTTCCAGATATTTCAGAGTACCAGGCGGTTCTACCCAGAGACCAGAGATGTCAGTGCTGTCAGTTGCCTTTTATTATTATTTTTTTTAAAGGATTCCCTTGTAACGGGAAACAAAACCTTTTTGTGTATTAACAGGCGGTTGACCTCTGTTCTGAATGGTGCTGCTGGAAAAGGCAGGGTGTGTAGTTGCTGTGGCGGGTGCTGTGGCAGAGGGATGGATCAGTTGGAGGTGTCGGAGTGGACGCTCCCGGGGCCCTCCGTGGGCGAAGTCACTGATGAGGGGGTTGTGGCATCCTGCCAGCCACCGTTTGCCTGCAGAGTAAAGCAGCATGTTAGTGTGGCGCGTAAGGTGCTGGGCACGGCCCCGCGGGCAAAACCCACGCTGCTATTTTCAGACCAAATAATTAAACACTGCCCATTTTGGGACCAAAAACAAAAAACGTTAAAAACCAACAGGACGGCAAGGTGCCCCACACCTCTTTAAAGGCTGAAATGCGCCAGGCGACGCAAGCCGAATTAAGAGGCATTTAGCAGTGCTGTCAGAAAGTGATTTACATGAGAGACAATAAACACAAATTATAATATTGAGAATGTATCCAGTGCTCTCCGGGAAAAAAAAATCAAGACAGGCAATGGAAGAATCAATTATAGCAAATTATCACATTGGAAATTGGAATGAATATATAATAGGAAACATGGAAGCCATTTCAAATCCCTGCGACAGGCCTGCTAAAGAGCATTTGAGACATTAATAGCAATTTCCATGCCATCAGAAAGGGCTGAAAATGGTCTGTGGCAGGCTCTTATTTCAAAGCCTGTTATTTAAGATGGAGGCAGTCTGTAATCAAAAAAAAAAGAGTGGAAAAAGGGAGGGGGGGGGAAACTTTTTGAAATCTTCAGCGTTGGTGACACTCTGCGTCTATTTCGAGGCCATAATTATTGTTCTTAGACAGAGAATGAACAGTTCTCCACATAAATGCATTGTGTGTTTGCTTGGTCATTACCAGCAGCAGGGCGAGAGGAATTATGAGAGCGGGCACTCTGCCAATCTGTGACCCGCCCCCCCCGTCCCGAATGTCACGTAAACACAATCATAACGCCACGGTCTGTCCACGCTGCCCCGACGGCGCTCTCTCATCTCCCGTTATCAAATAAATCTCCATCATAAACACGTTCCTTTAAGGGAATTATCAGTGTTAACGAAGAAAAGGGAGACTATGGAGAGGACTATGGAGGGTGCGCTTTCACGCCGGCCATCGTGAGGCTGCCGTCACTTCGCGGTAAGCCGCCTCGGTCCCGGGCCGCCGCTACCGCAGGGAAAAGGGAGACTATGGAGAGGACTATGGAGGGTGCACTTTCACGCCGGCCATCGTGAGGCTGCCGTCACTTCGCGGTAAGCCGCCTCGGTCCCGGGCCGCTACAGCTGCCGCCGCAGGGCCTTAGCGGCACGCGAGCGCTCGCTGCCAGAACACCGACGCTAATTAAAACATATCCGAGAAACCGAATTTCAAAATGAACACTTCATATTCACAATTCTAAAGGGGGCCCTAACAAATTTTGTAATTATCAGTTACGGTTAGCATATTAATTATTTTAAAATAAATAAAATATTTTAATCATAAATGAATTCATTTAATAGTAATTAAAATGTAATGTCTTAAATGATATAAATGCTTTTTAATGAGCTGCTCTGTTTTTTTATGTGCAGGGGTGACTGGGTGAGTGTGTGTTATCGTCGAGTCTGGTCTGCAGCCGGACGGCTCAGGGGAGCTCTCCCTGCGCCCTCTGCGGGACGGCGCTGCCTCGGAAGGCGTTCCTCGGCATACGCTTCCGTTGGGCAGGCTTCTTTTCATCACCATGCGGACGCAGGCAAAGGACAGGCTCGGGAATACATCCTCGCATTGCGGCTTGCTGTCAGCGCCATTACGATGGCGAGCGCCTGATCTGACCAATGTGCTTGGATCGCTGTCCCAAATCTACACTCGGCTTCCCTTGTGACTGTCTTATCGATTTTCCTTCATACGACACAGCCTGTCGCTGCAAATTTCCATGGCAGCCTCAGCCGCCGGCATCCCCCAAAAAGCCAAGCAGGGAGCGCCGTTGCTTTCCACTGGCTAGCAGATTTATTTTTAGGGGGGCCCAGAGCTCGATTCAGAACAGTCTGTTCGAAAACCACTCGGCCCTCCGATGGAAAACCCGGGCCCGGTTCTCGGTGACATCCCAAACTAGTGGCTGTCCTAAGTGTCACCTGTTTCATGGATCCTCACGGCGGGGCGCCTATGGCCGCAGGTGCAGAGGCAAACGCTGATGGGCTCTGACAGGCTGACGCCAGCTGCCTGCGTGGAGCCTGCCCAATGCCGCGCCTCTCGTGGACAGCGCTCTGCCGGCAGCGTGACCGATACACGGCCAATCAGCTAGGTGACCGTGAAGCCAAGACAAGTCCCACTAAGTGGCATTCTGAGCCCTATGGCTTTGAAATAATTGGTAGGGGAAGGGAGTATTTAAAAAAAGAAGCTATTTCTCTTACGTTGATGCCCTGTGGACTGTACATCTGGCTCGCTGCAAGTCCGTCACTGTATCCGCCTGTCTGACTGATAACATGGCGAAGGGTATCCACCTGAAACACAAGAAAACAACATAGACAAAGGCTGGTGAGGCGACGCTCGGCAGCATACAAAGAGCAGAAGGCTGCCGCACACGACGGGAAGGTCACCCAGCGATCAGCAGAGAAACATCCGAGCACCTGGGCATCCTATTTCAGTGTTACAGAAGGCAAACTGAAAAGCGCTATGTAAAATGCCGCACGACTGCACTGCTGTAATCACTCGGTCCCAGCAAAGCTCGTTAGCATGCATAAGAGACATTAAAATTTTAGTTTGTCAAAAACAGATGCAAGGACACTTGAACTGCCAAAGGATCAGTCCAGTGGAACTCAAAGCTGACCCGCAGGCCGGTTGTTTGCATATTCATGAAACACCCCACAGCATCAGCTAAGTCAGACTGAGGGAGAACGTAAACAAACATTGCTATGGGGGGAATCACGTGTCTCTCTTTGAGGAACAGCGCAGAAAAGTAGCTTACTGCAGCATGCTGGGCAAGGTCACACGCCTACGGAGGATGAGAGAACATGATGCTGAGGTCAGAAACAGACACGCGCTGAGCCGCTTCCAAAGCTGTCTGTGGTCATTCATTCCGAAGGTGGTGATGACTTCAAAGACAGCTATGGGCTAACAGAGCGCTGGCCCAGACAGCCCCCATTAAGTTTAAAATCAAGACCGGTACATCTAGTTGCATTTACAATGGCAAAACCATGTAAACAAAATGCCCCATGCAACATAGAGCTCTGCAATACATTTCTGTAACAAAAATCCAGCCAACTGAACAAAACTGAGTAATGCTCAGAGAGGATACTACTTTATATATATAATTACAGAATCCTAATCAAGAAGTGAGGAGATATACTATTTGGGGGGGGATATGTAAGTAACCAAAAAAAAAACAGAGACAAACCACAATGGGCAGGAAGATTCAGAGAACTGCAGCCGCACCCATTACTCACAGTTCACCACACAACATGGAGCCATTCACTGATAACACTCACCTCACACAGCATCATATAATCTGTCCCTAGCTTATCTAACTCCAACTAGAAAGCCAGATCAATGCTGTACTTTTAAGGTATATGCAGCTGGTGTGGAGATCAGAGGTTAGGGACACATGAGAAGTCCCAACATTGCCAACATTTAAGTGAAATGTTTGCCCTGGTATCAGAAGCCCTCAGGACAGTGGGCCTGAAGGGCGCGGGAGGGGTGGGCCACACCGTGCGTGGGTCCTGCTTGTGAGAGCAGCTCCATACCTGTGACTGCACGTTGGCTCCAACCTGGGCCCCTTGGTAGGAGTCCCCATTGAGTGACTGCACGCTCATGAACAAATCGCCGGAATTTGACATGTTAAAAGAGGCGGCAGAACCTGGAAGGAGAGAGTGAGCACCTGAATCACAGAGAAGGAGGAGGAGAAACAGTCGCGTGGCCCAGGGGCCGCCATGCAAGCCCTTTGGGGGGGGGTTAGTGCAAGCTGGCCAGAGAGAGGAGAAGAGAAGAGCACAGCCAAGGGGGGGCAGGTGTGGAGAGAGCCTTCCCGCTGGGATGTCACTGCGGAGAGCAGGTGGATGTGGCTAGAGCGCAATGTCAGTAGTGACGACAGTAGGGTCTAACTATGACTCATACCCAGTCATGTGACAGACCTGCGGTAGACGAACAACTGTTTATCATAATGTTCTCCCTCTACACTCCGTTTCCCTAATGGAATGACGGCACCAAAAATGCAGGGCCGACGCTTCCAGCAGTATCTGAAAGTCCCCGTTAATAAAATCGCTCAGTTTAGCGGCCCGCGTATTTACCCGAAGATGACACCAAGCTGACGGGTGCTGTGGACAGAGCCGCTGCTGACCGCCATCAGGCCGTGGATGGCTTGACAGCTTCGGAAAGGATCGATTTTTTTTGTGGCTGGCGATGAATAGTGGAGGAAGTCCTAATTGAATTGCGAGGAGACCTAAAGAATCTGCAGCATGGGTTTTTTTATGGCAGAAACCCCCAGATGTTAAAAAGGACCACAACTAAACCTAATTTAAAAAACAAGGGGTTTGATAATCAAATACAGCTTATGACCACATGACAAAAGACCCAGCTGTCTTATCAACTTAATGACATACAGAAGTCCAGGAAGTGCTCAAATTTCCCTGGCAGATGGGGAAAATGGCACGGCGGACATTACTAAGATGACGGCATACATGCGGCTGAGGGGGACAGAAAGCAAATCACACAACAGTAAGATGGGAGGGTGGATCCATAGAGAGGCGAGTTAGTGAGGAAAAGGCTAGTACTCAGAGGAAAAGACTAGGAGACTCGTCACTTGGAAAGGGGCCCAGGTTAGCTAATGTTTAATCCAAATGCTGTGTCCATAGCTCCTCTATTAGGACGAGACACATGTCATGTTGGCACGTTGTAACGCTCGGTGTCTCCAGCCGTGACTCTGGCTTTTGGCTCCGCTTGCCCTCTTCAGCAGTGGTCCGTCTGCATCTGTGCTTTTCTCACCTGACTCTGCACTGCTTACAACATAACCAGCTGTGCTTCTCTGTGCTAGTCTGCAGTGGTCAGTCTGCATCTGTGCTTTTCTCACCTGACTGCACTGCTTACAACAGAACCAGCTGTGCTTCTCTGTGCTAGTCTGCAGTGGTCAGTCTGCATCTGTGCTTTTCTCACCTGACTGCACTGCTTACAACAGAACCAGCTGTGCTTCTCTGTGCTAGTCTGCAGTGGTCAGTCTGCATCGGTGCTTTTCTCACCTGACTGCACTGCTTACAACAGAACCAGCTGTGCTTCTCTGTGCTAGTCTGCAGTGGCCTATTTTTCTTGATCACATCAGGTCTGAACTGATAATGTCTAACAGGAGTATGAGGACACTCAGAACATCAAAGATGACCAATTATAAATGCTTATATCGGCAGTGTGCAGTATATCTGACGGACTCCTTTGCCGCTGCTGGGCTCAGGGACCCCGGGATTGTACACGCGTTAAGTAGGACGCCTCACCTGCCGAATTGGGAGTGGACGGCGAGTTGGCTTGGCTACCGTGGGCGGACGCGTTGGCTGCGTTGACGGCGGTCTTGGCTGCGTACATGTTAGCCTCCTCCTGGAATTTTCCAATGTTTTTCTTGTATCGAATTCTCTTGTTTCCAAACCAGTTAGATACCTGTGGAAGGGAATTTGTTCGTTAGGAAGGAGACAAACCAGTACAGCTCATTAGCCAGAGCGGAAGGCAGCCAGTGTTCTGTTCCCTCGTTGTAACAACTTGGATACAGGGTTACACAGTAGCGGTGGCATGGAACCTCCATTCAGTTATACAGAATTAGCATCATCATCAAATCTCGGGAACTTTTGGGGCAGCCCCGAGTGAGACTTTCTTTAGGGTCAGTTTCAGCCTTTTTCCAGTCAGTGTTGGGAACTATGACTCGATGGCACTCCCCCCCATGGGCACAGCAGGGGGTTCAGGAAGCAGCCTGTGCTGCCTGCTGCCCCCGCACGGCCCAGACGCCCCCACAGCACTGTTAGTGAGCCTGCACTCAAGGGCACCCCAACGCGTCGTCCCGTACAGCTGGAGAAGACCAGCCTTTCACCCACCTGCTGAGTGGGGGCCACCCGTGTAGGTCAAGCGTGTGCGTGTGTCTGTGTGTGCGCGCATGCACTTAGTCAACGAACCCGACCACAGGATTCCAATTAAGCATTTTCAGACATGTTTCTAGATATTTATAAGGGTCTGATTACTTGTTGTTGTTTTTAAAAAACAAAAAACCAGCCGTAGGTGACCTTGACATACACTGCATAGCGAGAGAGAGCGAGGACAGGCTCTAGGGCCATAATGGATTCTCAGGCTCGATACTAATCTAATCTGGTGGCAATGGCTGGGCCAGACGGAGCCAGGGTTTGGGTTAGAATTCAAGGCAGGTGACAGGCAATGGTGTGAAACTGAGCACAAGGTCCCTGTCGATCAGACCAATGTGGGGGGGTGGGGGTCTCCTGATGGATTGGAACTTGGCATGATCATCAAGAGAGAGACGGACAAGCTGCCATCGCTCACGTTCCAGATCAGCTGAGGTTATTGATGGACTTCTTCATTTAGCACAGAGAAGGGAAGAGCCCAATGGGGAAATGGTGCTTGTGAGCGATTACCATCACATACACCTGAGATTCTGGGGGTGTACATCTAACAAAGCACTTGCTGCTATAATAAAGACATTTGGAAGTTACCATTAAGCCTCTTAAAGTTAGTAAAACTTAACTGCTGGAAAGAATATAAGACTATTGATTTAAAACACCTGCAAATGGCAGAAACCACTATTACCATGAGTCTTGGCGACAAGCTCAGAAACCCCAAACCTAATTGGTACTAGACACCCCTAATTCCTCTAAAATGTATTCGGTATTCACTTGGGTGGAATGGCGTACCTGTGACACTGTGATGGAGCATTTCTTGGCCAGTTCCTCTTTGGCTTCCTCGCTGGGGTAGGGGTTGCTCAGGTGCGAGTAGAAGTACTCGTTAAGGATCTCCGTTGCCTGCTTGTTGAAGTTTCGTCTCTTCCTCCTACAGTGGTGGGTAAAGGTGAATTTATAATAATAAAAAATGTACGGTATGTACAGACCAGGAGGCTAAATACAGGCTCCCTATCAGCAACAGTGGGACCCGTAACGCCATCCAAACAAGAAAGCAATCATAAGCTGCAGAGCAAGCTACTTCTTAATGCAATTATTATTATTATCATCACTTTTTTTACACAATCATTTAAAATTAGCAATTTCGCTATGTAACGCTGCTTTAGAATGGTTTATCATCAGTATGCATTAATAGGCTGTGGGGTGGGGAGGGGGGTGAGATCAGAGACGGACGCACAGACCTGGCGTCCAGGAAGCGGGAGCGCAGGATCATGACGGCCTCGCAGGTGCTCTGCTTCAGCTGCATCTGGATGGAGCTGAACTTGCGGTGGATGATGCTCACCATGCGCTCGATCTCCTTGGGCGAGATGGGCCGCGTGCGCGACTGCTCCCGCAGAAGGTTCATCACGTGGGTAGTGAACTCGTTACACGCCTGCAGTGGAGCGGGGGGGGGGGGGTGCGATGACTCACTCAGCTTTCAGCAAATCAATACGCCGGACACTGCGCCAAAGCATCCAGCAGCTTCAGCGTGCTCTGCTTAAGCATTCGTATTTATAGCACGGCCATGACGATGTCGTCGCGTGGGCTGCTGTCTGGTGAAACCCAGAAGATCAGCCACCTTGGAGGACACAGCAAAAGAATGTCCCACATCCGTTTGGCCATTGCTGGAACTGCCGGTATGCAGAGACACAACCCTTATTTTCATTCGAACCCAACACTAAACACTTTAGGCTGGTCCTTGGAGGATCACATTTCAGGCCCCTGAACACAAGCGCCTGACATGAGGACGACACAGAGGCCTGGAACCTCGAGAGGTGCGGTCGCTACGCAACAAACTCAGCATGCAAAGAGACTGCGCGGCCGGGGCTGTCCGCGGCCGGCAGGTACCGCCGTCCATGTTCGAGGCTTTCGGGAGCCAGCTTCGGCTGCACCCGCGCCCTTGCTCTCTTTGCGAGATTGAGGTGGGAACGTGTGACAATTAGTCATCTCCCTCTTGCTGTGCGTGTGCGTGCATGATTGTGCGCGCTTCTGCGTGTCTGTCTGCGTGAAGCTGTTGGCACAACCTCATACACTTAAAAACAGATTCTGTGTTGTGAGAACTTGACTTATACAGACCATAACAAAGGGGGGGGGGTGTCACACACACACACACACACACACTCACTCTCTGGGTGGGCACCCAAATATCAGGACATTTTCAAGGATACTTACCTGCATGTGGCAACAGGTCTCTGTACTGCTATAGCCTTTATTCCCAGACACCCAAAGTCTGTCTGGACAGTAGGTCTGAAGGTCTGTGTTTTTTTATGTCAGATTTTCACATTTCTAATGTTCCTTCTGCTTCAATTCGCTGTGAAAATGTGCCACATTTCTGCTTGTTTACGGCATCCCTCCCCAGCCCTTTTAAAGACACATCTAATCTAGTGAGCTCTGAATAGCACCCCTTCCAGCTAACCCCAACCTCAGACTCCAAAGGATTCGGCAAAAAGTGAACATTAAGCTAGCAACAGGAATGTCACAGACTGACACAAACACAGCCAATGATATATAATTTGAAGTCAGTGTGGGAAACGGCAAGAGCACAAAAAGCAGAATAATTAAAAGTTTTAAGGTAGTAAACAGAGTGAAATCCGGCCACCAAGCTGGCCACCCACTGCTTTGTTGCAGCCATTCTCCATCTGCATTTGGATGCTATGCTGTGGGATTTACTACTAATCATTTTAACTGGGATGCCCTCGTCACTAGTGTTTTTTCACTGTGTCAGCATCTTACAGTCAGGGTTCTGGTCCCGGTCCCAGCCCCAGCTCCCAATTATGAGGGAGAAACTGAAACACGTAGGGCCAGGTTCAGCCCTATTCCCGGTAGGTGCAGGTGTTTACCGTAACATCACTGTCGCCAGGCCAGGTTCAGCCCTATTCCTAGCAGGTACAGCTGTTTACCACAGCATCACTGTGACGCGCTCCGACGCGGGCCCACCCAACCATCAGGAAAAGGCCATTTCTCTGATGCAAATACATCCATCTCCTTTCTGTGTTCCCCTGGGCCTCTCGCTTCACTCTGACAGTCACTCCAACAGCGGCTGGAACCCGACACCCATCCCTGTCAGAGCTGAGATCGACTGTTTACCCTGCATAAGCAGTGACAGCCAGCGTAACCCAGTGACGTTTCCATATATCTGCCCGTGACACGTCGCCAGTCAGTGGAGGTATGGGGCCAGAAGGAGCACCTGTATTTGGCCTCAGTGACTCCCCTTATGTAGAGACTGTCCCTCTGTTGCCGTGGGATACAGACCTGACTATATAAAATCTGTGTCATGTGATGGTAGAGTTGTTATGCAATTTACATTTTCTTGCTCATTTTGGTGGCAGCCCTGACTTCGTCCACACGGTGCTTGCTTGGGCCCCCTCATCCCTGTCTGAGAGCAGGGGGCTCTGTGACAGACAGGTACGAAAACGCTAGTGTGGCAGTCCCCAATAAATATACACGCTTCTGAGTCGGTGCATTCTGAATAATCATCCACCAAGCCATTTCCAAATGACACAGCCCCAAGGTGCTGATTTTGATCTCTCCCCCTTAATAACACAAGGAGAACCTATGCTGTACTTCAATGAAAGGGTGAAGCTTGATAATGTGACAGCCTTGGAATAGATAAGACAAATTAATAAGGGATAAGATGGGGCTGACAGGAGCAGCAGAGTGGTGAGAAGCTACCGCCCGCGTCGGCTCCGGATGAAAGCAGACCACAGCACAGGCAGCGCTGGGGCTGAAGGTGAAGGGCAGGACAAGGGGGGAGAACCTGAACCGCGACACAGCCGTGCACAGGAACTGGGTCCGTGAAAACATTCCCTATCAGTGCTTTCACATAAAAGTGCCAGACCCTGCTTCCTGGCCACTTTTGTGTGTCACTTTCATACCACACAGGAACTAGGACCTTTATGCTAAATAAGTCCCGAAAAGCTCAGTTAAATTTCACACACAATTTCACACAAAACTACACAGCCACGCCAAAACAATGGAGGATAAATAAGGTGTTTCATTAGATGTCAGTTATTGGAGGACCGATTGTGATTAAAACATTTTTTCGTATTTCACTTATGTGACCTGCAACATGTTCATGATTCTTAAAAATATGGCCAGTTTCTTTATATTTTGTTTTACACCGAATAAAAAAAACTATGTAATGTTATTCTGCTAATAAGCGCTGGCAAGTTTCACCGCCCGCACCTTCGGTATTAGACAAAAGCGTATTGGCCATGAAAGGAAAGAGAGCAGGGACTGTGACTGACCGTGTGGACCGACAGCAGGGACTGTGACTGACCGTGTGGACCGACAGCAGGGACTGTGACTGACTGTGTGGACCGACAGCAGGGACTGTGACTGACCGTGTGGACAGACAGCAGGGACCGTGACTGACCGTGTGGACCGACAGCAGGGACCGTGACTGACTGTGAGAGGACAGACAGCAGGGACCGTGACTGACCGTGAGAGGACAGACAGCAGGGACCGTGACTGACCGTGTGGACCGACAGCAGGGACCATGACTGACCGTGAGAGGACAGACAGCAGGGACCGTGACTGACCGTGAGTGGACAGACAGCAGGGACCGTGACTGACCGTGAGTGGACAGACAGCAGAGACAGTGACTGTGACAGGGCTATGAGCTGGGGGGGCATCATTGAGCCCACTCAGGCTCTTACCTGCTCATACTTCTCCAGCTCGGTGTGGTAGATCTGGCGGATCTGGGAGAGTTTGGCCCGGTAGTCCGAGTGCTCGGCGGAGTTGTCGGAGCCGGCGCCCCCAGCAGCGGCAGCAGCGGCCGCAGCCGCAGCGGACCCGCCCCCTTTCTCCGGCCCAGACACACCCTCAGCCAGAAGCATATTGTCCAGACGCATCAGCTGGGCATCCGGAGGCTCCTCCTCCTGTGCTCCACGGATACTCAACACTGGAAAGACAGGCGGGGCCAATGGTCACACAGAGGTCACTAAGTTCAGGGGCAACAGGCAACACACATCAGCAAGCAAACAAACAGTGTGACCTGTCGGGGGGTAAGTGCTCAAAGTGTTGACACGTGACAGTGCACAGGCCGGCCTCTTAGCTACACATTTCCCAAACAAAGCAGCACATGGACGGACTTCCTAAACCCCCAGCTTGGCCGTGATGCATCACCAGTCCAACCACTCCTCATTTCATTGTCATAAAAGAGCTCGGGCTACATGGTGTTTTGGCAAGGAAGAAGATAATTAACCCGTCATTTCATCAATTAGAAGCATCAGCACACAGCCTTACTCGAGCAGTTGCGCTCCTGAAACGTCCACGTTCCTCCTAAATCTGCACCACTGCCAAACCCTACCAACAAAACAAAAAACCTTTTCAAATCAACCAAAGTCGCCAGAACACACTAACAAAAAGTGAGTCGGCAGCAACATCATCCGTCATGCCGCACAAAATGCGGGATCCACTGGCAGGGTTTCGGTTTGTTAATCCCTGCCTTTTGGCTGTGCGTGGCTCTGCAGTGTCCCTCGGGGAGGAGGGGGGGAGGGGGCATGGGGATCTTACGTAGAAGCGGGCCGTCGTTAACGAGATGACGGTGGTGAATGAGTTATTATACACAAGTAGCCCCCACAGAAACATTCTTCAAAGCAGTTACACAAACAATGCCGTTTCAACATAACTAATTAGCTGGGCTCATTAACGCAGTGAAACAAGCGTTTATGCTCCATCTTTGTACCTGAAGAAGCTGATTTAAGCAGCTACGCTAACAAAAGTATATAACCCAAAAATATCTACAATGTGTCTGTCAAGGCATATTATTTCAATGGCTATGGGTTCAATAATGCATTTGTGCACATTAAAAAAAAAAAACTCCCAAATAAATAATATGAGCTGGCCTTTCTCCAATACCTGCTTTTCACCCTCCCAGGTTGAACTGTGGAAACACCTGAGCCACCAGGATTCCTCAGGAACCCAGTCGACCTACATGCTGGACTGTGACAGCACCATGACGTCCTGGGCAGCCCCTCACCCCTGACAGCATGGCAGCCTCCCAGAAGGCCTCTGTAGCCACTGAAATGTGGCTGGTTCTTCTGACTAGAAACAAACTGTTCAACAGCATGCCCACTAGGGGTCTCCCTCAGACTCATTTCAAAGGTAACGCACCAGGTAAGTATTTTACATGCGTTTCACAAGTACAAACAAAAGGAATTTAAGATGCTAAGCACACACTCTTGAACTTTTTCTACTTGTTTGCTTTCATTAAAAAAAGAAAAATCTAGTCCCACAACAACAGTGAACACATTAACGCAGACCAGCCTCAATTACACATATCAGCAATTAAAAACAGTGCCAAAAGCAAATTAAGAGAGAAATCTTATCTTGTGGTTTTCTCTGTTAGTCACCCTCCAGTGAGCAGTAGCTCCTAATCAGAGTGGATGAAAGGTTCCACCTCATTAGGCCTGAGACTTTGGGGGGGCGTGGAGGCCTGGCCCTGGCCTGCGAGCTGGCCTCAGCAGAAGTGCCCGCTGGGATGAGAGAGGGTCCTGCTGTCAGCTTGGTGGGGGTGCGGGTGGCGATGGGGGTAGACCCCTCGCATCCCTGGCAACGCCCTCACCACCCCTCCCATGACTGGAACTGGAATGCAAATGTCACGACTGCTGGCGAGCGGAGTAAGGTCATAGGGTCACGCACTGGGCACAGTATGGGGGGGGGGGCTCTGCAAACATCCTGTTTCATCTGTGTGCGTGCTGTGGATGGGGGGGCGTGAGGCCAGATAAAACCACCCCCCCCTCCGCTGACCACATGTCTCCACTAGGAGGCCTGCATAAACTTCCCACTCTCCTGACTGCACTCGTCCAACACTGATGATTTATGAAGCCCCCGATTAGATCTGACGAAACCTTCAGAAAAAGGGTATAAAACTTTTTCTAATGCTATAACTACCTCATAAATACCAGAGTCAATGAAGCACAAAAATAAGCTCATAGTTCAAAACATAAAATTAAAAGGCGAGTGAAGCCCTTCATCATCTTCACATTTTCCCAGTCATCCTAAAGCACTCGTAACCCTACCTATTACCATCTTTTAAACTGCTGGAACAACATTTAACACGCAGATGTAAGGAACTCGACAAGAATCTGTGTTCTGATCCAGAACGCACAAGATAAAAATACCGAAGGACGCTTACTCCTCAGGGACACAAAGAATTATTGGAAAAGCTCTAAAGGCACAGACACTGGTGGTCTGAGTCACCTCTGGAACTGGCCCCCACAGCACACACACACACACACAGGCGCAAGCCTTGACTGTCACTTGGAATCACCAAGTATCCCTGAGTTCATACAACAATTCCATTACACACTGTAGCCCCTGTTTTGCATTTGCCAGTGTTTATTTTACTTGGCTGTGGTGCTGCTGCCATCAGTCTTTTTAAAAGGGGGCGGGGGGGCTGGCAGGAGCAGTGATCCACCGCCGTCCATTTGTTATGAAAGCCTCGGAGGAGAGGGGAGGGGAGGAAATGGGAGACGTGCCTGGAGGAGCGCAGGAGCAGACATCTGACACCCAGCATGCTCCGCTTCTCCCAGATTCCACCGCGCCGCGTCACAACCCTGAACGTACAGGCCAGGGCGCGGCAAGACATTAGCCACGTAGCGCTCAGGCGTGGATACACAGGCCAGGGCGCGGCAAGACATTAGCCACGTAGCGCTCAGGCGTGGATACAGGCCTTACAATGGCGACTGCTACATAGAACGGTGTCGTCATTTGAGGCAGGTCGAGATGCACGGATGAACTCCTCGCATCGTATCCGGCAGTTAATGTTTGGAACACGACCTGAGCTCTGTAAACCAAACAGGGAAGGGGTCCTCAACCTACACAGCAAAAACGCAACATTATTTCCCACTCACACCTGAACGAGTTCCCCCCTTGACAGACATACTTGGCACGGACACATCTGTCTGGCCATCAGCAATGTCCCCTCCTGGGGAATGGGCTCAACACAGCAAGGTGGGCCGGGGGTGAGAGCCCTGACTTGGGGGCTGTTGTTCTGCCTAGTTGTAGTCCCGCCTTTGAAGTGCCTTTTTCTAAGAGGAGGAGGAAATCTGGAGTGTTTCCGGTGTGCGTTACAGAGACGGGCTCTGGCTCACAGCTAAAGCTGTCCTCTCCGAGAACGTCAGTCAGAAAAAAAGTGCCAGAAAAAGAAACAACAGAGCAGGCATGGCACACAGGCCTGGGAATCCTTCATCAGTGACAGCGGCTTGCTGGACAAGGCGACTTCTACGAGCACACTGCCTCACATCTGCTGGATTCCGCTCATTACGCAAGACAGCCTTCCGGTTACTTGGCAGGCCACTATTTAATAACACGCTGCATCATTAGAGTCAGGAACCAGCACCACTAAACACTGTGCCTGCCTCCTCTTATATTCACTGTATTTAACATTAGAATATACTTTTTGAATAATTATCCTTCAACCCTTCCCTTGCAGCTCAGGACATGAGGCAGGGGTACACCCTGGACAGGATGCCAGTCCATCCCAGGGCACGAGGCAGGGGTACACCCTGGACAGGATGCCAGTCCATCCCAGGGCACGAGGCAGGGGTACACCCTGGACAGGATGCCAGTCCACTACACAATAAATACACAAGCGCAAGTGTACATACCCGCAGTTTAGAAATTAGCCAAACTGTATGTCTCTGGACTGCAGCAGGGTACCAAAGTACCCAGAACCCTTACAATACAGTGAGAACATGCAAACAGTACAAAAATGGGCAGAGCGGAGGCAGGAGTCTAATGCTACGTTCACACCGCGAGCGGCGAGAGCGTCAAAGTCATTCATTCTCTATGGGAGGGGCGTCGGCAGGCGGCGAGGAGCGGCGCGGCGCATCGCGATCTGGGCGGTGGGAGCGTCAAACAGGATTGGAATCCTAGTCAACTTTTTGGTAATGAGCTATGACGCGGTTGGGCGGCAACCAATGGGAATGTAGAGATACTCCGCTAAAGAGAGCGCCGCAGAACATAAGCGTGTAGACTTTTGTTCTGACCCAACAGTTCCCAGGCACAATAGAAGAGAGTCTGGAATGCCACCAGGGTATACTGTACATCGTGAGGCAAAATATGTCTCCATACGGCATCTTTTACTCTCTAGACACAGTAATGCCCTTGGCATAAATCTATGCGTTTAAAAAACCCATATAGACATATTTTTATACCATGTCAACACGCTACAAATGTACATGTTAAAAAGGGACTTTCAATACAAAGATACAGTATTTTATTAAATTATTTTTGACGTGTCGCTGTTTGCGTGGAGGAACATGAATTAAAATGAAGCACAGGCAAAAATATATATATATGTTTTCGTGAAAGGAAAGCAAATCACATACTAATTTTGGCGTTATAGCATTTAAAACAATGTGAATCATCGGTAACTAACGTTATTTATTTATAACAGTAGTGTTTGTCTTAACATAATTTCATGTGTTTTGGCAAATATCCCATCGGCAGTCAGCACAAAGATATAAGCTACACGTTTGTTTGCTTTGCGACCGCTTTAAAAAGTTCTGTCTCGCATTCTGAGCGGCCTTGGCCCCGCCCACTCCGTGACGTCAGAGAGCGTCTCCGGCGTTGGCTAGCGTCGCGTTCAGGGCGGCGAGAGCGACGGCTGGCGTCTTTGACGCTTGCAGTGTGAACATAGCATAACCCACAACCTTGGAGGTATGTGGCAACAAAGCTAGCCGCTGTTCCAGCCATCAGTTCTGATCACGATTTAAAATATATGATTTGAATAGCAGCCAATAAGACGAGCCGACACAGATACTTCCGAAAGGCAGCCACTGCCTCTTCTGGAAGGGAAAGAATGATTTATTTATACCATTCATATCCACTTGCACACAATTAAAATAATGAAATGGATTAAATAAATACAACTAATAAAAGGAAGGAAAACCACGGTCCCATCATGCCATTACCTTCCCCGTGGGTCATAATTAGGCCTCCCCAGTTCTGGGCCTTTTATTGTGATTGGGTAATGGTAAGCTAATTGATTTGTCCTGATGTTACCAGTCCTGGCTCTGTGGCACATTCCCATCCAGAGCCAGGCAGAACGAGCTTAGCCACCCGCTGATGAACATCAGCCGTTCTCCAAGGGATAAACAATTATCTGTGCGTGTTCCTTTCATCTCTCGCAGCCCCGTCAGCACAGAGCTTTCTGGAAGTCTCCAACGGACACCCTTCTCCCACTTGGAGACGTTTCAAAGACGACTTGTTGCGAGACGAGCCTTAATCCGCCTCCCCAGTGCCGGCGCGCGATTCCCACTTGGTAGCCAATTAGCCAACCTTTGATCTGCACGTCCCGGATTGGCTGCCTGATTACTGCTCTGTAGCATGCGTGTACTTGGCGCCTATTCCACACAGGGCCAGGCTGTCGTGTCGGCGATACAAGGAAACTGGGCACATGCACTGCAGAAAGCCCTTTGCAGCCATGCACTTGGCGTTTGGTGCATTTGCATGGGAATATGGCACTGAGCACTGACCGCTTCAATACTGCATTAAGAAAAGGGAAACAAAATGATGTGGAACTGTCAACTCAGCCGTGCCCCCCTGGCCTCTTAGAAGCCATGTCAGTACTGAATAAAAGCCAGGCCAGCATCTTGTGGGGGGGGCTTTTCACTGTCCAGCTACATATTAATTAAGCAAGCTAGGTTTCCAAGGCACACAGCCAGGGGGTGTATGTATGTTTGAGGATCCGTGAGGACTCACAGACAGACTGTATTTCAGACACACTAACTTGAAAATTCCACATATTGTTTTCCAACCAAGTCGGCCTCTGTCTCCACTACAGCTCGCATCCTTTTATCGGGACGTCAATTATAAAAAAAAGAAAGCGCACAATGGTTTTAATGTGGCAGCGGCAGGCCAGCATGGTGAAATATTCATCCAAGCTACTATATAGAGAGCTCGGGACCATTTCAGCTTAACCCTTAGTCTCGGCGAGCCTTTAATTGAACAAGGACAAAGACAAATTCCAGCTCTCTACGTTCATGAATAATTAAGTCTTGTCCAGAAGGATGGAGGAGCCCATCTGTAGGGCAGGAGGCACCAGCAGCCGGGCGGCCAGCAGAATGAAACATTTAAATGACTGCAGGCCACCCTGCTATTTATTGACTAATTGAGGAAAATGTCGGGAATTCAGGCGGCAGCGCCTGTGCAGCTATGGAGGTGTTTCTGCACGGAGTGACGGGAGGCTAGCTGCCTGTGCAGCTATGGAGGTGTTTCTGCACGGAGTGACGGGAGGCTAGCTGTGTGTCAGCCTGTGCAGCTATGGAGGTGTTTCTGCACGGAGTGACGGGAGGCTAGCTGTGTGTCAGCCTGTGCAGCTATGGAGG
>JAODKN010000044.1:2002464-2024346 GCA_026774425.1 Petrocephalus zakoni
CCCCCCCCCGAAAGCCCCCCCATCCGAAAGCCCCCCCAGCAGTGGCGAGTACCAGGGCCCCAGCAGTCAGGAAGAGCTCCAAGTCACTTTGTGCTCCGTGGCCATTCGAACTCTGGATGAACCCGCAGAAACGCCAGGGTGTAGCACACCCTGCGCAAGTCGCTCACAGAACAACAGAGGGAAAGAGAGCGGCCGGCGAAAGGCCCCCGCGGCCCGCAGACAGAGCGCGATTCACGGCGACTCGCAGGGGAGGAAGCCTCAATAAAGCCCCGTCATTAACGGTGGGCTGTGGGCCAGGCAGCACTTCACGGCAAAGGAATCTCGGTGAATTACACTTTGGGGCTAATTAGCTAGAAGAGATGGCCTCGTTTACCTGGACACTATCCACTTCCATCTCACGCAATGAGCTGGAGCAGACGCGGACACTGCCTTTAAATACTCAAACGTCCTAGGGAGTATTCAAAGGGGAACAGTGCGATAGGAGAGGAAAAAGAATAAATACTGCTACAGCAAGACGTGTTATTACTGATGTAAGAAGGCCGGGCAAACGCCTTGGCGAGACTCGCTGCATCCGCCGTCCCCTGCTATCACGGAAAGGTGCCTCGCAGCTCTGACAATAACCACACGTGGAGCACCTTCACCCCGGCCGGCCACCCTGCGTCACACTCCGCACACCAGCGATCACAGAAACTAAAGCTGACGAGATGCAGAGCCCCGCATACGGGCGGCCCCCCCTCCCCCGCTGCCCAAGACCAAGTCATGAAGGGGTCACTCCTCGGGACGCCAGGGTCGAGCCAACCCTGCGCTCCCTGGTATAATGAGAAGACCGGACCCGGCCAGGACCCCAAACCCAGTACCACCACACTACACCATCACCGTAAAGAGAGTACGTCAGCAGGCCGGCAACACGGCTAAGTATATAACGGAAGCCGCCAATTCGCAGCTGAAAATACATCCATCCTCGAACTGGCGGCACCAAGGACCCCCCCATCACCCCACCTCACAGGTCTCTCTAACATCTCTATAAGGTAACCTCTGTCGATGCCGCACCGCAGACAGGCTGTAATGCGTACTGAAACGCACATGCACATCTGATCCACCGCCTGGCCGTGACAGAAACCTTGTTGCTGCACAAACAACCTCCTTCTGACGCCTGGGAGAAACGCAGTAGGCTCGAGAGGGCAGAGAGAGGCACTCCAGCAGGAGAGCATGCCGGCCGTCTCTCATTTAAAGGCTGCGTGGTGCTAAAATCCCATCAGGAGGATGTCAGCCATATATCTCACTTCTGCACTAATGACATTTCCATTCAATGTTTTAGTCAATATGAGTCAAGCAATTGTAGAGCTGCGAGTACATTACAGCCACGAAACTGCCTCGCTTCAAATTTATGTCTAGCGAAAAACACTGCGTTTTATTTTCCAACAACTGCCTCGAGTTAAACAGTGCACTTAATTCACGAATACCAACACACCGCAAATTTCTCTTATTTCATTTCATAAATGGATGAAACTGTTAAATGCACTTACAGGTTACAAGCAGCATATTCAGACAAGAAGACAGTGATGGTAAAAATACAGGACAGCTTTAAAAAAATGCTTAGGCATTTTTACAAACGAGGTGATCTTTTACCTGTTTTTTCTTTAATTTCACATAAGACGTTGAAGAGAGCCGGCTTCATTCTGTGGCAATTCAAGGCATGTTTCCTAAAAGAGAAGAGGCAAGGCCGCTTAACAGAGCCGCGGCCGGGGCAGCGCCGCGCGGATGATGGGGGTGTAGGACAATGGTGATGAATTACATGCGACCGAAATGAGCAGTTATTATTATTCCTTAGCACAGCCACTACACACTATATTTGGCAGCATAAACATGACTTGAGAGTGCGGCCTTTTTCCCTTAAACTCAGATTCGCATATATGAAAATATTTAACAAGCAAACACAGTAATATTGCGTGCAGTTTTCATTATATGCGTATCAGATACTTATAAAGTAAAATTTAAAATGCTGATTTCTGGTTTTGCCAAATCAACGCATAATTACAAAGTAATTCTGATAATTGTACACCCATTTGTTAGTGCTAATTTTTAAATAAGATTTTTTTTTGAGAATTCGTAAAACTTCCAAAAATATTCCGTTTCTTATAAAAACACCAGAAATATGTCAAGTTCACATTATAAGCACATTTATTATTATTATTATTATTAGTAGTAGTAGTAGTAGTATTAAAACTATTAACTGCATTTGCAATATATTGACAAACTCGTGTAATTTCCACCACCAATATTATTTTGATATACTTAATAACAGCTTGATCTCCTGTTAACTTTGACGGCAGCACACAACTTGTTCATGATGCTATTACAAATTACAACAACAATAATAATATGACAATAATAATAAAATGATGATGATGCCGACACACAGTGAGACGGGCCTGGTTTCCCCCGACTCCCTGGCAGCGCACGTCGGCGTGCCCGTGCCCGTGCCCCGGTGTCCCCAGCCTGTCCCCAGCCTGTCCCCCCCCACCCCGGGTCCCCCCTGTCCTCGAGGCTCGGTCCCCGTCTGACAGCGTCTTCCGTAAACAGCGCACGGGCGGCGCACGTGTCGCCCTTCGCCTCGCGCTATTTTCGCAGCCGGCCGCGTGACGTTCCACGCGCCTCTTCGCACCTCAGTAATAATAATAATAAATATTATTGTTATATTTGACGACATTTCCCGGCCAGTGTGACCATGACCGCGCTGCGAAGTGGCTAGACGAGGGTGCAAAGCACTCGGCGTCCGAGATGCGCCTTTCTATCCATTCATTTTTATGCCCATTAATAAGGTGAGGCGAGCGTAATACATCACCTTTTTATTAACCAAGTTAAGCTGTGCATGCACCTAAATTCAGAAGTTAACGTGGAACACAAATTATTCTTCGAAGGGTGTATTATTATTTCAACTTAGTGCAATAAAACTATCCAGTAAGGGCTGCCCCACTGCTGTGTGTGCAAAGCCGACAGCGGCTGCAAAGATTAAAACTGGCAGAAAGCGACACGCAATCGGACTTGGAGAGAGTATCGAGTTAGCAGCCCGGAATACGACGGCATAAACTGGAGAGATGCAATGTTAGCCTGCTAGCTAGCCGGGGGCAGCCCGATCCCCAATGCAACATCTCCAGATGTCTCCAGCCCGCTCTCCGCTTACAGAATGCCACGGTTCGGAGCCTTAGCTTCGTGCTTTGCAAAGTTTGTCCTAAATAATGGCACGGGGATGGTCAGCAATGCGTCTGTCATGTCGGCATGTTCCGCTTAATCGTAGCAGCCTCACTGCTAGCTTCTGCCAGCTCGTGTTAATTGTTTTACAGCCCTTAATTATACGCCAATTGCTATTGTAAGTATCGCACGACCCGACAGGCATGTGCCGAGTTGGAGATCCCCCTCCGACAGCTTACCTGGCCTGCGCTTCGTCCAGACTTTGGTCTGTGATGGTCATGATTTGCTGTAAAATGTCTCCAATGTCCTGCTTCCTTCCCTCCCCGTCCGTCCCCCCCGTGCCGTCCTGCATGTGCTGAGACAGGCCGGGGTGTCCGGCCATCCCTACTCCGTGGGAGTGCATCAGCCGGGGCTGCTCGTCCATCGCAGTCTGCTTCGCTGCCTGTCCCCCCAAAGCTAGTGAGCCCCGCGTCCCCCCTTCGGGCTGCAGGAATATCCTAAGAAAATTCCTTCGGATCTGTGTGCGTCTCCCTCCCTCCCCTCTCTGTCTCTCTCTCTCTCTCCCTCCCTCCTCTCTCTCTCTCTCTCCCTCTCTCTCTCCCTCCCTCTCTCTCTCCCTCCCTCCCTAAGAAGACCAGAGAGGAAAAAAGGGGGCAAAACAAGCCTCCTCTCCGGCTCTCCGCCCGCTGCTCGGAGTGAAACCTGATCTGAGCTGCTGCCTTTGGACTTGGCCACCCCTGCTCTGCAGGAGAGGAAAAAACACTTCCAGCCCCAAACCTAGCTGCAGAATCCCGTGCACTTGGCGCGCCTGTCGCCTTCGGAGAAACGCAAACTTTTCCCTCTCCCCTCCCCTGCGGCGCGCACGCACACGGGCATAAAACGCGCAGCTCGGAGCGCCTCGGTACGATCCGCTGCTTTTGTTCGGCTTAGTACAGGCGGCTGACACATTGCTGGGGTACTGAGCTTAGCCCCCGCCCCTCAGCCCCCGATTGGACGAGAGAGACTGT
Source organism: Petrocephalus zakoni (assembly GCA_026774425.1). NCBI lineage: Eukaryota > Metazoa > Chordata > Actinopteri > Osteoglossiformes > Mormyridae > Petrocephalus > Petrocephalus zakoni. The sequence continues at coordinate 2,006,664 of JAODKN010000044.1, forward strand.
GTAGCTCCGCCCCTCCGCACCGCGCCGCTCTACGAGACGTCAATCATTAGTCAGAGGGGGCGGGGCTGCAGTAATAAGCTTAAAGACGCGGTGTTTGCACTGGGACAGGGCCGGGGTGCCGAGATGGTGATGGATTGAACGTGAACTTGAAATAAATAATGCGCCGTGACGCGAGAGGTCTGCTCCTGTCTTCCACTCTGACCAGAGAAAGACCTCCATTTTCTGAACTGCAGTCCATTTAATTTTCCTGACCGTTGCCAAGAATTAGATTTATTCCACCAACGTTTATACAACCTATCAAAAGAATCGACTTTTCCCCCATATATTAGAGATGTAACATAGATAAGTTATTTAATTTTACATTAATGAAAGAAGTAGCAGTCCATATAAAATGGGCCTTTGTAAAAAGAATACTCACCATGCCTTTGAGCAGCACACCACGCTCACGGAACCTCTTGTGTCTGTTTGCCAGGAAAGCCTCCGCAAACAGTGGCGGGCGTGCAGCTGGGCCCCCCTCTCTAGCTGTTGTCTTTCCTGTGCTCGCCCTTCGCCTGTCAGGCGTCCAGCTCCGCGCGCTGCCGCTGGCGTCCGCAGGTGCCTTTGCTGGCTGCGCTTGGGCGAGCATCGCCGGCCCCACTTAGTGTGCCAGTGACCCACGGAGAGCAGCCAGGCCGCTGCCCCGCCCCGCCCCCTCGCCACCCTGCAGGCTGCGAGGCATGCCCACGGCGAGCTGGGCTGGGGACACTCGTGTCCGCAGCGGGGCGCCTAGCTTGTTTGCTGCCACTGCTGTAACTTTGAATTATTTCCTGTAAAACAGGAGGGGGATCACGGGCCCCCAGCCCAAGGCGTCGCGTCCTTGTGCAGGAAGTGCTGGGTCCTCTCCAGCTCTACATTTTGGCCGCATGTTTATCAACAGAAAAAGAGAATGCAGCCCTTCGTGTCCTCGCCCGAGCGGCACATAAACACGGCTGGCTTCTCGCTGCCGAGTTAAAAGTCCATAAAGTTTAAATTACAGTAGCGGTTTGTGGTTTAATACCTGCATACGCAGCAGCAACACGCCGAACAAACACCTGATATAATTTATATAAACTCACCGTTTTGGACAAATGTCTTTTTTCATAAACTATGTCGCTAAACAGCAGCATACCAGGTGCATTAAGTGTGCCTGAGAAAGGGCCGTAATGTGAAAAAGGCCACAAAGATCTTACATCTTGTACAGAGAGGGAATAAAAAAGAAATGCAGTGCAGGTCAGCCAAAAAAAAAGTCCATTAGGACAGGGTCGCTGAAGGCACCACATTTAAAACGATGATTATTATGATTGATTAACATACAGATTCCAATCAGTGTCACCAGCTCAAGCCTCAGTGGAAAATGAACACGGCAAGGGGACATCTCAGCCCTGCAAAAACGCAGGAGGACCTCACCCAAGCAAACGTCAGAGCAGGAGACTGTCAGGGAGCCATGTACAGGAGGGAAGCCAAAATCTACCCAAGGAATTATGCAGTTTAACCCCTCGTCTGAGCCATTAGTGACAGTAGGGGGCAGCGTCTAGCTGAGCGGGTTAGAGATTTGTGGCCATGACGGGAAGGTTGTGGATTCAAATCCCGTGGCCGGCAGAGTAATCATATCAATCTCGGGCAGGACTCTTATCTCCAGAGGCACTGGATGCTGTTTGGCCCTGTGTTCTGATCCCAAAACGTACTCACCTGTATCCGTCTCTCTCATGGAAGTCCAAATTGGCTCACGGGGAAGAATAAGGTACCACTATTCTACTTTAACTGCTAACAGGCTTATAAGCAGGAAAGGTGTGCAGGTCACTTTGGATTAAACAAATGATGAGTCTGTCCGGACCGTGGTGATATTAAGGAGAGATCAGCCGAAGCAGACCATCCCAACACCGGCATGAATCCAAGGTTCAGCGGCTGTTTGTGAGGCTCCTGGGCTCTATACTGGCTAACAGAGGCATGCTGTTCACGTCCTGTTTCCGGCCACTTTCTCCAGTCCCTCGTTCACTGGGGCCCGCGTCTAGGGAGGCTGCATGTGGCGAGGAGGAGGCTGGCGGCCGAGCCCCGCAGGTGCACACAGTCCCTGTGCATCAGCCAGCTTTCCCCACACCCATGCATCTCCCCTGACGGGTTTGTTTAATCCGCAGCGCTGCAGGCAGCACGTTTTTGGCCACCTAACCCGTTAAATTGTCGAATGCATCTTGTCAGGACAATTCGAACCCCTCGAATGCCTTGCACGGCAACACTGTCCCTTAAATTCAGCAGCTGCACCCGCAGCAGTCAATACCAATTGCCACAAACAAATCAATACTCCTGATGACTTTGTAGGGCAAAGAAAATGCCGACACATTAATGACTGCAGGAGGCTCGTCGAAAGAGATCAAACGGCCACCTTTTAGCCGAAAGACAGAAATGATGGCCCCATTTTGCTGCTTGCACTGGCAAGTAGTGGCAGATCGAAAGCGATGTGGGGCTCCCTGTGTCTGATACAGAGCCCCCCCCCCTTGCCGTGATTCCCGTTACTCAAAGGCTGCCTGAGACGGCCTTGTCAAATCTAACACTTCGGCGGAGGCAGCGGCGTGCTGCCGCCCCTGTTTCCTGCGGTAATGTAGGGTGAGGCAGGAGTGAGGCAGGAGATCGCCGTCCTACCCAGCTCAAAACACTGCGGATGCGCACATTCTGAAACATTGCAGTGTTTGGAAAAATAGCCTTTTAAAACTCAAAATTCTAATGTTACGGTATTTCATCTTGATATACATCCCTTACAACCTGACTGGGGGAAATCTGTGGTGTTGTTTTCCCTGTGAGCCTGACCAGAAAAGGTGACTAGAGGATGGATGGATGGCTGAAGGATGATTGTACCTGACTTAATCTTACCGCGAGGAAGCCCTTCCGCCGCTTTCCGGTGACGGCAGCATGAGCGGCACTCTGCTGGCCCCGCCTTCCTCGCCAGCACGGTGGACCGGCACCCCCTCCGTGCAGATCTCTGGGTCATCTGCAGAGCCGGCCGTGAGCAAATCAGAGCTGACAGTGTTGCAGCAGGCCATGCACGGCTCGATGGGCGCCGGGGCCGAAGGCGGGCCTCCTCGTGCCCCCAGGCCCGGTGGGTGTAAATGAATCTGTACTTTCCCCCTGACTGGAGGCACTTCCTGGCTGTGTGTATGTACGCTTGGTGGGGGGTGGGCTGCCCTGTGTGTGTGCACATGCACGCGCGGAGGAGGCGGGTCGCTCGCAGGAAGGTGAGAGTTTTCCCCAGTCGCTGCTCCCACTCCTCTTCCAGGAGGCTCCCCATCGTCATGCCGCCTGCCAGCATCCGTCTGTGGAGTCAGTGAGGCCGATGATGACCACTGACCCTCCCCTTCCGGGGGAGTGGGGGGCAGCCGTGTGCCCGACTTGCCAGTCAGGGGATGGGCATGTCCAGAGGGCAGGGAGAGTTAAGCTGATGCATTAGCAAACATGAGATGTTGAGAGGAACATCTCCTCAGCCATTGAGTCACCTAATAAATTTCTGATATCATCTATGACTCAATGTATCTGGAAGTGGGATAAGAACAGTAATAATCAAGGTGACAAGAGTTCTGCTCGTGTGACATGGAGAGGCACACCATCCGCAGTGCCCCTGGGTGTCCCTCGCCTCCTGCAAGCGACGCAGTGAAGGGCACGGCCCAGTGTGCACCCCAGAGCAGCTACACGCTCCCACATGTGTTTGTGTATTATATTTCATAAAGATATACATTTAAAACATACAGGCGGTACTATGTTACAAGGTTAATAGAGGGCAGTGTAGTGGTTAAGGACAGGGCTTCTTAGCTCTAAGGTGGCTGCTTCAAATCCCTGAAAAGGCCTTCTGCAGCACCATTAACCAAGGTGCCAAGTTGTAAGGTCAAAAGGTCATATTGTCTGGCCCGGAACCACAGTTAGAAACCAGGATAAGGGCTTAATAAAAATACATACATATGAAACTCCCAGGAAGTGACCGTCACATCACTCACAGCAACAGGGGGGGGGGTGTGGCCTGCGGGCTGGTGTCCTGCGGACAGCCTGACTTAACCAACCAACAAAGTACTTTACCTCACTTACCTCAAACCACAGCGTAAGGTTTATATGCACTATAAATCACTCTCACTAAGTGCTTGGCCTGAGCAAACATATGGGAGTATTCGGTAAGCAACATTAAGTAACAGGAGAATGTTCTGGGCCCTTTCTTCAAATTAAAACCACTGCGCTCTCTCTCTCCCTCCCTCTGTCCCCACTGCTCCCAATCCGGCTTCATCAGCCACAACAGGAAGAGGCTTCAGAGGTCCGTGCCACCATCACCCGAGGTCAGGTGCGAGCATGAGGACAGGCAGAGGTTGGCTTATTTAAGATATTCGGAGTGGCGCCACCTGGGGCCCGGGCTGACATCAAAGCTGCGAGTATTTGAGGTAATGAGCACCGAGGGGCAGTCTTCCCCTACAGAGGTTATAAATAGGTTAGCCTTAATGGTCAAACGAGCCGTCGCCAGCCTGCGGACCCACACGGGGCGCGCACACTTCCCGGGGACATCTCTGCCGCCGCGAGAGCGTCGGGCATGTTTGATAGGGGAGAGTGGAGACCCAGTACTCGCCATGACAGTTTGAGTACTGCGGAGTAAGTCAATAAAAACTGCTTCCCTGTGACAATGCACACGGCAGGTCTTCTATTTTTGCCGGGGACCTTGGGAAAGAGGTTGCATTTCTCGTTAACTCCAGGATTGATGTTTTTCGACTTTATTGATACTCGCCACAGCAGTGACATTAACTGATACGGGATTTACACTGTGGGGAGAGTGTCTACCTTCCCTTGATATGCCTGCAAGAATAACAGAGATTTGCTTATAATTAATTTTGTCGCAGAGGGGGACATGGGCAGGCAGGAGTGATGGTGTCCGTTTTGAGAGTGACGGTGAACTGGCCCTTTCGCACTGGCTTGTCACCAGTCCCGCCGCATTCAGACCTCAGCACAGAGGGAGCACCGCCTACAGATGCCCTTTCCCAAAATCCCTGGCAAGAAATGGAGGGCGGCCCCTCACCGTCCGCGGGGGACGCCTGCTCACTCTCCTTCATCACGGGTGGGGAGATAAGAAGCCGACGGCAGACCCGCCGGCCCTGCGGGGCTATCTGCGTGTCGCTGCGCACGCGCCCTTCCCCAGGGAACAATGGGCAGGCAAACGCAATCAATCGAAGAGTCAATACAGTGACGGATGGGTTGATCCATCCCGCTGAGAGATGTGTGTGTGCTTGTGCCCCAGCAACGGGCCTGCACTCGTGACGAACAGAGGAAGGCGTGGAGAGCAGGGAGCCGCCTGGCCAGCGATCAGGCAGAACCGGAGCCGGGTCAGGCTGCCACTCCAGGCGCGGCTACATGATGAACACCCCAGCGGTGACTGGGGAACGGAAACTGCACATGCAGCTCGGCAGCGGATCGGCTGATCCGCCCAAAAAGAAGAGGCCATAGCGCGAAGGCCGGCAGCAGCGCCGCTGACAGGACACATTCTCAGCCATTTAAATGCCGGCGTTTTTACCGCATTTATATTCCAAAGACGATTAAACAACATCAGATTAAAATTCTAATAAACCTTAGTGTACAATATAAATTACTCGCTTATGAATATTAACTATTTGCTTGCATTCACGCTGAAGAATCCTCTCGCATTTCTTGTTGGTGTGCAGGATTTTCCTTGGAATCAGCAGTTTGATACTCCCAGTAGGAGCGAGAGGAGCACACGGCCCCGCAGGTGGGCCCGGCCCGGCCCGCCACAGCTCTGCCGCACGCCCCGACTTTAAAGACACACAGGCAGCCATTGTTCCCGAGCCCCGGCGGGCTTCTGTGGGACCTTTGTGCGGCATGTAAGGGCGACGTCTTTTAAGCACGAGATTAAGCGGCGCGGATCACGGGCAAATGGGAGTCAGAGGTCAGATTCTTACATCTCCTCTAATGTTTCAGTGACGCGCACTCTGTGCCACTCCAACAAGCTCACATCGCCGCCCTTCATGGCCGAGCTGAGCAATTACACAGGGGGACGACACCCCCTTAATCCGAAGCTACGCTCCGGCGTGCACCACCTTCGGCCCCAGCGGGCCCCCGGGGGCCCCCATGGGCCCCGGCGGTGCAGAGTTTAGGCGAGCAGCCCTACGGCAGTAGGCCGCATTATTTCCTCAGCACAAGTGCCACGTCCCTTTTTATATTACCTGGATCTGATCTTATAAAATGTTTCTTACATTAGAGCAACTGTGCGTTGCATGTAAAGGCCCACCGGCCGAATGTCTCCAAGAGCAGAGTAAAAAAAAAAAAGGACCCACGCAAACCCTGGCCTCAGTGAGCCAATGCATCTCTGTACATAATCATTTTCGTCATTCCGGGTTCAGAAAAAAACCTGTGCATATCGAACTTACTGTAAGTTCAACAGCATATTAGAAGTGTGTGTTTTTCTTGAAGTTTCAAATGCTCTTGTCTGAGTTCAGTCACTAATACAATTTACCACACTTTTAGTGGCTTTGAAAGTTTTAACTTCAATTCAGCAATTGTTTAAAGGCATGAGGATTTAGAGAACTCATGCAGGATTTAATCGCGCTCACACGGGAGCTACGGTTTCACTCAGGCCGTAGAAGTTGGCCCAAGCTGAGGAATTCAATCCAATACTTCAAACAGCCACGGCGAACTTCTGTTTTCGTTTTTTCTCCCTTTTTGCGTTTTTGGCCGCGTTCCACCTCGGAAGAGAGGAGGGAGATGAAAAGGCAGAGCTGGCGTGACCATGGCGGGGTGTCGGCTGCCAGGCCAGAGGGCGTTGGAGGGGTGGGTGCATGCCTGTGGGGCATGGCCAGGCAAAGCCGGCCACGGTGACACCACTGTGCATCTCACATCCAGCTTTATTGTGGGGGGGGCGTCAGCTAAAATAAGCCAGGTGATGTTCATCTAAAGGGGGATGCTTATAACTCCTGCTTCCTCCAATGTTCTTCATAATGTTTCATCAGTCTTCAAGATCTAAATTCCATTTTGAGGATTTTTCATATGCTGTAGGAGGACGGGCCCCGTGCTGACGGACTCGGTCGGTGACGTGCTGGTGGTGCAACACACTGGGACCCATTAGGGGGGCACTTTGAGATCATAAAGCATGGAGATGAAACACGCGTGGCCTGAGCTGCAGAAATGCGTCCTTGCTGTGATCTGGACCCTCAGCCTGGGGAAGCTTTTTTTTCTTTCCTTCCTCGCAATTAAAGTCCAGGAATGTCTCCATGAGCGAGCTGTCACATCAATCACGGCCTTGTTTATTCATGTCGCTGATTATGTTACCGTGGCGACACCCCTCCTTGCCCGTAATAGGTCTGATGTTACGATTGCCCTCACAGACTAAACAGCTTGGAGAAAATCAGCAGCTGAACAAATGCCACGGACGGGAAATTGGCTTTATTGAAGGTTCGTGAAATCCACTTTGTTGGAGGTTTATTGTTGTCTTTCTTATAATTCACGTGGGATTCTTCTTTAGCTTAGCGAGGACGTAGAATGAAGGGACATAGTATGGAAATATGGCAACTGCATCTTGTAATCAACCGCTTTGCTGTTTCGACGGGACACAGACTCCGGCGAAGGGCAGTCGGGTTTTCCTTCTTCCTGGGATATGACTCTGAGGTTCCAGATTTCATTGAGTTTACAAGAAATAACAGACTCTTTTTATCCAATCAGAACAGGAGCTTCGGGGCAAGAACACGTAATCCCATTGGCTCCCCCAAGGGGAGTTCAAGCAGGCCACAGACTGGGGTCTGAAATGAATGGCTCCCAACAGAATAATATGGCCCTGAATTTAGACCCAGTGCTCACCCCTTGACAGACTATCGTACATACTCCCACATACCAGCACCTGGGAAAAAAAAACAGATGACACAAATCTTCTAGTCTGAGCAGTCAGGGTGAAAAAGAGGCAAAGAAAGAACAGAGCTTAGTATCCATGTGTCTGCTTCTGACGGAGGAGTCCTTGATGAAATATTCAGTTGTTTGTGTTACGCTGCACCCCCAAGCATGAATAAACGACAGTTCAGAGAGCAGATCCAGTCACGGCTCGGCGCTGCCAAGCGGACTGGACCTGCAAAAGTCACCGGGGTCCAGGCGAGCTGGCGACAGAGCGGGAATTAAGCTCTAATCAAAGCTTGCACACACTTGGCGGCATCGCTTGAGTCAGCACTCCGTTGCCCTGGCGACCCATTGACCCTAAGGCCGGCGTGAAGGGATTGAGAAATGCTGGTTTTAATGTCTATTCAATATATACAGCATCTAAACCCGAGATGGGCTGAGCAATCAACTATCAATCCATTAGAGGGAGATGCTTTTCAGCACCGACGTGTCGCTGCGGTGGGGGCGGGCGGAGCCCCAAGGCTAACCTTTTACAGGCAGCTGATTGTTGCTAGAAGGTTAAACAACACATTAACATGCATTAAAATATTAAATTATGGCTCCATTTTCTATATGAAAGCAAAGACAACAGCATAAAAAAGGCTTTTAAAATTATGAAGGCAAACTGGCGAAGGAGGAGCGGAGGGAAGGTGCCTGAGACGGGAGCCTGAGGAGAGCAGCCTGGAGGACGGCGCGGTCGCCTCACCATGCCACGCCTCACCTCACCACGCCTCACCATGCCTCACCACGCCTCCCCACGGCACGCCACGCCTCACCACGGCACGCCACGGCACGCCACGCCTCACCACGCCTCGCCACGCCTCGCCACGGCACGCCACGCCTCGCCAAGCCTCGCCACGCCTCACCACGCCTCGCCACGCCTCCCCACGGCACGCCACGCCTGACCACACCACGCCTCCCCACGCCACACCACGCCTGACCACGCCACGCCACGCCTCGCCACGCCTCACCACGCCACGCCACGCCTCACCACGCCACGCCTCACCACGCCTCACCACGCCTCGCCACACCTCACCACGCCTCGCCACGCCTCCCCACGGCACGCCACGCCTCCCCACGGCACGCTACGCCTGACCACACCACGCCACGCCTCCCCACGCCACACCACGCCTGACCACGCCACGCCTCGCCACGCCTCACCACTGCACGCCACGCCTGACCACACCACGCCACGCCTCCCCACGCCACACCACGCCTGACCACGCCACGCCACGCCTCCCCACGCCACTCCACGCCTCACCACGCCACGCCACGCCTCACCACGCCTCACCACGCCACGCCATGCCACACCACGCCTCACCACGCCCCCTGACTCGCCGTCTTACATAAGGCACCTGAGATGGGAACATGGGGAGAGCAGCCAAGAGGACGGCGTGGTCGCCTCACCATGCTACGCCTCACCACGTCTCACCACGCCACGTGGCCGACATGCACCCCCTTACAGAAGGTGCCTGAGACGGGAGCATGGGGAAAGCAGCCGGGAGGATGGTGCCTCACCACTTCTCACCACACCACACCTCACCAGGCTTCACCACACCCACCACAGCATGCCTCACCAGGCCTCACCACAGCATGCCTCACCAGGCCTCACCACACCCACCACAGCATGCCTCACCAGGCCTCACCACGCCTCACCACAGCATGCCTCACCAGGCCTCACCACGTCTCACCTCAGCAGGCCTCACCACGTCTCACCTCAGCAGGCCTCACCACGGCATGCCTCACCAGGCCTCACCACGTCTCACCACGGCATGCTTCACCAGGCCACACAGCCAGCACACGCCCCCCTCACAGAAGCTGGCCGGCGTGCTAACAGGCTAGCGGCTCTTTGATTAGCTCCCATAAACCCTTTCCGCATTATTAAAATGCCTTTCTGGCACTCAGCTGATAAAAAAGGAAACAGCATTGATTCCAGACGATGGCACAGGGAGACGCTCGCCGCACAGGCTGTCCATAAAGATGGCGCGTGGTTGGCACTGCTGCAGAGGGCAGGGAGATGCAGCTGTGCTATTTCAGTCAGGAGTCTGATTGGAGGGCATGGCCCGGTCTACTCCATGCACATGAGCATCCATAAAAACGAGGAACGAGGTTAATGAGGTAAGGTCAGCAAGGACGCCGTTCTTGAAAAGCCCTTTAGCTGGGAGCGGAACCTGTAAGCAGGTTGCATGCGTCACATTCACGCATGTGGTATACCTCCTGTCCCCACCTCCCCAGACTCCCCGCCCTCTGCCCTCCCCCTTACATATGAGACCTCAGCCAAAAGGCCACCTCACATGCGGTGGCAGACCCATGCAGCGAGGGATGATGCCAAACATAGTGTGGAGCAAGGCAGTGGCCCATCGGGGGGCATCCCAGTGACGGTAAATGTCAGAGGACACTCCCGGTAGGTGGTGGCTCGCTCTGAAACACAGCAGTCCAAGAACCAGATGGCGGGAACCCAACAGGAGGACGCGAAAGGAGCAGAGTCAGAACAGGACGAGAGAACATGGCACGAGGACACAGAATGCACTGAGACGGAACAGGACGAGAGAACACAGCACAAGGACACAGAACGCGCAGAGATGGAACAGGCCGAGAGAACATGGCACGAGGACACAGAACGCGCAGAAACGGAACAGGCCGAGAGAACACGGCACGAGGACACAGAACGCGCAGAGATGGAACAGGCCGAGAGAGCACGGCACGAGGACACAGAACGCGCAGAGATGGAACAGGCCGAGAGAACACGGCACGAGGACACAGAACGCGCAGAGATGGAACAGGCCGAGAGAACACGGCACGAGGACACAGAACGTGCAGAGATGGAACAGGCCGAGAGAACACGGCACGGCTCCTTCATCAGCGGCTATCAGCCGCCCATCTGTAATCCCTGATCATTTCAGACATAAATCTGCCAGCGAATCCATTTGCCTGCTCCTGCCTTTTCATTCACATTCCAGCCACGGAGGCCAAACACATTTAAGCAGCAAATTGGAGCTTTTTTAGGTAACGTAGGTGACAGGGACACTTTATGGCAGGGCAGGGCTTCTCACTGCAAAGGGAGAATGGGCAGGGCCCTCACCTGCTCCTCTACACCTAAAAGGTGATCTGTACTTCGCCGTAGGGCCACCTTTGCTGGTTTGGATGATGACCTGGTCCTGAGAGAATAGGGGTGGGGGGGTGAATGGGACATAAAAACAGAGGCAAAATTAGCATTAAAACTGCAGCCAGGGTACTAGGGAGTTGCAGTATAAAAGACCCAGCAGCACCTCGGACCCGCGTCCGCCTTCTCCTCTCAGGGTCATCACAAGCGACCTCTCAGCGTGATCCAGAGCGACATGGAGCAGCGGGAATGGGCGAGCACCCATCCGCCAGGGGGGCCAGCAGTGTGAGGACTGAAGACTGACAGCCCCCCCAATGCCCCCCCCCATGCCCCCCCCCCCAGGGGAGCCACATTCTGGGGATTCATTTTTATTCAAACTGAAAAAAGTGACTGATGCAGGACTCTGGAGCCTGGTAGCTGTTGTGAGCATTTTTCTCGGGTAATTTGCATTAATAAAGAGGCTGTTCCTTGTCGGAGTGCGTTTTATCCGCCTTAAAATCCCTGGGCGATCCCTCTCGGAAGAGCGCTGGGAGAATCCGACTGTCAGAGACGACAAGACAAATGAAGGCCAGTGTCAGCGGCGTGCGGCCCAACGATGACAGATTGAGAAGACCTGTCCCTCCGTCGACAGGCATGCTTCATTTTCAAATTAATAAATCTGAATAAAATATTTTTCCCTTCATTATGAGTAGTGCCTGTTTGACAGGCCTGCTGACGACGGGTTGGTTGGAGGGCTTGGGCGGCTGGGGGGGGCGTAGGAACAGCTTGCTCCAATTCCACCCGGGCCTCAGGCGCAGATCTCACCGGCAGCCTCCTCCCTGCACTGCCCCCCCGTCTCCGGGAGCCACCTGCACACGCATGGGGGGTGTCAGCGACCCAGCACCACAGATGTGAGCCTCCTTCATCTGCGGCCACCACCACCATCCCAGCTCCACTCGCGTCAGAACTTCTCCATTCCACTATTTACCACTTAAGAGCGACGACTAACCGGTGAAGGAGCGAGTGATCGACCAATCAGCAATCGGTGTCTTCACCTGGGGCGTGGCATGTGGGCCTAATCGACCAATCAGCAATCGATGTCTTCACCTGGGGCGTGGCATGTGGGTCTAACGGGGTCAGACGCTTTCCAGAGACGTGCTCTTTACTTCCTATCCGCAAAAAGGCTCTGAAATAAACCCTGACAGTTATGCCTTAGAAAATCAGTGACAATTAAGGCAGTTAGTTAGAAAAGAGCTGCGATATTACTGGCTCTCTCAGCATAATTAGGCCTGTCATTTGACACTGCGAGTCCCTAAATTAGGAAAACTGTTAGTGTGGAGTGGAAAAGCCTTAACAAAATAACCAAGTGTTAGAAGGCTACTAGAATTAGCGACCTAATTTTTATGTAGGCCAGTGTTAAGCGTAAACAAGCTGGCTGACATTTAAGATGGAGGTTTTAAATGCTTGGTGTAGCACTAAGGGGTTATGGTTTATACTATAGACAGCCGTGTAATGGGGCTGGATACCTGCTCAACTCCTAATCACACCAATAAAGCGAAGGTGTGCAGATGATTCCACTTAATGAGCCTGATTATTAAGATTTGCAGGTTTATGAGTCCAAAGCCGACATGATTTACTTCCTGATTAGAGCACGACACCGGCTGTGCTTTCTCCAGGCGGTCACTCCGACTGGAAAGAGCGCCCCCAGGGAGCATCGGCTCCAGTCAACAGCGGCTCTTTGTCTCGTAAACCTCCTTAAAAGACGTCTGCTTCCCTGCCGAGCCCATGGGCGTGGGGACTAGGAGGACGGCGGCGCGACGCAGGCGTCCATCTCGGCGCACACGGATCTCAAGGCGAAGGTAATATATGTGCACATCTGGCGTGGAGCGGGTGCCAGGGTGAAAGACAAAGCCGGATGTCGGGGAGCAGATGAGTGGGGGGTCCCCGGTGTGCGGGCGGGCACTCACCTGGCTGGGAGATGGGCGGCAGGGCCGCGGGAGGGACAGTGGCTGAAAAACATCCCCCATTATCGGCACACACACTCACGCATACTCATTGTTAAAGCCCTTGTTAAAAAAAAATCCCACGTCAATGGCCCTGACTATATGGCTCGTCATCAATATCAGGAGCAGCAGAATGGATTGACAGATTGAAAATCCATTTGGTTTGTAATTAGTGGGCGGGATGAAAAGGAGAGAGAGAAAAGGGCAGAGAAAGCGAGGGAATAAAGAAAAACAAACGCACCGGGTGTGAGACCTCCAGGGGGACAGAGGCAGCCAGTCATTACTGTCCCTGTGCAGAGCCCGGTCACCACGGAAACGGACACATGGTGACAGCAGGGCTCGGCCTCTGAGGGCCATTGACCCGGCCATAGGGTGCACAGGTGCACAGAGCTCACAGGCAGTCACTGACACCCCATAATACCCACCCTACATCACACAGGAACAGGGACACCCTACATCACACAGGAACAGGGACACCCTACATCACACAGGAACAGGGACACCCTACATCACACAGGAACAGAGATACACTATATCACACAGGAACAGGGACACCCTACATCACACAGTAACAGGGACACCCTACATCACACAGGAACAGGGATACACTATATCACACAGGAACAGGGACACCCTACATCACACAGGAACAGGGATACCCTACATCACATAGGAACAGGGACACCCTACATCACACAGGAACAGGGACACCCTACATCACACAGGAACAGGGACACACTACATCACACAGGAACAGGGATACACTACATCACACAGGAACAGGGACACCCTACATCACAGAGAAACAGGGACACCCTACATCACAGAGAAACAGGGACACCCTACATCACACAGGAACAGGGATGCCCTACATCACACAGGAACAGGGACACACTACATCACACAGGAACAGGGACACCCTACATCACACAGGAACAGGGACACCCTACATCACACAGGAACAGGGATACACTACATCACACAGGACCAGGGATACACTACATCACACAGGAACAGGGATACACTACATCACACAGGAACAGGGATACACTACATCACACAGGAACAGGGATACACTACATCACAGAGGAACAGGGACACCCTACATCACACAGGAACAGGGACACACTGCATCACACAGGAACAGGGACACCCTACATCACACAGGAGCAGGGATACCCTACATCACACAGGAACAGGGACACACTGCATCACACAGGACCAGGGATACACTACATCACACGGGACCAGGGACACCCTACATCACACAGGAACAGGGACACCCTACATCATGCAGGATTTTACTTTGGAAGTGGGGAAGAATAGCCACTCCAAAGCATATTCATGACCGTAACCCGGCTTTTGTACATATCTGCAAAGGAGGGGGGTGCCGGAACTAACTAAACATTCTAATAACTAGAACTCTCCTTAAACATACACCAATAATAACCAAGCAAAACTAGAAAAATATTATATGATTAATTACAGATTGATTAATTCAATCAAACACCAATTAAAGCTTAAGGAAGATTAAGTGGGAGCTCTTACCTGTGCTAGCGCACTAATTTAAATAAACACAAATCAGAAGTAAGGAAAGCCTTACGCTGGGAAGGGGGCGGCACTTCGTGGGCACCTTACATCCTTCCACACCACTCTCATTCTCAGCACTCTCGCATATACGTACTGAGGGATTTGGAGATTTTACCGATTAATTAACACCACTTAACAAATGCAAAACAATACCGCAACCGGGTGCGCACTACATTAGGTGCTACTTCTCGCTGATAGCACTTAAATATTTGAGCAGAGAACATGGTGTTTCTGCTGGGGATGTGACAGCACACGTCAGGGAGATCTCCAGAATGCATCCCAGACGATGAGACAGGCTCCATCCCAATGGGAAGGGGGGGTGTTCTGTCTGTAAATACAGTTTAATAATAGAACACAAGGTAAATAGCGACGGATCACGTGGCTGCCACCTCCTCTCCAAACAGAAGTCCTCATTAAATTGCATCGCACCTCTCGGAATTAATCAGGCAGGAATTTTAATGAATTTAATTTGCGAGGAATAGCGGAGGACTCTATTGGCCATCAGGAGCCATTACAGTGTAGCGCTCCGGGTTCCGCTTTGATTCCCGCTATTCCGAAGTGAAGGGACCCGCCACGTGGCTCCATGGCGGCCACAGCGCTCTGCTAAGTGCTGCAGCTCTGCAGAGCTCTATAAACGACACCGGAGATTTACAACGATTAATGTGATTAATGTGAAACGTTTCAAAGCATCAGCCTCTAAAAGCCATGCAAATCTTAAATGTGAATTCCAGCTAAATTATATTCGCAGGCACACCGGGAAGGCCCCTAGGCCCCGGTCTGTACGGAGAGCTGGGTCTGTGCCCCCGACGCGATCCGCCCCTACTGCACGCATTCCCGGTCCGGCGATGCGCTTCACGTTTTAAGACAACCGTAAGGCAGCAAGAGCCGGTTGCAGAGTGGAGGGATAGATGGAGTTCAGTCAGAAGCAAAACAAGCCTGGTACTCTGCAGCTGCTCCAAGTTAATGACGCCCAGCGGGCCGTAATGGGCGATCAAGAGACCATTGGGGTTAAAGGGGGCCATCTGGGCTGAAGTGAGCAGGAAGAAGAAGGATGATGGCGCCTCCTCGGTGTGTGTTTCGCTTGCCAAACAAAGCGGCGCTCTGCTTATTTGGGGCTTTAATTTAGGGGACGCTTTTCAGTTCTTAGTTATCGATCTGAGCCTGCTGCTTCTTAAAGGGCTACAGTGAACCATTTTATTTATCGTCTTTAATGAGGCGCTTTGCATCTAATTAATTCATCATTTCTCCACCCCAGAAAATGCAGGCACCTTGTACCTGCATTGTTATATTTACACTGAAGGAGGAGGCCTTCTTTCTGATTCACCATGTTAATTGACAATAATAATTAAATCACTAAAGATGGTGAAATGCTCGCTGGGATTCATGCTGGCGGGCACAAACAGTGTAGCATTTAGCAAAACAAAATATGTGTGTTTTATCGATTTCAGCAATAAAGCAGGCATCATGAGCTTCCTGAAGCTGCAGGTCCGATCGGGAGGCAGCATTGGGATCCTGAACAAGAGGGAGGAAAAGTCAGAGCAAAGGACAGAGGTGACAGCTCAGTGCCCCCACTTAGCAGGGCTCTGATGGGAGAAGCCTGCTCCGTGTCCCTGGCACGCTGATGGGGCTGGGATCTCCAGCGCTGGCATCTAGAGGACAGAGCAGGAGAAGGACCCGCTTCTGGTCCAGGGGGACAGACTGGGGGCTGAAAAATGAAGAAGGAGATGATGAAGGGGTGATGGGGAGAAATGTGGGCCCGCCCACCCCCGCCCGACAACAGAACCCCTCATCACTGTCCTTAATGGGTTATGCCAACTAATGTACACTAGACGTCATAATATCTCATGTCAGGTCAAGGGCCGAAGAGGCCCTTTCAGCACTTAGGAAGGGCGCGAGTGAGACACCCATCAAACATTGATGAACTGTCAGGAGGCCTCAGCGACAGGGCCTGGAAATGGCGAAAAATTCATCCCAGCATGTCTCCGTGGGGAGCACGGCGGCAGACATTAAGGCGGGTTAGGGTCATTAATGTCACCGAGGTCCACTTCCTGAGAGGACCTAAATGAAATAATTCATTAAGACAATATAGGGTTGCAGGTTCAGGGGGCAGCTTATGGATTCAAATGCAATTCCACGTTAGCTCTCTGTGCCCACAGACTATCGATCCGGCCCACCGCTCGTGACAGATGCGCGGGGGGGTCATCGCGTCACCTGTCCAGCTGAGGCTAAATCGGCGAGCATCTGCGGAGCCCGGAGAGGACAGGCCGAGTCCGCTGGCGGCTGTCCTGTCCTGCCAATATGGCAGAGGCCACCTCATTCTCCCTGCCACGCCCGAACCCGGGCACCGCACCAGGAGACGCCGTGGGGGGTCCAGCAGGGAAACGGTTAAAGCCATAAAGACGTTTCTCAGCCCTGACCCTCATGCTCCGAGGACCCCCCCCCCCCATGCAGAATTCACATTCAACTCCAAACTGACAAAGTGTTTTTAATCTTTTCTTCCCTCTCTCCTGGAGATTGGGAAACAAAAATCAATAGGTGCTGGCAGGCGATCTAGCAGCCGGTGAATTACAGGAGCAGGGCACAGCGCCGTGCTCGGCAGCCTTGAGCAAGGGACCTTGGGAGCGCCATTTCAGATGGGGGGGGTCACAGGTTCAGCCCAGGCCCACAGTCTGAGGAGCAGGGGATTTACTGCCAGTATGCGGTAATGAAAAATAACCTCAGTGCCGAGAGAGAGAGAGAGAGAGAGAGAGAGACACACACACACACACGTGGGGGGGCGTTGTCCCTCTGCCGCCCCCGCCCCCCATTCTCGGTCTCGCCCTTCGCCTCTCCTCTGACCCTGGGTACCCGCCGGGCGATACATCAGCAGGGTGGCCTGGCAGACCTGCCCGTGCCACAGCGCGCTGGCACATGCCACCACCGTCACCCGTTAATCATGGCGAGAACCGGCCTCCAGTCAGGGGCGAGGACCAGCCTCCAGTCAGAGGCGAGGACCAGCCTCCAGTCAGGGGCGAGGACCAGCCTCCAGTCAGGGGCGAGGACCAGCCTCCAGTCAGGGGCGAGAACGAGCCTCCAGTCAGGGGCGAGGACCAGCCTC
>JAODKN010000044.1:2024446-2035239 GCA_026774425.1 Petrocephalus zakoni
GGACCAGCCTCCAGTCAGGGGCGAGGACCAGCCTCCAGTCAGGGGCGAGAACGAGCCTCCAGTCAGGGGCGAGGACCGGCCTCCAGTCAGAGGCGAGGACCAGCATCCAGTCAGGGGCGAGGCCGCCCCCCCCAGCCAGGCCTAGGGCACTCCCTTTGAGATTAATCCACCTGCTTATGCGCCGCCCTGCCCAGTCTGGGCTCTGCAGCGCCGCGCTCCCCCTCGGACCCAATCAGCAGCTTCCCCAGGAAGAACAAAGCGCTCCTTGCCAGACGTGCAACAAACTCCTGTGGAAAATGACCCACTTAACAGCCATCGCAGAGCAAACGTATGAGACTTATTAAGCACGCCTCCAAACGGGTGTCCGACTAAATGCACACTCGTGTTTTTGAGTTATGGTAAATGCGCTGCTCAGCCGACACTGTGCCCTGCTCCGCCAGGCCCCATAACGAGCCCAAACACCAGGGGCCAGAAGCCCCATTAACACGTGAGACAGCATGCCGAAAAAAAACGGATTTAGTATCAACACTCTCCTTCAAGTACATAAATACAAAAAAAACAACAACAATAACAAATCCCACTGCAAAACTGAATGTTTACTGAAAACAGATCTGGGTCGCCGACTTTGGATTTCAGAACTGTGTCTTGATTCCGATCTACCGTGTCTGAGGGAAAAGTCACAGCACAAAGAGGAGAGACTGACAGGAATACCTGGGGAAAGGGATGAGGGCCAAAGAGGAGGATGGGCCGTGGAACTTCCAGGGAGAAGCAGACCTTATCCTCCCGACCGCGCCTTCCCGCCTTAAGCTAACAAATAAATCTGCGAGTCACAGGCTGCGGGTTCAAGGCAGGCCCCATAACAGAAGCCATCTGAAATTTGCGCTAACCATGAAATGGAGCCCCTCAGAGTGGGAGCCTCACACTTACGCAGCGCTCCATTTACCTCGGAAATCAGACGTCGCTTAAACACGTTCCAGCACAACAAGCTGGAAAGCCATTCAGCAATACCAGGCACTGCTTTGCTTTCTTCTTCAGGATTTAAGGTTCACCTGTTTAAATGGACTTTACCTTTGTTCACTTACATTTAGCCCAGACTACCTTAAATCCCACAAGTTATCTAGCTAAGCAAGAAATCCTGCTTTCTGAAACAGGCCCCAGTTCTAGCTGGGTTCATTGTTCACGGTTATTAGCAATATCGGTTTATTCCAATGCATTATGATGTATTTAGCACAAAAAAATACCATAGCAACATTTCCACAGATAGTGGTTGGACAATACTGTGTGTACCACCAATTTAATGAAACACAAATGCTAAAAAACATATCTACAGCTTTCACTTCTGCAGATAAAGGGCACAGCCATTTTGAATTCTGAGGTCAGGGGTTTGCAGAGGTTTCCTCAGACTCTCCGAGTAGGAATTCCAACTTCAGGGGCCATTCCAGTTGAAATTTCTGACTAGGGACTCAAAATTTCTGACTTCCGAGTTCAAATGGAATACAGCATCAGCCCTCCAAACATTCGAAGCCGAATGTCTGAGCGGGGAAAAGAGGCCGGAACACTAAATCGGACCCCTACCCTGGCTAAGGTGCGCCTCCACCGCGAGAGCAACCAATGATTAATTTGTGTTTGAGATGCAAAAAGTGGACGTAGCGTAGGGATCGATATTCATGCGGTCACCTGTCAATAGCGGCCCTCTTTATGCAATTAGCTGATGTGCACCGGTGGTCCTGCACAGCAAATGGGCAGTGAAATAAAATCATGCCGATTAGAGCTGCCGGCAGATGCCACAACAGCCCTTATTCTCCTTCAAATTACCATGAAAGGCTCCTGTGACCATCAACAGCCCGGCCTGGAGCACACACGCACGCACGCCACAGGGGGTGGGCATTTTTATGCCCAACCGCTCGTGCAAACCACCACCAAGCTCAGCTATCGGCCAGAAAGGCTCTGCCAGGGTGTCCCTCAGGGAACTAAACAGGAGCAGCCTGCATTTCCCCGGGCGCTTATCCTTATCGTACTGCTGAGAAAATGCTGTTAATTACAACGGAATTTATTTTCCGACTTCGGCAAATATACATTAATGATGTGTGGCATCTAACGAGCAAGAGCCTCCCGGTCCTCCAGCCCGAAGACGTGGCACCGAGAGCTAGGAACCATTTATCAGGAAAGCAGGCCGTATGCAGAGCCAGCGAATGGCGGGCGTCGCTCGCTTAGGTAAACCAGCCGCTCCTCGTCGTAGCGCGATTGTTTTAGGCCGGTGTCTCGCGATGTCAGATTACTTCATTATCAAAACTCTCGACAGCTGGCTGCCAAACGATTAGGCCTGTGAAGATGATAATGATGATGATGATGAACTGAACCCATGATCGTTTTTTAAATAAGCGGGAAAATTTGCACCGGAGCAATCAGCCTGCCACTGACTACCCCCCCCCCCCCCGACATCGGTGAGAAACACCGCAAACTGAGCCTCTGCGTTCTTCCAACTGCAAGCTGGTCAATTTGCTTCAAAAACAAAATATTTATGATTCTCCACCAGGAAACGGAGCCTGAGTAAGGAAGCTTCTCCCTGTAGTGACCATACTGCAAATGAGAAAGAAAGGACTGATTTCACTCTCTGCAGAAAAATCCAGGAGGACTTTCGGACAAACTCGCAGATATTAATTAGCATATTGATAAACAGACACATGCATCCATGAGAGTCTCCCCTAATTTAGAGACTGAATTAGGTAGGCAAGCAGCTCTGGTTGAGCAGGGTCCTGCAGTGCAGACCCTGCGGTCCAGACTCCCATGCAGTGAAGGTCACCAGCTTCATCACATCTCCTATTGCAGTGCATTTTTTAAATAGTTTTGCATGAAAAATCAGTGACAACCTCTCCGCTGCCAGTCATGCTGCAAATGGCTGCTGAGGGGAGGGACCCGCACAGGTCACACAAAAGGCAACTTCTAAGAGGGACTCGATAAAAGCAATTCTGAGCAGTCAATATAATAATTGTGCACCCTTGAAGAATCCAATAGGTATTATGGACAGAAGGCGCGCTCATTTAACATGGTTACTTGTAGGTGACTCTGAAGACCTTGCCTGGATCTCACAGGTACAAAGGAAACAAAAAGAAAGAAAACAGGAGAGCTTTGAGGTTATTCCACACATATGTCATCACAACGAATTGTTACTGAGACACTCCAGAGCCGAATGCAGGGCCATGAGAAGAAAGACGGTCACCGCTGTGACGCTCCGGAACATCGAGGCCTGGGGAGGCACGTCCCCGCCCGGCAAAAGTGGGCCACAGCCCCCGCCAGAACCCAAATTCTTTGTGCCTCTTAATTTCACCCACAAAGGCCTAATTGAACCTTTATCACAATATTTTGCTGCTTGATTTGACCCTGCCTTTTCCATTGTCACAAAATCAATCCCGCGGCTCGTCTGACTGGAAGGGCTCCTCTGCGAAGAGGACCGGTGACGGGGGGTCGATGGGACTAAGTGATCCCTTTATAATGCCGCCGCGGTGCGCTGGTGCACAAGGCACCAGCATCTCACCGCCCTGGACGCGTCTTCCTCAAACGATCTGACAGAAGGAGTCAGACCTGGCGAGAGGGTATCCGAGAGGTGATCAACACGGCGTCTTTAAAGAAGGCAGCCAACCGAGAGGCCCGGTTCATCATCCAATCAAAGTGAAAGGATTGTTCCTCTTTTAACAGCACGCCAGGCCTCAGAAGAAACCGGGAGGCATCACTGGAACCAATGAGCTGTGCAAAGGCAGTGCCCCCTGATCCAGAATGAGGCACCAGCTGCCAGCTTCACCAAATCCCAGCAGGGGGCCATCCCTGGAGCCCAGGCTGAGGGTGATGTGAGGAGGCAGGAAGGTCTGGGGGCCCATCGGCACCCATCGGCACCCATGCCCCCCAGAGCCTCGACGCTGCCGTCTGCAACACCAGCCTCGTGAATATCAATATGAGAAGACGAAAAGGTAAATGAGCGTGACATAAAGCGGCAGTGAATAAGGGCACGTCTGTCGGGGGGGGGGGATTAGACCCCAGAGCTGTGAAACTCAAAGCACGATCCGAACGAGTCCACATTCCACATTAATGCACTTAAGCAAATAGGGAAAGCACAGGCCATTTAAGTAAGTAGAAAAGTGAATCACATGACTGTGATTTAGAGAGCCCTGTCACGAAGGGGGGGGGCAAGCGAGAGCCTCTTAGGGAGGAATAAAAATGGCTTCTGTAATGGCACTGGTGACAGTGTGACCGGTTTGGACCAGGGAACTATTACTGCTTGTCAAAACAGAAAAGAAAAAGATCAAAGCTATGAGGACCGTAATTACGGCAAAGGACCGGAAATGGGGTAACTGGTGTGGCGTGGAAGGAAGCATTATGGGTAAAGCATTATGGTTAAGGCATTATGGGTAAAGCATTATGGTGAAGGACTCTCAAACAGGTGCTTAGTGCTGGAGATTTATGAATGTTTTTTTTTTTTTAAGCAGTGCACTGCATAAATTACATATATTAGTAACAACATTAATCATTTTAATTACTGTGAATTCAAAGAGCAAAGTAATAAAAACGTTCGGGTCAGAGTGCTGGTGCGAGGAGGGGTGGGGGGATTGAGGGGGGGTCACCAGGCAGAGATACGGTGACGTTCAGTTACTTCCGTATATCAGAGCCCTGTGAGCCAAAGGGCCACAGCTAACCGGACCGGGCAGCCAGGTTCAGGTGCAATCCGGATGCAGCTCTTCCGCGATAAGAAGCTGTAACCGGGGAACCGCGCCGGCTCTCCGAGTCTCGCTCTCCCGGCAGCTCCGGCGTCTGGATCAGATATCAGCATGGCTGTAATGAGTCCCCCCCGCCAGAAGCAGGGGTGACGGCTCTTCCCCCTCTCCTGTGCTTATCGGCTGCTCTCTGCGACCCGCGCTTCAGAGGAGAGCGGCCGGATCCGGTCAGACCGCCGCATTCGGCGAGTCAGTGCCCGAGTCAAAGTGGGAGTCACTACGGGCCACGCAGACTCACCAGCGGGGCCAGCGAGGGCCGGGAGTGCAGTGCGTCTGACTGATTTCCCACATCCCTGTTTATTAGTCCCGGCGTACGCACCGCGCAGATGAAAATAAAAAGCTCTGAACTCTAGCCATCCCACTGCAGGGTTTTGTCGTTCATTTGCATCTGAATATTAAAGTGTTTTCTGGAAATGAGCTATTGGAATTAATGTGGGATTAATTGATGCCTTTATCTCATTAGGACAATCTAATTTGTGGATGATGAAATTGTTTTCGAGTCCCGTTTGCATAATTGGATTGCCGCGAAGCGCTGTCATTACCGGCTCTTTAGCGTCGTCTGCGGCCACCACCGCGGCCTCGGCTTCGTAAAGCTGCCCTCGCCAGCCGCCACAGCCCCGTCTCGCATTTGTGGCAGTGACCGTGGGGGAGGGGGTGTATGTGGCTAACGACTCGGCGGTAATTAACGCCTAACCGTTAGTGGGTTGTCCCAAAGCACCCCGCTCTGTGTCACAGTGCCCGTTACAATCTGTCTCCCGTCAGAGGAAAGCCGGGCAGGGCCTGAAAACCCTTCCTGGCCCAGGATGGCTACCAGAGCACCAGCGGCTTGGGGTTTCCGGCTGATCAGCGGGACCCAGAGGACTCAAATTAATGGTTGGGGAATGACAGCAGCTAACAGGACAGGGGCCCGCATGGTGACCGGGCGACAGAGCGGCCAGGTCCACAGTAGCAGTGACATGCAGCTCGGGGCCTTAGGCCATATCTTAAAGACTGTTACCCGGGTAACATACGGTTACATCTGTGACAGCTGTCCTTATCCGTGCTGACTTATACGGGGCCGAGGAGTGGAAAGTCACAATGTCAAAAAAAAGTAAAGCATGGTAGGTTGGTGGACTCCGTGGAACCAATGACTATAAGAAGCCATGGCAGTGCCCGGAAAAGCACATGTGGAGGGCGTTTAAAAAGAAAAACGAGAAGGTCAAAGCTTAATAGTGTGATATCAGACACGACCAATTAAGATCCCGTAGACAACGCATCTGACATGACCTGCCAAGAGAGTTTTCCAGAAGGACCATACCACCCCAAACGACAATCAGTCTGCAGAAGAATTGCTGCAAAATGATGAGAAAGCAACCAAGAAAAAAGGAGCAAAAAGACCTTCTGAAGGCGACAGAAGGAAAGGGGGACTTCTCAGAAGCGCCTTACGGAGGCAGAATTGGAATAAGCCTCCTCGGGCGGTAAAATCCCAGCAGGAAGAGCTCGGCCCTGCCCCAGCCTCGCTCGCAGGGGTGCAGTAACGCCGCATGCCCCAGCCTCGCTCGCAGGGGTGCAGTAACGCCGCATGCCACAATTCCTGCTCAATATTTCATCAGACGGAAGATCAAACGATGAGAAGAGGACCGGGAAGTTTCAGGGGGCTTCATTAGCAAGATTCGCTCTGTGAGTTATAAGATCCGGGAGTTAAACCTTCCTCATGGTTTCACTGAAATGTTTCCATAATGAAAAGTACACTTTAAGGAAAAGAGCCGCGAAAGAAACACGCACAAGCACCACAAATAAGGCCGCAGCCCACCCTGGATTTCCCACAATCCTTTGCGGAGCCTGTAGAGTCGAGCCAGGTGATGAGTGGGGAGGCGGCGTGGCTTGCCCCCCCACACCTGTATGTCAGAAACAAAGCAAAGCACGTCCCGGTGAAGGGCGACGCAGCGATGTCCAAAAACAGGTCAGAGAAATATATGGGGTGGAGTGGGGGGGGGGGCACAGACAGCTGGGAATTCATTCTTACAAGCCGGTCACTGCCCTGGGGGGCATTTACAGTGTTACGAGCATGTAATTACCCCACCCACAGTGTGTGTTAAAACTGAAGATTTACACAAAGCACCGGAGCCCCTCACTTTCTGAGCACCGGTTTTCTATCTTCTATTTGATATGTCAATATTAAAAAATCACTGTGACATAAAAAAGCATCATAATTGATTCTGAAATATAGGCTGCAATCTTACTATCCTGTGAGCCGCTATCTTCAGAAAACAGCAAAGAGCAAGCAGATACTTAGAGTGCTAATATACGCAGGTCCCCGACGGAGAGGCTGATCCACCTGTGCATGGACTCGGGAGGCCACCTCGATGGCGCACAGAGTCACAGGCAGACGGCACTCATCTGCTCTTAGGGCAGAAAGGACAGAGATGAAGATAACCATTTAAGACTACAACTATTTAACACTAATGCTACAAGGGCAGTGTTTCTCAGGGGCTTAGGGATTTGTGCTCACGTCCAGGGGGTTGTGGGTTCTAACCCTATTATAATCACGGTTCGGCTCGTCACTCCGACTGCTCAGGGGTTGCTGAATGAGTCTGAATCTGACCTCTGAGCCCAGCCGTCACCCACTTGATGCAGCCTTGGACAAAAACATTCGCTAAAATAAAACATCCACGTTTATTTATGTGATGGATTTGGAGCAGTGCTAAAAGTGAAGTTGGGAAGGAGAGACTGCAGCTCAGCCATAACATTCTCATAGCACTCCGAGCCGGTGCACCTCCGGCTGCCGGGCCTTGCATCTCGCGGCTCACACACCATGCTAATGTCCTGCCATCATTCCACCAGGCCGCATTTCGCAGGCTCCATCTCATTCGACACCATCGTTTCCACAATTTGCATACGGCTATAAGTATTGATGCTTATTTACTCCTTCATTTTTCTACTTGCTCGGGGCATAATGGATGACGTTTCGGGGGGGTTCGTCCATGGACACAAGCCGAACACTCTTCTGTGCAAGCCATGCTTGGAGCCATCAAGATGACAGAGGGATCATTCATACATGTAAACACAAATAGGAGTGCGTGTTCTGGGCCCGGCAAGAGCTGTTGCTAGGCTACATGGCATGGCGAGGCAGCTGTCTGTGTGCATTTCGCTCGCAGGATCCCGGCTCTTTTATTAAGATTTCCCCGTAACGTGGAGGCTGGCTGTGGCTCTCTGCTGCTTCACTGCACAAAGCTTTTCCTCACAAGGCGTGAGAAAGTCACCTTTTCTGCTTTCTTATTTCTGAGAACATGGTGTATATCTGGATGTGAACTCGAATTCGAATGAAAACATCCACAGTGCAGACAGAAGCAGCTTTTCTTTGATAATCACAGCCAGTTCTTAAACAGAAGATGTGCCTGCCGTCGCCCAGCAAGCGCAGCAGATGACAGGCGCAGTCGCGATTTACTCTCCGTATTCATTTGGAAGCGCAAAAGTTGCGCTCACGGCCCCCAAAGGGGCAGCATGAGCTCTGCCATGTGAAATAAAAACAGAAATTAAACATGCGCTTGGTTATGAGTAACGATTAATCTCCCAAAGCACAGTTTCACTTAGCAATCTGCCACGCCAATACTTTCACTTCTGCACAAGTCATTGGTCGATACTGAAAATAAGATCAGCCCATTACAGCCTCTGGCCTCTGTTTTCCAACATAACAATTCCATATTTGACAAGAATTGAGTGTGAGGCATATCATTTTTCTTATGGCCCACGATCACCCTCGCAATCTATTAGAGCCTGGCACCTTTAGCAGCTGGTGACCGGCCTGGTCGATCCCCCCTTCAGTCAACAAACGGGCACCGAGGAATATGCTGTCACCCGTAATCTGTTTTATAAAGGTGGGTTCGAAGGCATCAGGCGGTACAGTGAAACACAGCGTGGCACCTGCACAAACGGAGCCGGGTTTGCACTGCACAGTGAAACGCAGGGTGGCGCCTGCACAAACGGAGCCGGGTTTGCACTGCACAGTGAAACGCAGGGTGGCGCCTGCACAAACGGAGCCGGGTTTGCACTGCACAGTGAAACGCAGCATGGCGCCTGCACTAATGGAGCTGGGTTTGCACTGCACAGTGAAACGCAGCATGGTGTATGCACAAATGGGACCAGGTTCACACTGTACAGTTAAAAGCAGTGTGGGCACGGCGATGCCACATCCGCACGTGTCAGGACCAGTATCGCTGTCATCCTGTCCTCTGTCCAAAAGCTGGAATTAAAGATGACAAAAAAATGACAAGCTTGCTGAAGTTAGAGACTAAAAACGCAGGAGCCAATTGGGAGACACTGCGAAGGAGTGACAAGTTGTTGCAGGGCTTTGCTCATATCCCGCCTGGAATCGGTGCGAAGCTCTCTCTCACACACTCTGACTGTCTCCGCCTGCTGTCAGCGTGCAAAGCGGCGCTCACCTGTACGCGCAGCTCTGCTAATTCCTGAGCCGTTCCCCACACTGGCAGAGCTCAAAGCCTGCAGCCCACAGCTCAGCCAAGAAGAGCCGCCCTCCCCGGGATGTAGCGCTGCTCGAGCTTGACGATGCAATCAGATGACATCACGGCGGAATTGGTTAGGGTGACGTTTCGGAAAGGCCTGTCTGCTGGATTTCTCATCATGTTCGGCATGCTCGCGACATCAGCCGGGGAACATGAGGAACACGGAGAACGTCGGAGAGCGACAGGCCTGGCTTGGTGCTGCGCTGAAGGAGGCCGGGCCTGGGGCCTGGCAGGAGGAAAATGGAATAAAGATGGAAACTGCCCTGTACTTTCTGGAGCCTTTGAAGTGGTACACCCCCACATGTGCTGACACACACACACACGCCCCCTTCATCTGCCCCTCGCCCTTTCATCTCACACGCCACCAGCCGCCCTCGGGTAGCTTCCCCAGTGCCATGAGACACAGGTCCACTCTCCAGCTCTTTAATGACCCCCCTGGTACCAGATGAGGCGCTCGCTCCGGGTCGCCCCCTGCTCCCGATAGCAGGAGTGACGCGCCACAGCTGAAAATCTCATTTGGGTGGCGGGGAATCAGTCAGATCCGCGTAGGGAACGGCGGCGGCGCGAGGCTTATTAAGGCCCCGCTTCCAAGCGCCGGTGATCTCAAAAGCACGCTCTCCTTTCCCGTTAGACAGCAAAGGCAAGAAGCACTTTGATGAATCGCGACGTCTGCGATACGAAGCGCTCCGCAAAGGAGGCTCGGTTCTGCAGAAGCCGAAGGTTCCCAGCTAGGTGTTTGGTGAATTTAAGTGCCGCTGCAGGGAGATGAAAAGGCCCCCGCTTTCCAATAAGCGACGGTGCGCGCTGGTCCAGATAGCTGGCTTAGCGTGTGAGTGTTCGTCTAAAAGCTGATCAGCGCCATCCCCCCAGCCTGACGCACATCAGCCCACATCGGGAGCGGCTGGCGTGCGCGGCTCGCTTGGCAAAGCTACGAGATCCCTGCACAGACGCACAGAGCTAATGGCAGCTGTCTCAGCTCCTAGGTGATGCTCCCAGCTGCCGTCGGACTCACTTTCCCAGCCTGATATGATTCCTTAATGAATGGAAAGTGAGTCCAACGGGACACGTGACTTGTGGCAAGCAGGGGGGACGTGTCACGCAGCGCGCTCGGCCCCCCACGCGAGGAGCTGGACCTTTGCACAGCACAGCTCATAATATTTATGCTTTTTGCCAAACTTTGTTGAAGCTAACCAAAACTATATTTAACTTATTAAAGCCGACTAATGTTATTTCTTGTGTACCTATATAACGCCCCTGGTGCTAATCACCACCACACTCCTAACCCTGTTACAAAACCGTACTGAGCCCTCACAGGACTCCGGCAGCTTCACAAGACCTGCCTGGGGTGCCAGAAATTTCAACTGCCCCGAACTGCCAATCAGCCATCTTGCAAATGAGCCCCTTCCCGGCCTCACACTGCTATTTTCCCGAGCCCCTTCCCAGCCTCACACCGCTATTTTCCCGAGCCCCTTCCCGGCCTCACACCGCTATTCTCCCGAGCCCCTTCCCAGCCTCACACTGCTAT
>JAODKN010000044.1:2084634-2095554 GCA_026774425.1 Petrocephalus zakoni
CGCCAGATGAGTGAGAGCCTGAAAGCGGGACTGTCACGCCAGATGAGTGAGAGCCTGAAAGCGGGGGTGTCACGCCATGAGTGAGAGCCTGAAAGCGGGGGTGTCACGCCAGATGCATGAGAGCCTGAAAGCGGGACTGTCACGCCAGATGCATGAGAGCTGGCAGCCCTGCATCTCCGAAGCCGACCAGCTTACAGGCAGGGAAGCTGGAGGAGTGTTATAGACAATCAACAAGCGGCCAGCCGCATTGCAGCCTTTCTTTGAGTTCTCCATCCACCCAGCTAAGGGACTGCCGAATTGTTCACTGCATAGCGAGATAACAATGAGTGTATCAGCCAAAGCAAGATAACCTCTTTAAACTCCCTCACTTAATTTGAGCACATATTCAGAGTACTGTTTGTGGATTGCGGTACAGCGCCGCGGTGTGGAACATGACTGATCGCATCAAGCTGAATCAACATTAAATGATCGAAGGCCCAGAAAAAACAGGCCAAAGGTATCTGCCACACACCAGAGGGAGAGAGCGAGAGGAGGACAGCGAGAGAGAGAGCGAGAGAGAGCTCTACTCTACCTGACCTGCTGAAAGTGTGGCATGGGAGGAGGGACAACCCCTTGACAAGGAGAACAGCAAGATTGGAATGGAAATCACAAGCAGGTATTATCGGAGCAGGATAAGGCAGCTCCGTGTGCCAATATGGTCAGATAGGGAACAATTGACCCTGAAGGATTCATTGTTCTATGAATGAGTTTGTGTTCACAAGGATGGAGAGAACTTGCTTGAGTTTTAATCTTATGTAACATTATTTTCACCCATTAGGAACTGAATGGATGTTGACAGACTAAGTGAGCTGCTCTCGTTCTCCAGGGCACGCAGCTTGGCCCGTCCACTTGTCCTATGAAGATCATGGTGAGACTCTGTGAGGAACATCTGCCGGTGGTCTGAACATTCAGGGCAGCATCACTGCACGGAGTGGAATGAAGTCACGTCAGAAATCTTTTTCTAATAGCTGCACATCTGTGCTGCCCTTCCTTGTTGGAGTCGCACCCCCAGAGTGTACACAGATTCCTGGAAGATGGCAGAACCATCACCCTTTAAGTTGTGCCTCAGAGGTGTGGTTTGTTGCACGGAGAGAGGGAAGAGGAACTTTGAGGAAACAAAAAACCATAAAAAAGTATATGAGAGTACCATATACGGCGTGAAAACAGACTAAAGCGTACGAGGCAGACATGTCAGGGCTAACAAGGCAAATGTGACTCTGGTTGCTAAGCTGTATAGCATCACTGGGGGAACAAAATCAAAGAGATGAAGAAATGGCCAAGTCAGAGAATGGGAGGCAGACCTGAATAAGACGGTCAGCCCTGGAGAGGGGCCGCGTTTAAGTTACAGTATGTGCTCACATGGCAAATGGACCGGTCAGCGCAGTGCTAACCTAAGGTGTAGCCTGGTGAAGCAATCTTACCTCATGCCACATGCTTACGCAACAGCGTAAAGCCCAATCACTAAGACGTCCTGAGTCACCGATTACTCATCGTGGTTAATGCTTTAACATGTAGCTTTTTCCATTAAACGCTTCAAAAGCTTAAAAACTTACAAAGCTTTATATATCCAGTCACCACGGTATCACAGTTCAAAACGACGGCCCATCCCGGCAACATGGCCCAGCACCCCGGCCCATCCCGGCAACATGACCCAGCACCCCGGCCCATCCCGGCACCACGGCCTGGTAAGTGGCCAAAAAGCAGTGAAACGGCTCCAATAAAGCTCCTTCATAGCCCCTTTCCTCCAACAGTCAGGTGACTCAGTTCTCCTCTCACTTATTTTTATTGTTTTTTTACTGCAGCTACACAGCTTTACCATTTTATCCATGAGGTCAAAGAGAGATTCTGTAAAACAAAGGCGGAGCAATGTAAAGCTGACCCTGTCAGCTGGGCCCTCCCGCACATGGTGATGATTACAGAGGACACAACTGCAGAACAACTTTGAACTTATCCCCAAACAGAAAGAGAAAGCGAGATGAAAGTTACTTTAACAGGAATGGCAGGAGGGGGTTTCCAAGCTTAGCAGATCAGGAGGCTTCACTCCCTGTCAGTGCAGATACCACAAGTGACGTTCTGTTTCCTGGTAAGATGACACAGAGAACCTTTCAAACCCGGACCCGGTGAGCTCATGTCCGTAGTGAGTATCTACATTTCTAGGAACCACATACTAACCAAGTGTCCATACAGGATAGCCAGCACATGCCGGGTCCTCCTGGGGAGTGGAGCACTGTGGCCTCAGCATCCAGCTGTTACTGCCCTCTGGAGCTTGTTTAAAGAATTGCCATTTCCCTCAGGAATTGATGGACTCTTCAATGTAGGTCAGCCAAATTCGTATTAAAGCAAGAGACACCCAAATTCTTGTATAAATATGAGGCCATTCCCAGCATCCATGGCTGGCTCTTCCAAATAAAAATGGGAATGAACCCATCAGTGATGGCTCCAAGTCACACACCATAACCAGCAGAATGAAGCTTCTTGCTGGACAAGAAGGACACCCTCCTAAACCAACAGCCCTGGGTAAATGGTGCATTTTACTAGAGGAAGAATGGCTAACTGCCTTTGTTACAGTTTGTTCAGCTATTAAAGCAATGTGACTGTACATTTTATGGAAACTGCATGGCACATAATGCAGTGTAAAAATTGCCTGCCAGGCATTTCTTGGGCTATTTTCGAGCGGCGGGGAGAACGGCTGATGGTGTCGGGTAATTCAGTGGCTTGTCCAACAATGCCAGTGACGCAGGGAGCCTCGGTAAACAAGATAAGGGGAAACCTTACAGGTACGACCGGCTGTTCCTTGCCTTCATAAAGGCACCATGTGACTTCAGCTGTTTTGTTAGGCAAACAGCCACAGGGGATTTGCTTACACGGGCAGCCTGAAAGGTGTAACGCCGTAACGGCAGACTGTTTCTCCCACAATGCACCTGGGGGTACCCTCGCAGCTCAGATACTTAAGTACACGGGTTAATAGCAAGCTATTTATATGGAGAACATCTTAGACATGCATTTCCCATGTTAAGCGAATGCCACAGTCAGACTACATAATTGGTGACTTTAACCAAATAATCTAGGTCAATTCATATAAGGAAAAAAAAAATAAAACACTGTGTGTGTGGATCTTATTCTGAGTACCATTCCCAAACTACAAGATGGGGCCTTTGTAAGGCACTGAATGTGGGTATATTCAGCCTTGTATACACCAAGCTGGGCCAGTTAAGCAGATTTTTGTAATACATGTATTGAAGTTAGAGTGCCAGTTTGCATGTTTTCACTGCATGCATCAACATTTTTAGAAGTTAGAGAAGATAGAGGTTCCTATGGGTAGACATAGAGCCCTCGGTAGTGGGATACATTTTAGGCCCTTGCAATATTTTTTAGGATTCTGCAATGTAGGACTGTCATGTTTTCGCGCTTCAACTGTGTGGTAGTTTTTCCTGTATTAGAAAGGAAATGCCTTCTATCACATTGATGTCAAAGCAGGTCGTGTCAAATTAAAAAAAGATCAGCTTATTTTACAGGTCAAGATGTCCAGGCAGCCTTTTTCTGGGCTAGACGTTTAAAAAAAGAACAAATTAAGCCCTTACTACTGCCATAGACGCAAACCAAGAAATAACGGTTACTTTTGCACAAAATCTTTGGGGATAAAAAAGCTAATCAGAGGGTGCATGTGAAAGATTGGATGCATTCAGGAGGTAGAATTTCCCCGTTGTGCCTTTTACGTCGGAGGAGCAGAAAGAGCAGAATGCAGGCAGCCACACCGACTGCGTCACCTTTACGTCCAACAGGAATGACAGCCGTCGCCTCGTTAAAAGGTGCTGGTCACCGTTCCTACAGAGGCAGAGTCGGCAGTGATTCAGCCTTTAATGTGCTTCTTATTAGCAGCACACTAACAGGAGGAGCCCTGTAATTAACTACGTCGGAATACTATGCATTCCCAGTGAGGACCCACGCAAAAGCCAGGTTCCCATACACCGCCTCTGACTCAGCACAAGCTTTACTAACTCTAAAAACACAAGGGCTGGATTCTATTAAAACTGCAGGCACTGCAAGTGTCACAGGTTATGAGCAAAAATCAGCTGTAAACAGAACCGCAGATACGCGCCCCTGTTTTTGGTAGGACGCGACCTCTGGGGTGATGTGGCTCGGCCTGTAGCCGACCTGCCACCAGAGAGCCTGTAAGCCAGCAGAAGCCCAGAGCTAGGCCACGAGGACAAAAGCCTTGTGACAGCTTCATCAGGATATCCCCCAGTGCACTCAGACCCACGGGAAACGGCCGTCAGGATGAAAGTAAAAGAGGAGAAGGGCAACCAGCAACCAGCTGGACATATTCATTCATTGCAACAAGGAACGCACCTTTGGGAAGCACAGAGGACAGACAGAGCCAACACGGACAGCTAAAATACTATTTAATAATAAAGCACTGATGTTATGCCCTCTCTAGGATTGCAGCATCAACATCCGTAGGACAGAAAGTACATCATGCTTGTTGATGATGTTAATTATGCTTGTGAACAGAGAAGGTAGCCCCTGTGCCTTACTGCATGTTCATTTGTTTGTTCAGGACTAGTGGAATGTGTTCAGTCTCAAACATATTAGTGATTGCTTTATTGGCTAATAATTAATTCTGTCTTCTAACTAAGGAAATTAGGCGAACCCATTATGAAAGTTAGGGACTGAGGTTTGCAGGTAGTATGTGGGAGTGTAAGGGGATTAGGTAATCCGTGTCAGGGAGGGTACTGAGCCATTTCAATAAAAGCTCCTGGATTTCACTTGAGCATGGAGTTCTTGCTGCGTGCTGATTGGTCAGTCTCCTATAACCATGCATGTGTCTCTAATGTTAATGTCAAACTGCTGGATGAGTCTTTCAATCAAGGAAACAAACCAGTCAAAGCAGAAAAAGAACTGAGCTATTTAGCCAGGCAGAGGAGCCTTTCGGTTTTAAGGTCGTTTCCAAAACCTGAAGTGGATGAAAGTGTCCTCCCTGACATGGACTAACGGGTCACGGTAGGAAACCCCACATGAGATTCATCCAGAAATACGGCATGTGTCTACGTTTGTGTGCCATTTATTTAAGGGTTAAGTACCCTGTGAATGGGGCACACGAGAATCGTGGGAGTCATTTGCGTGGTCTCTGCAAGGTAGAGCCTTAAACTGTGCAGTCTGCTTGGAATGGACATACCTCATGAACAGAGTCACCCGCTGATGGGTGCAGGGTTTGTTTGTCAGTTTTACTTTACAATCTCTTATTTAACTGTAGGATCACCTTGAATAATAATATGCCCAGGTTTCTTGTGATACGTGCCGTCCTGGACTCTTTCCCGATAGCCATATCTGTAGCATTCGCCTCTCCAGCTCTGCAAACAGACCTGAGACAGTTACCCCATCAAGTGACGATTTATATTTAATATATCATGCAAATTTCAGCCAGGACATGTCAGCAGGCCGCATGTATCCCTGCAGACTGCTGGGTACTGTAGTTTCCTGCATTATGCATGCTATGGGCTATAGGCCACTTCTCTTAAAATGGCTTGCAATTTTCACACGGATTTCACAGAATAAATCCTATGCAAGTATCAATTTCTGAATCTAAAAATATTCCTATTAATAGATTTATAAGCAGAAAAATGTGCCTGGATTTGGGCATCAAAGCAGAATTCTCTGCTCAGCCTGACCAGCTGGACACTCCAGAGAGTCTCCAAGCAAACATGCAGGAAGGACGAGGGAACGGTACACAGAGAGGGAATCCATGGCGACGTGAGGCGATAGCTCCGCCTCCTGAGGCAGAACCCATGACTGTACAGACCCGGGTGTTTCCAAATGACACCCATAACCAAGGCCATCACACCACTGAACGCTTAGCTTTGGCCTCCGCGAGAAACGGATTATGCCGCGATTATCGCATGCAGTTGCACGCACACACACAAACAGGCTCAATATACTCACAAAAAAATGCAAGATGCAACCTTTGAACACTGTCACCTTCATGACAATTGCAGCCACCAAGTAAGGCAATCACACTCAGTTCACAAGTTCCGCTCAGAAGAGTAAGAAATATGTGCTGAATAAGGATCCCATGGACAGAGACGCTTAGTGAGGAACTTGTTCCTTCAGGGGACACGGGCACAGATGATTTATATGGGGTAAAAACTCACATGAAACGTCATTCTGACTTTAAGGAAGAAGGTTAGATTCTCGGGGGGGGGGATTTCTAACTTGAATAAAATATGTAAAATAGTTATGATAAAAATGCTAAATTTTACTTGTTAGCCGAAATTTTAAACATCCAGCACCAGTAACCTCTGATCTGTCTGTCATGGCAGCTGTATATTTCTGAAGGGCGGAAACAGAAACCATTAAAATAAACACTCTCCTGTAAGTCGACACAAAGCCTTATGCTCTTCATTTCTGCTTCCCAGACCAACTTATCCACATCACATACACAAAAGAGGCATTTCTAGACACACAGGTTCATGTAAACCATGTTAAGCAAACAGACTAACAAGAAGACTCTCAGAGGTGGAGACTTGATATCGGAATGTGGGGTCAGAGAGCTTCCACAGACAGGCTGGGGTCTGGCCATCTCCGAAGCATGGAATGTGGGATCAGAGAGCCGCCGTGGAAAGGCTTTCCTATTCCCATATTGCGAACTTCGTTGCCCCCGTTAACCTTCGGACGTTTGACTTCCCGAGGTGAGCTTCCACATGAAACCTCAGCCCTCAGCCTCCTACGACCAGATGCCACACTTTTATTGCTGTCAACTGACTCGTTCACCCTGGGCGAAATTGTTCTCTCGCGTAATGAGTGATTATTTTGCAGCATCGTCAGGACTCTGTACGAACAACAATTCAAGAGGAAAAAAAGACACAATAATGGGTGTAAAACTGGTGATAAAACGCACAGGACAAGAGCACGCTTGTTTCCGTTCAGTGATGACGGACACAGAGATAACAGGACCTCGGGACACAATGGCTGACTTTGTACCAGCTGTGGGCCGGAGAAGGGACTGAATGCGACGGCCCCGGGTTGCATGTTTTCGTTGCGTGCCTCAACCTCGACCAGCACAGAAATTGTTTCTAGTCTGCTGACCTTTTCCCCTGAAGATGTCTGAACACTAAAAGCAACCAAGCTTAAAGATCATATCTACAGAAACTTATATAAAAATAAGATCTATGAAGAGGCAGAGGTGACACTCCCAAAGACATGGCCTTCCCCTTAGGAGGACAGGTGGCTTTCATTTGATTCAGATACAATATTTCTTACTGGGACAATTTAGAAGAATCATTTATTTACTTGTATTTACTAACAGCCAGGCAAGGTTGTGTGTTTCTGCCAACTCCTACAGGAGGCATGAAAGGCAGGGGAGAGGCCACCGGAACACAGGCCAACAGCAGGCACTGCTGAAGTCAGTCCTGAGTGAAACCTGAAACAAGCATGACGCAAGTGCAAAGTCACGGTACTCTGTTTACATCTCCTACCATGGTAAGAGTATTGTTTGGTGAACCAGGGGCGTGTGACTTAGAGCGTCACTCTTCTCGGGTAGGGATGGGCGGGCTGCCTGCTGGAGACATTTAGATTGAATCCTAAGATTCAAAGCCAAGTTATGTCCCAATATTCCCAGTATGCACCATGGCAACAAGTACAGGGCTGATGGTGTCATTATAAATTTGGTTTATTATATAATAATAGAGTTTCTTATTGCAGGTCTGTTTTGGTTGTCATGTTTGCCACTGAAATAAATATCCACCATCTTTTGTTAATACTCTCCTTACAAGGTCACAAAGTTTTTCAGAAATATCACCTACATCAAACTTCCACCATCTTTCACCGTTCAGAGGTTTTGTATGAGCAACCCGCCCAATTTACAAGCCACCTGCCGGTTCTCTCTGTGCCTGCTGGGAGTCACAGGGCTCCTCGCTCAATCAGAGCACTTTATTGTATAGTTTCTACTGGCTATTAGGTTCTCATCCCCACTGGGAGCTGGTGAGAGGCCAGCAGTGTCATAGCACCAGAACCGACTGATCTGCATTTCTGTGGCAATCTACTGACAGACCTGTGCCTATAGAGGCCAGCTAATAATCCCCATCTGGTCCAGGCTGAGCTAATGAGCAGTTTGACTTTTAAATACAGTCCTGTGTGCGTGTGTCTGTAAATAAATACACGTGTGTATGTATAAATAGATGTATGACCATCTCTGTGGATCCTAGATTACTAATGGCACGGCTGTGCTTTGTCTGCTGTCTGGCTGCGCTCAGCCGGGCGATGCTTTCGCAATTCCTGCTCGCGTTCAGCCTTCGGCCAAGCTCTAACCCCTGGTGATGGAGGCATTTTGATTCCGAAAAAAATAGATATATATTTGTACATAACCGTTTGTACATTGAGGATTATCCTTGTTTTTGCACAAGCAGATTCTAAACAGTGCAACAGCTTGCGGGGAGCTGTGTACTTCGGCAGGTTAGGCCTCTCTGCCTGTGCACATGAGGAGCCCGGGCTACAGCAGAACAGTCTCCTTTGGGCCACTGAGCGACGCCCTTCAGCCCCCAGAATGCTCCATGGCCGCTGGATGAATGCAGGGATCCTGCATTTGGACCCCCAGCTTTGCTCTGACCTGTGTGTGTCTCAAAGGAGAGAGTGGGATATGCAGAAAAGAGCTGTTTCATTTGTCCTGTGCAAATGACAAAAAAAAGTGTCAGTCCAGTTATCCATCCATCCATCCATCCATCCTGCTGCTGCATCCCCTGGTCAGGGTCCCTGGAGAGGGGCTGAAGCCTGCATCCCACATGTCCTGTTATACCTAACACAGCACAAGAAAAAGCCTTTCAGACCCTGCATCTCCTGTAACTGCTCTCGTACTGCCAATTACAAGGACCAGGAGGGCGGCACGCGAGCAGGAAGACTTTCAATAGCAGCCAGCTTCAAGTGCCAAAGACATAAACACAGGCCCAGCCAGGGCGCTTGGATGCTCCGTCCCCAACCTGCGCCAGTTTATTAGTGCTCGCTAAGTGTTTCGCTTTTCATCGTCACTGGGAGCCTTTCGCAGGAAACACGGGGACTCCCCACTCAGGATACAGATACAACACTCACACAATGGGCAATTTAGAGATTTTAAAACGTAACTGCATGTTTTATTAGTTTTTCAGGTGAAAGTACCCACTGAAAATAGAATAGTCCCTGCTCTCCGTGAGACACACAGAGGTAAGAGCAAGCTTGAGGGTCACGAGGCTGGGTAAACCAGGGTCCGGCACTTGTGGAGCAATTGTGGGCTAAGGGCCTCGCTCAGGGGCCCAACGTGCCAGCCATGGGGTTCAAACCGGCAACATTCTGATCATGCTTTTAACCTGCTGAACTACATACTCCCCCCATGAGTCCGGCAAATTCCACACTTACAGAAAGAGGACTGGAAGCCACAGCCATGGGGCTGGGAAGTCGCAGAGGTATCTACCTATCTTTTTTAGATACATTTTTGTGCACTGCGGCTAAGAAAACTGAAGACGTCTTGGGTGACAATCAGAAAGTGACTGCATATCTCACTAGCTTCCCTAAAGAAGCCAAGCGTCTAAACAGCTGTCCTACGGAAAGCGCATTGCTAGCCTCTCTCCGCCTTTTAGATGGTTTTACTGAGCGGAGCCCAGATGCAAATAGGCAAGACTAAAAGAGGAAAAGTCACATAGGTGTCAAGAAGAGACATGATGAATAATTCTGGCCACTGTTTGCCAAGATCCATACATCTGATACAGGATCAAGCTGCGTGAAAGCACCTGGAAACCGGCCCAATAGGGATTGCCCCCCCGAGGGTACGGTGCGAAGCCCGCTCCCAAATGACTCAGCACTTCCTTCAGATGACACAGAGCCATCACAGCCCCGCGTGGGCAGTCTGAGGCTTGTGGTTAGTTTGTTGTTGTTTTCCAAAATCACTGAATCTGTTATTAATGTGTTTTTTCTCCATTTCATGTTCTCATTTCTCTGAAGCCTTTATTACAAAGAATATGTTCTTGTCCAAAGTTGTCTCTAGATCCAGTACTCCGCAACTGTACATAACTGTTCAGCTGGATATCTCCCTGGGAAACTCAAGTTTCAAAACTTTTCACAAGTTTGAGATTTTAACGGTTTTGGACAAATGTTCAGCTCCGCTGGAGGCTGGATCAGAACCACCATATGTTTAGAAGTCAGTCGTAATTTATATGGCTTCAAAGAATGCATAACTATTTTGCAAAGAGAGAGAATGACATGCTTATTGTGACAGAATGATTGAATGCACAACTAAAACAAACCTGATATAAAGGAGGTTTCTGTGTGTGGAAAGACAGATCTCACACAAGGGTGTCAGTGCAACCCTCTATAAATCTGCCGCAGTATAGTTCATAATCTTATTATAAATAGATCATATAATAGATTGGATTAGCACATTACGATTACCATATTTCCAAATTCACTCTGAGAATGATTTCAAAATTACTAATTGAACAAAATTCTGTGTCAGGTTTTTAAAAACACCAGACACAATGCATTCGAGACCAAATATAAGAATTCCAGATGTGCTTTAAATACATAGGGTTTATAGGTTTTATATACAGTAGGTGATCTAATATGTGAACCACATTAAAAGCATATTTTCTTTTGCATTTGGATCGTGAAGTGTTTGAATTTGATGTGCAGAGAGGTCACTGTCGTAGAGTGTTAGCATGTGCAGGTCACTGTCATAGAGTGTCAGCATGTGCAGGTCACTGTCGTAGAATGTCGGCATGTGCAGGTCACTGTCGTAGAGTGTCAGCATGTGCAAGTCACTGTCGTAGAGTGTTAGCATGTGCAAGTCACTGTCGTAGAATGTCGGCATGTGCAGGTCACTGTCGTAGAGTGTCAGCATGTGCAAGTCACTGTCGTAGAGTG
>JAODKN010000044.1:2118271-2136474 GCA_026774425.1 Petrocephalus zakoni
GCAGATTCCAGGACATGGGAGACCCCAGAAAGAAAGACGCAGCAGCAAGAGTCTGCGTGATACAAATTCACGCATGTACATGTGCTGTGTAACACGCCTTCACACGCGTATTGACTTACATGCAGCCCCCTCCGTAAGTGTAGGGTGAGATGGTCAGCAGCAGCGTTTACCAGCACTCAAACATACCCGGAGTCCCCAAGGTTTGGGCCCCCTTTCGGCCATAAACAGTCATTACACTATAATATTAAATCACCGTGTTCCTTATTGAGAAGGTTCTAAGGCAGCACGCTCTGTTGGCGAGGATGCAGCAAACGCTACAAACAAGACCAGTTACCCGGTAACTAAAGACACACCAGCAATCTGTATCAGCCGATACGGCAACCATCGGCCATCACAAACAGCTCGAAAAATGTCGCTTGTGTCGAATTCTTTTAACATTGTTAGAAATGCATTTTGCAAACATCTGCAAAGTCTCACAAGGAGAATCGAATTTACTAATAAACATTTCAACACAACAAATGTCACCTTAGGGCGAGACAGTGAGGCGAATGAAGAAGCTTATAAACACAGAGGAGGCTGCAGTGCCGTCAAATAACACTGGTGTGTCAGTAATGCGACAGGCAAAGCCAAATCACAAGATATTACCGCGTGTATCACACTTCTCGCTTATAAATCTTATATATAATCTATGCAAAATATTGTGCTCTGGGACGGCTGTTGTATGCCAGAGTTGTTTTCTTACCAAAAATAAATACGTTTTCATATTTTTGGAATGTAATTTATTTATTTTATTTGGGTGGAGTGCCCCTTTAAACTGATTTAAGCAAAACCTCCCAAACTATCACTGTCAGTTTTCAAAATAATCGCCCATCGTTATCGGCCAGAAGTTTGCTTCTGTAATCGCTGCATTGCTGGTGGTAACTCATGCAGGAGGGGGAAGCCCTCTGGGGGGGTCCGTTGTTAACACGTGAAACTTAAACCAATTAAGTGCTTCAGATTTACCTGCCCCAATCGAGTAACAATGACGAAGCAAAGCGGGTGAGCTCTTCCCCTCGCCTGAGTCATGCGGTTCTTATGTAGTCCTGACCAGGCTGTTTACTTAAGTGTTAAAGGTGACGACACTCCCGTTATTAGCCAGGCGTCTCTGAATCACCGTCAGCCTTACTCCGGTAAAAGGTCTAAAGGACTCCGGTAAAGGACAGGAGATAACAGGAGCACAAAACAGCCACTTACTTTACTCCCATCCCATTGCACTAGCTTAAATGCGGGTACGCTATCCGGTTCTACATACCACCACACGACCTCTGACCCCAAGATCCACTCAAAAACAAGTTACGTCCTCAATCAGTGCGGCTTGATCCCTGTATCACAGTGACTTGCACTTGATTTGACTGTTAAAGTGTGCCTCCAGGCCAGAGCAAATCAAAGTTAGCTTTAGAGACACACACTGTAGTGTCCGTGGTAAGAATGGGAGCTCTCACTGGGCCAGACAGACACTGACATCTAGCATGTTAACACCTGCACACACAATCCAGTATCAAAGTACGACAAACAGTCAGAATGTGAGAGACTGACATGCACGGAGTGCAGAGCGAGGACATCTCTGTTTGCATCATACTGGTGACCAGCCCCCTCTATTCCTATACTGAAGGATGGAAAATTGAGAATCATGATCATTGGTACAAGAGCAGGACCCTTGGCTCATAAGGCTCTGCTGTGCCGTTGTGCGTCGAGATCTGCAGATATCACAAATAGGAGAGTCGGGCTGTGGTACAAATCCACAGCACTGCCTTCTGCAATCAGGCACCGGGGCTTCTTTCTAGGAAAGTAACATCCACCTCAAAGCATGGTGAAGCTGGGGCCGCAAGCTGAAGCACTGGACTTCATTTCCCATGAAGCCCCTCAGAGATCTCAGGACTTCCATTACAATTATTAATGTGACAGATGTTTTTAGCCAAGCCAATATAAGAGGTTTGGAGAGCAACTGGGATTCGGCTCAAGGGCCTAGAAGTGACACGATTCCTCTTCCCCTGCCATGGGACTTGAACTCACAACCTTCAGGACATGAGCACAGAGCTGTGCTCTAGCAGGGGTTTGGCAGAATTACGCCATTTTTCAAAGGAAACTGAACAGGGCGAGAGGGACGGTGTACTGGATAAAACAATCTGTCACAACTTTTCTGGGTTCTCAACCCAGGCCTCCCCCTCCCCTCTCCCAATCCAGTCCGCAATTTTGCCCCCCCAAAAGAAGTAATAATGGAAACAATAGGAGCAGAATCGGGCGCACGGCTGGTGGAAAGGAATAAAAAAATGGACCGGCCCAGAGGTGGTCGGAACAATCAAATAAGGCTCCTTAATGAAAACAGCACCTGCAGAGCAGTTCGTAGTGAGGTTACAGCGGGAAAGCTGCGTCTGGCTCAGGCAGCGAGGGTCCGTCTGCTCCAAGGGACAGACCGCCAGGTGCCCCAGCAGAGCTTAAAGCTTTCAGTTTCGGTCGAGGCCATTGTGAATCAGTGCCCCAGGTCCCCACCCTCTGATGACATCATGGTACGATCCTTCCGTGTCAGGCTGATCTGTTTATAGTGATTTGGGCTGTTGGACGCACAGCAGGAGGGGTGTGCCCCTGCCTACTGAGCCACAGCCTTGTTAACCCGGGGGGCACTTTACCAACACAAATCCTGCTTTGGTGTCTCACGCACAGGAAATCAACTCCTACGCACTGATATGCCAGCAGAGCTGCCTTTCAGGCTTTAGCAAAGATATCCGCAGATCATCCTCACGGGAGAAATGCGCGGACATGCCGTTTGCCCGACGCCTCCCCGTCCTGCCACGATCGGAATGCGTCTGTTGTGCCGATATGCCGTTTTAACTTTGAGCGAATGGAAAATCGACATTCCCAGGCATCAGTGAACCACATTCCACAGCACGTTGCAGTTAACTGAACGGACCTGAAGTGATTAGCTGGCTGTAAGTGCCTGTGTGTACAGATGGCAGTGAGGTGGCCATCTGTACCTATCTGATCAGACGCCGAGCTCCTCACTGCGAGGAAACGCTGCAGAAGACGGGGTGATAGCACAAGGGCACAGTCACTAGGCAGAAGAGCTGCACTGTGAACTCAGGAAGCTGCTGACCTTTGAACTTTGTGCGTAAACACACAGTCTGGGATGACAGGAAAGCTGTGCTGCAGCTGTGCCGTTCGGTTGGCACAGAGCACGGGCAAGGGCCAGATAACATCTTGCACAAGCAGCACACAGCCCTGCGCTCCCGAAGCCCTCTCCATTCGCACAGGTGTGACTGCCCCACCTTAAAAGCCGGTGAAAAGGAGTCAGCAGTTTCTCACGAGTATCTGAAGTCGCACATGGACAAGGTTTTATACTACGAGGCTCCAACACAACAGAGTCAATGAGCCGCAACTGTGTGGGAGCAAATACCTGTAAAAACATGCATGAAATGGGCCAAAAGAGGGAAGAGGCACACAGGAGGAAATGCATCCGTGATTAATGCGGAGTACACAAGCCACGGCCGGCAGGTGCGGCACCCCACCGTGCACGCTATCTCCGAAGAGAGTGATTATAGCCTGGAAAACAGGATGGACGTGCACTGCCACAGTGTTACGCCGGAAACCTCTGAATTAGTCAGGAAGCAGGAGCTGAGCTCAGAGGAGCAGCTCTGCATCCAAAGTGAGCTGCAGGGAGGCTTCAGCAAGCTAAGAGAGCCTCGTCTCTGCTCTGGAGACCTGGACACGGCATCAAACGGCAGCTTCTGAAGTTATGGCGAGCATCATTAAAAGTTCACTCAAAACCACCCACTGCCATTCTATCTTTTTATTTTTTTGGTTTAAAGACCTTGTGAGGGACTTTGTGAATGCATCCATACCTTCATTTTTGCATTTTACACAGCCCCACACGCGTCTTCAAGGCAGCCTGGACCACATCAAGAGTCCAAATGCGAGACTTCTGTCGAGCAGAGGCAGTAAATGGGCTGCAAAGAGCAGTACATAAACTTTACAGCACGGCACACGGCCTCTGACATGGATATTAATCATCTGCTCTGACGTCTTGGTGCTATTTGCTGTGTGGGCACAGACTTGAGTCTTTTTCCAGCCCTACTTTGGGTGGTGGCAGCATGTGTGTCCGCATACGCCCGTGTGTGTGTGTGTGTGTGTGTGTGTGTGTGTGTGTGCGTGCGTGCGTGCGGGGGGCCTTACACAGAGAACTTCCCTGTCTTTTAGGAGTTCCTCATTCGTCTTGATCAAGCACCTTCTCCGGTTTAACTACCTTCCCACACAGCGCATGACGCAGATCACTGAACCCGTGTTGACATACCCAGCCAGGTTCAGCCAACTGGACTTCTGCTGTCCCGCCAGCGAAAAGGTTCAGTCCGGTTGGTTATGCAAGGCCAATCAGTTCACCATGCACACTGAAACCATTACACAACTTT
Organism: Petrocephalus zakoni; assembly: GCA_026774425.1. Classification (NCBI taxonomy): domain Eukaryota; kingdom Metazoa; phylum Chordata; class Actinopteri; order Osteoglossiformes; family Mormyridae; genus Petrocephalus; species Petrocephalus zakoni. The sequence continues at coordinate 2,122,711 of JAODKN010000044.1, forward strand.
ACCGAGTTCCAGTGCAAACCAGCACAATCCGTTGGCAGTGCATTTGCACCCGACAGGAGTAGGACACGGTGTTCCTCTGACTGTCAAATTAATTTAAGGGTCATTCTGTCATTTTTATGTTAAAAATGACACTTAAAGGCTCACTTATGCAGAGTGATGAGCTCAGACAGCTCCTTAGAAAAAGTGGGGTGCGATCTCACGTGAGCAGGAGCACTTTAGCTCAGAAACCAAAAGCCAGTGTGCAGTGTAATGCAAACACCCGAAGACAGGTGAAACCAGAGGTGTGATCTCGCCGCCGATGCAGGCATCCTACAGCCAGCCAGTGCAGAGGAGCATTAATGTGAGGCAGCATGCCATTGTTCCGGGCAGCAGAGAGGCACAAACCACGCCTTAGGAGAACAAGGCATGGATTAAGGCGTGACTCAAGTCAAATGCTAGGGGCGCTTTAGTTTGGAATTTGCATGTGCATAACACGAAAAAAAGATAGATGCCCCCACCCCATTTCTGCACAGATCGACGGAATGTTTCGGTTCAAATGACTTAAACTTCCAAATTCGTATCGCATTTCTGTACATGCATTTCATTCTTTCTAAATAAATAGATAATAAAAATGTATAAATAATTAAATAATTTTTTTCCAGTGAAATTCTAGTCTGACTTCTTTTTGATTAACCGAGCAGCATTTCAACGGTACCTAAACCTGCTCGAGCCACATTTTTAATGACATGGGTTACAGAATGAGCACCTTTACAGCGCTGTGCCCCTTGCTGATAGGAGCCCCGAAGCTGCCGTGACCTATAAAGCGCCAGTGTTACCTTGCAGTTACCTGCGCGGTCTGGCTACAGTGATTCATGCCTATTGAAGGGCGCATAACTCTAGAGGCAGCTGGTTTCCACTTTCCATCTCTTGCACGCAAACAGTCGGTAAACACAGATCACCTTGCCACGAGACGATGCCCTCGCGGCGGAGGCTGACGTCGGTGGGTCACGTGCCTTCTCGCGCGCGGACCGCCGCGTGTTTTTCTTGGGCGCATTCCCGCGTGCGCAGGTTCGCCTCGGCGCACAAGTGCATAGAAAAGGCGTCGCTATTTCACGTGTATTGTTTGACGGCCTTATTTTGCACCATTAACGCCTTCAGCCCCCATGCAGTAGGTTTCGTCTAATCAGCAGAGACGCACTAGACTGATGCAATAATATAATACGCTCATAAGTGCTCACCGACGGGGCACTTTGTCAAGGTCACTCGGCGGTTTCCTTCACCTGCCTCTCTCTCGTATGCAGAAACACACACTGCGTCCCTGTCTCGGACCAGACGAGGGGAGCTCACAGATGCACTTGTGGACGTTGATCATTTTAAGGGTGTGATTTTTCTGTCGTGGACATTATAATTCGAATAATATCTACATATCAAATGGGAGTAAATGACGTGTCCGCCAGGTGTCGCGATTTATCTCCGTTCACTTCACGCTTCCCCATAACTTGCATTGATTTGTGGAACTGAAAGTGTATTTAATGAATATCCCAGATATGCTTAGCAAAAAAGGAAAACGCATTGAAAAAAACATATTTACACAGACGCGTAATTGCATGCAAACCGAATACCTTAACCCATAGCTTTCTTTTGGAATGATATTAATAATAATTCTCATTATTAATATTATTATCATTGCCTGTGTGTTTTCTGCTTTAAGGCTCCCTGGCGAGTGTTTCGCTGGTGTCATGCACATGTAATACGTTTGTAACCCGTGCGTTGCTAAGGATTATGACATACATTGCCAACGAGTAACAGGCCACGCCTGCACCACCGGATCTCTCCAGTCACATCAATGCGATTGTGTACTTTCCGGTTAGACGACCAATCCCCGTCGGCCAAACGCCATCTCCCGCCCCATATATTAGAATACGACCAATAGGACGTAGCATGCAAATTAAGGGAGAATAGAGACGCTATAGTTGCGAAGCTTATCGTTGACTACGGGTTCCAACTCCCGCAGATACACTGCCTGACGTACAGAAGAGCTCGCGCCGCCGAACGTGGATAACGCTTACTCAAGACTTCTGATCCTTTGCGGAGTTTATTCTATTTGGCAGCCTGGGAATATCGAGCCTTTAACTGGATTTTATGTGCAATATGACTTTTGAAGAGTTTAGTGGAGATCACTCTGCAGAAAGGTGAGTTGCACAGTTGAAAAAGACCTTCCAGCGGTGTAGGAAACGGATGCATTGGCAGAGTGTTTTAGCGCTCCGTGCAATAGATAAACGCTACATGACGCGTCGCTCAACATGCAGATTTTAGCATAAAGTCTCCCTTTTTCACCTTGCACTTCTCCGCCTGTGCGTACTGGGAGAAAGGAAGCTGTGCACGCGGCCGGGCGCCACTTCGCACGTCTCGCGCCCCGCGCCCGGCAGCATCTCCGTTGCCCTGCACGCGCACCGGCTCGCGGCGACGCTCGCGCGGCCAGCTAGTTAGGGCGGACGGCCGGGTAAAGGCGCCCCAAACTAGCGCTGGCTAACTCGGCGCCGCTTACGGGACGGCGTAGGTGCGGGACGGGGGACGGGGGACGGGGGGGGCTCTGGCGCGCGCCTGGCCGCGGGTCCGAGCAGACGTTACCGGGTCCCCGGCGCGCGGTAACCCTCCTGTTATTGTTCGGACCCCTGCAGGATGGACTCGGTGGCCGATGCCCTGGAGGAGGTGCTGAGCTCCGCCGCGCCGCAGGGCTGCGTGACGGTGGGGGTCTACGAGGCGGCCAAGTGGCTCAACGTGTAAGTACGCGCCCCCGGGCGCCCCCCGGGCGCCGTGCACCGGCCCTGACGCGCCCCCGGGCGCCGTGCACCGGCCCTGACGCGCCCCTCTCCCCCCCGCAGGAACCCCGATAACGTGGTGCTGTGCGTGCTGGCCACGGACGAGGAGGACGCGGGGGACGTGGCGCTGCAGATCCACTTCACCCTGATCCAGGCCTTCTGCTGCGAGAACGACATCACCATCCTGCGCGTGCAGAACATGCGGCGCCTGGCCGCCATCCTGGGGGGCCCGGGGGGCCTGGGGCCGGGCGGCGAGCCGGCGGACCTGCACTGCGTCCTGGTCACCGTACGTGTCACCGGGCCGCTCGCTCCTCGGACCCGCCGCCGCCGCCGCCGTGCACGCTCCCCCCCACCTCCCGGCCGTGCACGCCCCCCCCTGCCGTGCACGCTCCCGCAGACACCCTGCATCCGGCCCTCTGCTTCCCGGAAACCGGCTCCGGCCTGCGGGCTGTGCTTTGCCCCGTTATTCGGGAGCAGCGCGCTTCGGGGGCGCAATGGGCATCGGCCTTTGATGGCCGCAGTACCTATGCGGGGCTGGAGCGCGGCCCTTTGAAGATCGCGCCGCCCCCCCGCTCCGTACCCGGAGCCCTTTCAAGTGGCTGCCACTGATGTGGATTGTGGGCGATCGGGCGCTGCGCTGCCGGGCGGCTTTGCAGACCGCCTGTACACATCCTGTGAGACAGTCCTGCAGACAGCCCTTACAGGAAGGAGGCTGACTAGTTTCTCTACAGCACGCCAATTCCCAAAAGTAGCTAATCTCTCCCTTCCTGGCCCGGCCTCCCCGCAGAAGCTCTAACCTCAGGCGTTGCGCAATCCAAGTGCAGTTTAGTTGCAGAATTTTTCTCAGAATATGCATGTACTCTGCTGACTGCCAATTGTTCTCTTCAGACATTCTCAGTATGCTAACACTCCCCCCTGCCTTCTTTCCAGAACCCTCACCCTTCTACTTGGAAAGATCCAGCTCTGAGCAAGGTAAACCGGTTCTGCAGGGAGAGCCGTGGTTTGGACCAGTGGGTCCCCATCATCAACCTCCCCGAGCGATGATCACAGAGCCAGGCCATGGACTCCAACTCTGGAAGAGACGCACTGGATTTGTGTGAGGCAGCCACAGTCCGCACAGGAGAGGACTCCCGCAAACTGATGACGAAATTCACAAAAATAAAAAGGGGAAACATTAACGAACAGAGAGGCAGCAGTCTCGGCGAGAAGAGGCTGGATTTCGGCTCGACTGGAGGAGTCGCATTCCTCGCCTGGCATGGGGCGCGGAGATTCGGGAGGAAGGAGTCCGTGTGCCCTCAGGAGGGGGCGCCGCACAGGAAGCCAGGGTGGGGGGTGAGGGGGGGTGGCCCAGGCGGGCCGCGAGCGTGCCAGGGCCTGTGGGTCAGGACAGAGCCCCCAGCTGGATTTCAGGGGAGCCAGACAACATACAGAAATGTTCACATATGTCATTACAACTGTTTTTATCATTGAATGAATGCTGTTGTGTTGTTGTTGTTGTTATTGTTATTATTATCATTATTATTATTGTTGTTGTTATTATATTGTTATTTAAAAGGGAAGATCTATAATGTCAGTGTGCAGGACAAACTGTAGTCTTTCATATTTTACAGGAACTGTTTCCACGTTTTTTTTGGTCTAAATTATTTAGATTTATATTAATTTAAATGTATTTATGTGGCGGTCACTATAAACCCCCCTGTAAAGAAGTGACACATGCATTTTGTTGAATAAAATGTTTTGCATGAAAGCAGTTGCCTGCACAATGATTAAGACGCCAGATGACGGGGGTCACCTGGTCTAGCTGCTGGGATGTCCCCGTGTCACACTGGCCCCCCGGGGACGTCCCCATGACGCACTGGCAACGGGCCGTCACTCTCCCCTTTAAATAGGAGGTGTTCCGTGGCCACGGTGTGGAATTAACTCACGTGTTGTGCTTCTGCTGGTTTCCTGGTAGGTCTAAAAAAATCCTTTTATGTGCCGCTATAAAGTGCGTGTGAAGTGGGAAGCTCCTGTTCCTCGGGGGCCCCGCGGGGATCGGCACTCAGACGGCAGGCCCACACTGTCACAGCACAGCCAGACTCTCCAGTCTCGGGCCTCCGCCTTCCAGAAGGCGCCCCGGCCAAACAGGCACTCCCTGGCAGGGGGGGACGGGCTGCACTCACACGCAAGCCGCCTGCGCGGCTCTAACGGCCCCCGGTGGGCGTGACACTCCTGTGATGTCATCGGCCCTGACCTCAGCCATTTTACTGAAGGCTTCTGCAGCATCAGCCACTGATCCTCACAGCACACTCTTACAATCTACAGAGAGGCGGCAATACGGCAGTGAGGCTTCGGGTTATAGCTCAGTGTGAATGGAGGATCAAATAAAAAGTCAGGCATTTGTCAGAATTGTGACACACGCAGCCCCGCCCACTGCCCCCCGCCACAGATCCGCTCACCCATGCAGTATGGCGGCATGCCAAGGGGAGCGTTACCTTCTCTTTGGCTCAGACGTGCAGAAGGTTCAGTCATAGCCCACCCCCCACCACACATGGACCAGTCACCTCGTGTGCACTTTCAGTCTGGGGAGGGGAGCTGGGCGCTGGGGAGAAAGGGGACAGACTGTGTCCCTTCCCAAACCTTCCCAGACCAGGTGCTTCACCTTTGTACCTGCTGCATTTTAGAAGCTGGAGATTGATCAATTTGGCTGGCACTCCCCAACCAGCAGGGGCTGGCAAGGACCCAAGGGAGAGATAGCAGACCAGCCCCCACCGCCTGCATCGGCACATTTATGCAACTTCATGCAAGTATTTGCAATGAATTCCTGGATATCATGTATAACAAAGTGTCTTGAACAGGAAGCCACTGGATTTCCACATGGTGCTTGATTTGCCAAGCTCAGACCCAGATCTTTCTCAGTCTCTTCCCAGACTGCACGTGCTCCACTCATTTCCAAGTGATTTGCATCTGTCTGACCCCCAGCGCCGGCCATATCTGGGTGTGTCATGTCCATCTATATCTCCAAATGCTTCATCCTCTTCCAGCCCAGAGAGCAGAGGCTGCAGAACCTGGTCTGGGCCGCCACCCAGAGCCTGACCATTTCCCAAAATAGCTCCCCTCCTTCAGAGTGGAAGCCAGAATTCCTGCCACAGCTATTTTTAGTAAGCGGCCCCCACCCACCCGTCCGGGAGCTGCTGACTGTTGCCGGGCCATAAATAAACCCCCCCAGCAGGAGCCCACACAGTCCGGGGCAGCGGGGGCGTTTCAAAGATGACATGGACCCCCCCCCCCCACCATCGGACCCTTTGTGAGGTGGGCTTGTGGTCCTGATGAAAGGCAGCGGCATATAAAACACTGGCTGAGTCAAGGCTGTGCGGGCCAGCTGAGAACGTTCCGGAAGTCAGCCTCAAAAGGTCGGGCCCCACTCACAGGGTGTGATTTATGCCGCTCGTTAGTGATCTGCGGCCTGTGCCGGGGTCCCATCAATAGGCCTCTGGTGTCAGCGCATACCTGAGTGGTGATGCCTCGCACCGTTGGGTGGGTGTGTGACGCAGCCGGGCTTGCCAAAGAGCCCGCGGCTCCAGCCGGAACGCTTTTACGCAAACCAGCCTCCGGAGAGGACGGCGGATGTGATCCGGCACACATGTGCGGATGAGTAATGCCTAGTAAGGGGATTCAAACAGGCCGCTTGGAAAAACACCAATGTGATGCTTCAAAAAGTCCTTGTAAGTGATGCTTGCTAAGCTGGAAAAAAACTGCAGGCACTACTATCCGGTCCAAAAATTTGGACGGCAGTAGGATCTGAAGTGCCGACTCCAACTACCCCCCCACCCCCCCAGTTTGAGCTGGGAAGTGGTTACTTAGAAGGGCAGAGTTGAGGAATTCCACAAGGCGAATGGAACGGAAGGTGCTTATCTACCACCCCGCCCCGCTCCCCCCCACACGCTCTGCCACGTGCCTCGATCCCTTGGCTGATTCCTCAGAGCTAACACCCACTGCTTCACAGTTCACAGGAGTCACGCGGTGTCGAACCCGAGCTCAGGAAAGGAGCTACCCGCAAATCGTTTTCCTAACTGCCTGCCTGTAAATCAGGTAGCGTGTAAGAATGCGAGGCACGCAGGCCACTGGAGATAAGCACTCCTGCTAGTTAGCCAACTAATGCCATTCAGATAGTGTTTATGGGTGAGACATTAAATGTGTTCCTTTGTAGAACACTATGTGCAGGCAGGAAAGTCAACTACCAGCAAGATAACTGGAAGACCTGTTGGGGGGGGGGGGTTCTGTAAATGTGTCAGGGCAAGCCAGCAACGTTAACAGGAAGAGCCAGCTGGCACAGCACAAAAGGCATCTTGTTCTCCCCAAGACAGCACAGACAACATGCTGGCTGATTGCAGGTCAAGAGTGGTACGGTGTACGGGCCGGTCCAGCGCTCTGCCAGTGCTGCTCAGGGGTCGGAGGCGCGACGGACACACTCAGACCCACAGGCACGGGAGCACTTCCCAGCCACTCCAACTGAAGACGGGATTGAGGGCTTGGCAGAGCCGTCCTGCCGGCCTTCCTTAAAGGGGTGGGCATAGTTTAACGTCATTTACTGCTCGCTATCCCCATTAAACAATTTTCTTATCTCGATGACACTATATATGACGCATATATACTTCCCCGCATCGTAACCTTGATACCACAGCAGAAACAGTTGGCAGGTCCATCAATGTGTAAGCTGGCAGGTCACAAGGCCTCAAGGGTGGGTTTGGCCGGTGAAAGAGGAAAGAGGTGAAGTTGTTTCATTTGACCTGGCTGGCGATGGGGGGGAAGTGGAAGGTGAGGCGGGTCCTGAGGCAGGCATGGGAGAAGCTACAGAGAATTGGATCAGCATGACAGCAGCTTTTCAGAAGCCAGGAGGACAAAGGGCACCACCCACCCCAGCACTGCCTGTGGAGCGTCACTCTTACTGACTACTGCTCGTGTTACATAGTACCCCTACCGACGTGCCAGACAGTGCTAATCGACGTGGCCGTTATCGCGTCACTTCCTGTTTGGATTCCGTGCTGCACTCCAGCTCTCAGATAAGTCAGCCTGAAACAGTTTAAACACATGTACACACAAACACAAGATAAACAATTGCAACAGATTTATGTTTAATAAAGTAAGAGCAAATTCCACTTGTACAGTACCAGAAAAATGTTTCTAGACTTTATAATTAAGAAAAACCTAAAATCTAAAAGAGGTTTAAATCCACCACTTAAAAGAGTAGACTTGGCAAAAAAAATGCTGATTTTTTTCTTTCATTCAAGAAGCCATTTTTCATTCAATAAACAGAGCCCCCCCCAACCCCAGGGCACCGTGGAGTTCATGAAACTGCTGCCTAGTTCCAGGAATGACTGAAGCAACATGGAACGTCGTAAAGATGGTGCTTCAAAAGACTGCGGCGTGAGTGGCTGTGACGCCGCTGGATTTATGCCGCTCTGGCCAGCAGCTGCCCCACGTGTGCCGGGTTCGAGGAGGACGATGCGCGGCAATAGTGAGGCCATCAGGAAGGTGGCCGCATCACAGGAAATCGCTGGCAGGGCATATCCTCAGTGGTCAGAAGCTGAATACGGCTGTAAACATCAAAAGGTTAATGCTCCCCGTCTCATGGGGGAATTCTGAGCCCTGGGAAGGGGGAGAAACCGCGCCCCCTAAACACCAAAAGAGGATCCCTTGGGCATCAAGAATGACGAGGACAAGAGCGGCTTAGAGCACTGGGTGCGACACACATTCAGACATTCGGCTTGTCTCAGTATTCTCAGAACAAACTGTACACAAGATGGCACACGTAGGTTTGAGCTCCGTCACACACGCTACGTAAGAAGACATCAATTATTAACAAACCGACAGCAAAGTTATCCTTCATAACTCTGTAAGGCATCTGCATTTAAAGGGTTAAGGTTATCCTGCCTCTCGGAAAACCGCACACAACGCTTGTTAGATCAGCTAAGCTAGACATGGAACAGGTTCTAAAAGAAGGTATCAGGAGCCCAGAATGTATGTTACGTTTCCGTACAGCACTGAATGTCCCCAGCACAGGTCGGCATTGTTAGAGAGGCACGGTTCACAGGCCGTCCTGGAAGGAAATTACATATTAATGCGGTGAGCACTTTCAATCAGGAGGACTGAATACAGAGCTCACATAGTGTTTTGATCACGTTTTAAAAAGACAGTATATTGGAAATAACATGAAAATTGGTTTAGTGGTTGAGGAGGAGAATCTGAAAGCAGCAGCTAGACGACTTAGAGGACGACTCGTTTCTATAAACGTCTGCTGGTAACGGAGGGCAGTCTCCCTCCACACAGGAATTTCATGTTCATTCACTTTTGGGGAGGGGGGGGGACTTCAGATGCGTTTCAGAAGACCTAGCATTCTCCTGCGAGATCAATTGCTATCTGTTGCAATTTGTTTCGATTACTGATCCCAGGCTTAATTCTTACGGTTTGCTAACCCTTAGGCTTTAGTTGCTGAATTAAAAAAAAAAAAAGACCAATATCTGAACAGTCAGATCTCTATATATCAGACTCTGTCTAATCTGACTCTGAAGGTCAAAGCTTAGGAAGGGGTCAGGCTTTCCAGCGTACGCACGATTAAGTGCCCCAGTTTGCACAAACATAACATCTTGAGGTGTTTATTGGTGGGACGCGACCTTTGACCTGGCAGATCACCGCCGTGACACCCAGGCACTCCTTAACAATGCAAGCCTCTTGTGGGGATGTAGTCATTACTGCGTACTGCTACCACTTAAGAACTGTTCATTTCTTTATGTAGCGAGCCTTTCCTAAGCCGAGTGGGAGCTCTGGGAATTGCCTACATAAACGTCGCTGTCACTAGACATCAAAGGCCTCCCAAACCAGCACTCATTACTCATCCCTCCCATGAGAATTTCCTCCACAATGATCTGTGGGTCTTCCCTCATCACGCCGAGTGTGGATGCAGGGTATAAAGGAGGGCACTCTAGCTGCAGTTAACCGGGACGTTTACTTGTTAAGTGTGGGAAAGATTAGCGCATTCTTGTTTTTAATCAGTTTGCTGACAATAAAATAATAAATGCCATAAAATGCAGGAGAGGTGTCTCATTACAGTATAGTGCATGGTTTTTTGTCCTTGAAGGGGTTTTCCGAGGCAGGGATGCCCATGAGCAGCGGGTCGTACTTGGCATGCTCCCCGCAGTAGTGCATCAGGTCCGCGGAGGCTTTGGACACCTGGGGGGAATCGCAGGCCGTTAGCCAGCTTACCGGAAGGCCTTTCTGCGGTCCTGTTTATCAATTACAGGATGTTCTCAGGGTTCTTTGATCGCCTCCCAAAAGGCGTGCAGCCCGTGGGGGAGTTGGGGGGCGACCGGTCTCACCTTTATCCGCTCGATGTTGGCCTCTATCCTCAGCTGCTGAACGGCCCTCCGTGCGTGGACAATGTTGTTGGAGCTGGGCACTTTAGACGACATGCTGGCTGAGCGCACGACCTGCCCGCAATGAGACACAGCTGGGGTCAGGGAGAGCCACCTGGCAATGGCAGAAGGGGTGGAGGGGAATGGAGCAAGCACGTACCCTCGTTCAGCGCCGTGAAGTCACCTCCTGTGGCTGTGGTATGTCAGAGCAGAGTCACTCCTGCAAAACAAGGCAGGGTGGCTTTGAAGGAACAAGACTGAACCCCCCAGGCAGCCATTGACATAAAAATTTTCCTAGGATTCGAACCCGCAACCTTCAGATCACAGCCACAGTGTTCTAACCCGCCGAGCCACACTCCATGCACTGCGTCCCAGAGAACCAGGATACAAGCTGGCACCAGGATGGAGGAGCCGAGCTCTATCTAACCTGCCAGTCATCAACCTGCCTGCAGGGGGCGCTCTCTAGCTCCCCCTCTCCCACTCCCTACCTCCTCTCAGGTCTTTTTGGTGACAGTGGACCATGGGGAGTGCATCGCAGGGCACTCCAGCCAACGGTAAGGAGCCAGCGGCTCTGTGCTGAGTCATGCCATGTACACAGGATAGGTGACGCAGTCACAGAGGCCCAGCCGAGCAGCGGGCTGAGTCAGCCATCCAGACGTGGACCGGGTTCACGGCCAAGCAGACCAGAGGCCGGCACACTCTGCCAGCTTCCCAGTACTGCCCCCTAAAGGACAAGGAGGGCTGCTGATAGAACAGCGATATGATAAAGATAATGATATATCATCACAACGCAAAGGCAATGGTTCCGACTTCCCAGAATCACCATAGCAACCCCACATCAATGCTGGCGGTTCTGCCTCGCAAACGGCATTCTGACGTTATCCCCACATTTTAAAGTTCACCACCCGCGTCACAGAGCCACGGACCCGGCGGAGTAAATCAGCCAGAGCTGTGAATGGTCAGCGCCGTTTCCATGGAGACGGCAAATGACATGCATGATTGCCTGGGGGGGCGGGGGGGGGGGGGTTGCTCCCAGCAAAGAGTCTACTTCCAGTGCCCTTTTGGCACTTGTGAGATAACAGCACGGGGGTTCAGGGGTGTAGTTCACATAAATCCAAGGGCCAAGTTGGTCTCGAGGCTTCTGGAAAGGTCTGGGACACACGTGTCGGGGGCCCAGCTCAGTTTGCATTTTCAGACAATGCACATTCAAATTCCTCCCAAAGGCTATTAATAGTCCCCCCCCCCCACCCCACACACAGGAGACCGCTGCGGGGTGACGTCAGGTGGCGCCCTCATCGGGGAAGGATGATTAAAGATGCATCTGGGCTAAAGGGCCAGTGGAACAGGAAGGGCAGTTAGGAGGGCATCAGGAGAGCCGCACCAGAAGGGAGGTAGTGATTACTCCACAAAGGAGCCGACCGCTTGTGATTCATCTACATCCTGAGTGGTGCTTCCTGCACAACAAAGGCAAGAAACTCCTCTTCAGGGAAGCCAGGTTCACTCTGAGCCTGCCGATTGCTGTCAGGCTTACATTCGGACACCAGTGAAGCTTCCAGAGCAGGCCGGCTGACACCTTCAACAAAGAGCAAGCTGCACGGATGGGCGAGGCCAGTAAGTGGAGGGCGGGGCCAGAGACCCGGCGCCAGTCACTGGCTGGCTTGCGTCAGCACGGCGCAGGCATGGCCCGGCACAGCCCCGAGAGAGCACTTTAGCAAGCCCTGAAGGTCAAGGCGCGCAGCCAAGCGAGGAAGGCAGTCACACACGCCAGACCAGACTGTCCGGAGCAGGAATGACTCTGAACTCACACCCCACAGGTGCAAAGAGTTCAAACCTCCCAGAAGAACCTCCCATCCCCAGCCGAAGCAGCCAGTGCCGGGTGATTCAAGGCGCCACTGCAGAAGTAGGCTGATGTCAGCGCATGTGCCAACTTCTCACTGCAAGCGGACGTCCAACCTCAAACGCTGCAAAAGTGTCTTCAGGTCTTCGGAGTTCAGGCAAATCCTTTCTGGGGACTCCGAGTGCTCCTCATTCCGGGAGTGCTGACAAATCCAGGCCACGCCGAGGGGCGGGGGGACGATCTGACATGGAATGCTGGCGTGTTTTGAGGATCCCATGAGAACATGAGGAGCAGCAGCAGATTCCACCAGTGCCTCACAACCTGCTCACAGGAGGACCACCTAGGCTGTGAGGGGAGTCTGGCTGAGGGGGCAGACGTCATGGAGACCACCCCAGGTAGAAGAGACCCCGTAGCACTCTGCAGGACACGTCATTTGCCAGCTGTCTGGTCTTCCCTTCAGGAAAGCAGAAGAGGGTCCTGGTGTGACGCAGTGTGATGTCAGTGATCCCATAAGCTTCATCCTCAGTGCCAAGACAGCCATTGGGGGTCCAACTGCTAAACCATGGCACCCCGCTGACTGAGCTATAAAGAAAACTGACTGGCAGAGGGGTTCTGGGATACGCTGATAGCACCGCGCAGAAGCAAGGGGGCTGAAAACTGTGGGCCACCGTTGGGGCAGTGTGCACATGCACACGCACACAGACAGTCACACACACACAGCCACACACACAGATGCAGACAGAGCCACACACACAGACGTAGAGCCACACACACAGATGCAGACAGAGCCACATACACAGACGCACGCAAGCACACAGACACACACAGATGTACACAGACACAGCCACACACACACACACACACACACACACACACACACACAGACAGAGCCACGCAGACACACATGCACACAGACAGAGCCCCACACACACACACACACACACACAGACGCAGACAGAGCCACACACACATGCATGCACACATGCACACAGATATACACACACATGCAGACAGAGCCCCACACACACACGCTCACACACACACACACACACACACAGCTCCAATAAAAAGGTCCCCATCAGACATTTGCCAGGCTGGCTGATCACTTATCAGTCAGTCAGCCTAGCAACAGGACAGCCCATCGGCCAGCGGTGGGGGGTAGCTGTACGTTAATGGGCTGGGTGGGGGGCTCTCAGACACAGCACAGACCATGTGACACCCCCTCCCCCGGCTGCTACATACATCCTGCCACTGTTTAGGCATCAGCAGCAGAGCCCCGGGTTTCAGTCTGACTGGCCCTTATTAGCGGTAATCTCCGTAACCCTGATGCTATCTGGGGGCAGACGTACGGAGACGTCACAGCAGCCATGGGGAGACGGGGGCTGGACACCACCTCCTATGCACTACTGAATGCGTACCAGCCGCACAGCAAGACGCGCCATCTACACCAAAATCACTAGCTGACATGACGAGCTCCAGACTGTGACTCCTGAGCTAATGAGCTGTGATTGAAAGCTTTTATTCTCCTCTGCGGCACATAGGAAAAGGAAGGAAAAAGGCTGCGACCAAATCATGTGCTGGTGCAGACAGGAAGCCAGCGACAAAGGAAAAAGGCTGCGACCAAATCATGTGCTGGTGCAGACAGGAAGCCAGCGACAAAGGAAAAAGGCTGCGACCAAATCATGTGCTGGTGCAGACAGGAAGCCAGCGACAAAGGAAAAAGGCTGCGACCAAA
>JAODKN010000044.1:2140703-2151969 GCA_026774425.1 Petrocephalus zakoni
GCTGTGTTGGGGAGAGCGACCCCGATGCACTTTATGCCAAATCCCCACTAGGGGGGGGCACACCTTAGCTGTGTTGGGGAGAGCGACCCCGATGCACTTTATGCCAAATCCCCACTATGGGGGGGCACACCTTAGCTGTGTTGGGGAGAGCGACCCCGATGCACTTTGCCCTCGGCCTGCACTGCAGACAGACACACATACGCTGTGGAGGATGACACCCCTCACCCCGTACGCATGGAAGGCGGCTGCGCCGGCCAGCCTGGGGACACGCTTGTCACTCGCGTGCGTCTCGCATGGCCTTTGAAGAGAAAAGAAACTCAGTGTTTATTAAAGGCGAGTCCAGTGGAATGGGGCACAAATCCCTTGGCAGTAGCATGAAGCACGGCAGCACTAGGAATGCCGCCCAGATCGCATTAGCCGGGAGCCGGCAAACCCAGGGTGCTCCTGTTTGCACACCCAATCACTCCGTGCTTGTGCTCGCACGTCTGATCACCCCATACATGTGCTTGAGCCTGATCACCTCACATTCATGTTTGCAGGCCTGATCACCCCGCGCACGTTTTCAGGGATGCGATTAGTGGAAAAGATTAAGAGTGTTTGATAACAGCTTTGCTCCCAAAGGGAAATCCCTCATCCTGTCACGGGAAATCCGGTTGGTGGCGTAGGCTTGCATGATGCCTGGGGCCCCTGCTCTCAATGACCCCCCCTGCTATATCGATACCCCGCCACACCACCAGCACCCCTGCTGGCCCAGACAGGCATGTGCAGAGGTCCCATTTTCTACATTTTCATACCTTTCACCCATTTAGTAGCTGACTGTTTACCTGCTGAGAGGTATGAGATGAGCAGAGCCTATCGCAGCAGTGCCCAGGCATGCTTCCACACTGTGGCCAATGGGGTTCTCAGGAGCACCGCGTGTAACACGGACCGAAAACAAGCTCAGAGGCTGAGCTGGGGTGTTTCCGATCGCGTGCGCATCATACACACACACGCCTAACACAACTACAGCCAAAGAATACTCACTTATAAACAGACACTTCCCCATAATTCATTGCACAATTTGTACACAAATGCTGACTGGTTTAAACAGCCACGCCGTAGTCAGAGTTGTGTGTGTGTGTGCGCATGTGAGTGTGTGTGTGTGTGTGTGTGTGGAGCAAACCCAACAATCTGCCGGCCAATGTGAAAAGCTCTGCAGGGCCGCCCCCCAGCAAGGCTCAGCAGCGGGGGGGCCGGGTGCTCGGGGCCAAGCAGGCCCCACATCAGCCCTGCTCACTTTGGGTCGGCTCCCACTGTGCGACGCTGGCAAACAATGGCAGACCTCCTCCGCATTCCAGGTGTCCGGTTTCACACAGATGGGGAGGGGGCTGCAGCACCCAGCTGCGAGTCACTAAATGTTTCAGATGAGAAAAAACTGAGAGGCAGCACGTATGGGACTGAGACTTCCCGCTCTGGAGACGTGGGGGGGCAGCGGGAATGATCTAACCCGGGAATGAGCACTGGGCGTCTGGACCGAGGCCGCCGAGGGGCGGTCGCAGATGAGATCACCACATGTCTCCTGATCGGCCCATATAAGGGTGCAGAGTCACTCCGCCGCTCTCAGGCCCCCAGCAGAGGGGCATGGACAGTTGCTCCATTGCCTGACGGCAATGACATCAGCTCGGGCCACTCTGTGGGCCAGTGACCTCACCGGCAGTGCGGCCATCGGATCACTGAGGCCAGAGGGGGAGGGGCAGCGTAGCTGCTGAGGTCGTTCTTTCCAGGCATGAGCAGAAACAGGGGGAGCCTGAGAGCCACCTGACGGCGGGCTCGTCGCATGGCAACGCTTCCAAAACCTGCTGGGCCGCTTGCATGGCTGGAAAACCTTCCCCCTTCAAAAGACACAGGAAAAGGAGCAAAACAAGAAAAAGAGAGAGAGAGGGAGAGAAGGGAGGAGGGAGAAAGCAAGAACCATACCAACTGTGCAAAGATGTTTTCTAAGAAATTAGCTCAGCAGTAACTAGAGTTTCCATCCCCCAGGGGGCCGGGACATTTCATTATACCTGCAACCTGCAGAAACTCTCACCATAACTGTGAGTGTGCCCCGGCAATGCAGGACCACATGCGAGGCGACATGACGCGGGTCAGCGCTAAACGACCCCCTCGGGCCTGAAGCACCAGGAACGAGCCAGACACGTGCGGCACGCTGGCCCCCCTGCTTTGGGTCCCATCACCAAACGCGGGCAGCCAGACACAGCTCTGCACCATCGCATGCTGACCTACAACAGGTCGGCAAAGCTTTCAGCAGCTGTGTTTCTGCACCCACCCCACACACACGCTCTCAATACAGCCATTCACTACCCCACCCCAACTGCACTCTGCATAGGGCTGCTTCGTGCCCACAGAGGCCCATCTTTGTGGCTGCTGTTCTGCCCCCGCCTCTCCTGACCCACAGCCGGTCAGCTGCATTCGCGTGCCGGATTGCACGAGTGCTATCTAATTTGTAATGGTCAAAGGTCGGCGAAAGGCCACTCCCTAATTCGCAAGAAAGCCTTGCTGCATCTCCTCAGTGCATGCCAGATGCCATCTCTGCAAGGGACCACCTAAGAACCAAGCAAGACGCTCCTCCCTCACGCTCACAAGGCACCATAAACATGCAGCCCCTAGGATACGTGGGGGAATGTACAGGACACGAGGCACCAGAAACCCTAACCATCGCCATGAGCAGATTAACCCCCATGCCCCTGTAGGGTGTATCGAGGACAACGGCACCCGAAACCTGCCAAAGTCCCAGACAGCGGCCATAGCCTCCATGTTTAAGAGAGAAACACCCAGGGATCAGTAGTGGAGAATGACACGCGCCAATCGTGAAGGGTGGACGCGCAGCCTGGGTACAGAGACTCTACAAACCCCAACCCTAAAAGCCCACATGCAAGGTGCAGAGCTACTGTGGAGTATCAGCAGCACCCGGCTCCGACCTGCAACTCCTACACCTATTTTTAGACGTTCCAGTAAAAGCACCAGGAACAAGGCCGGGGTGAGCAGAGGACGTTCCTATGAAGGAAGGTACTTGGAAACCAAGAACTGCTTGGAAATCAGCAGTCTAACATCGAAATCAGCAGATCAGCCAATGTGCATTTGTGCATGCAATGGAGAGCCCATGCATGACCATTTAAAAATCATATTCAGAAATAAAACTGTAAGATGCTCAAATCATGGCAAGCTCATGCCATGTATCATCCGTAGATTTTGCTTTCCCATGTAGGAGTTGCAGCCTCATGTCAGTATTTCAGCAGATGCGTGGTGCCGTTTCCGGTCAGCCACCCACACCAACGTCACGGGTGACAGCCAGCGGGAAAAAGGGGAAACATTCAGTCAGGGACAGATCGTGATCATCACCAGCCTTCTCGTCTCAGAAAGAGCCGGCCTCGATGATTTAGACTCGCAGAGCTGTTCAGGGGGGCTGGGATTCTGGCCTCTACTGAAGCCAGTGTCTGTCTTCACTCATGAGCCTCATCAGGGACCTTACCATACAAGATATCCCCACTCTCTGCCACAACAATCTGAACATCCCAGGCTTCTGCACACATTCTCTCCCAAATGGGGAACACCGGGAAAAGGCCCAATGTGACGGCTGTGCCGCTGCCGGGTGACATGGCTGCAGATTTTCTCCAACCAGTCCCACGTGAGCAGAAGGGCACACATGAGGTGGGGGGGGGGCTTCCAGTGTCTCTTCATCAGAATAAAAGCAGACGTGGAGCACATGCAGCGAGGCATGCGAAGAATGTGCCTGCCGGAAAGAATCCCGACAGCATGAAGCCCGAGGCATGCCAGCCAGTCCAACCAGGGTGGTGTGTCCACAGTGCCTTTTTCCGTGGATCGGACGCCAAAAACTGACATGTGACCGGCGGCGAATCCAAGCATGCTCAAGGCCTCACGGGGCCACTCTTTCAGGAAAGAGGATCGCAAAATTTCCAAAACCCAAATGTCAGATGGGGGCCATTTCTGAACTCGAGCTGGGGGACAGAGGGTTAAAAAAGTATCAGCGATGTGGCAGACAGTTCCAGGAAGAGGGAGCAGCATCACGTGGCAGGAGTTTATCTGGAAGTCACACTTCCTTCCGAGATTTGCTGGCTGTAGAAGGACCTGACAGCTGTGCTAGTAGCTCAGAAACACAGACACTGCAGGCTTTAAGAGCACAGTGCCTCCCAGGTGCCCCAGTCACCCGGTCACGGTCAGCCTGACCCAACAGGAGGCCGCAGGGTACGTCCAGAACCTGGGAACAAAAGGTGCTAGAAAACAGCTATGTTACAGGCAGGATAAAATTTGCATTTCAGGAAAAAAAACTAATGGTAATCAGCTTTGAGGAAACAGCAAGAAAGTATAGAAAAAAGATTTAAACAGCCAGAAATGTGGCTCTGTCCCAGAGCCTCCAGCCCAGTGCACAGAAAGACACCCAGTGACAGGGTGCTCAGAAGTGTTTAGCGGTGGCAACAAGATGCACCCCGACCCACTTCTGCGAGTGACATGGGCAGGGGCAATTGGCCCCCAGGTAAACAAAGGCAGCTTCCCCAGAGATGGCCAATATTGGGAGCAGGGCAGTGGGCCAGTGGGCTACTGGGGCAGTTACGTGATCCACAGGGGCATGATGCCACAGTATACAAACTGCCACCCACAGCGTCAACAGGAGCTATTTCAGGATGTATTTGGGAGTTCATATTTTCTGTCAAATGGAAAAGGGGCATCAAGTTCACATAAACATGAAAAAAATTATTTACAAGACCTTCATGTCCCCACGCACAAGACTAACACACATTCTCAGGTAAGGAGACATTTTGTTCCAGGCTTCTCTCCCCACTAAGATGACCTAACCTGTCATAGATGTTACCGAAAGGATGCTATTGAAAATATGTCTCAAGCCGACTATCTTTATCATTTATTAATCTTCTACAAACACTCAGAGTCACATGGCAGGTATATCCACCAGAATTTTGTTCTCACTGGTGTGAAATTTCCTGGAAAAATCCCATGATTTCATCCTGGGCCTCAGTACTGAAGGACACGCTTCCTCCCGCCCACCGCGACCACAATGACTGATCTACCCCATGAGGGGGGTGGAGAGTGGAGCAAGATGATGCAAGGCAGAGTAATCGGCATGACGATCAGAAAGCGAGGACTTCACATGAAGGGAAAGTCCGAGCGGAAGCTGCCAGAATGAGAAACGTAGGAGCTGGCACACATGGGCGACAGACAGACGGGGATCTGAGCATGCCGGCGCCTGTGATCGCCCAACAGGCTTCACCTGGAAAGATGAGGCCTTCAGGAATCAGGAAGTGCTGCAGTTTGCTTATTAATTTTAAGGAAAATCTCCTGAGTAACCAGACCTGGGGATGCTCTCATCCTGCAGACCAGCATGAGGCTTTCAGGGGGACAGCACACTAGCTCTGTAATTAGACAGTATTGTGCGAAGCCCCCTCCCCAGCCCCCCGGCCACCTGGCCACTGCTGAAGTCCGCGCTCTCTCCTCCCCTCCAACCCCCACCCATCGGTGGTCCTGTCAGCATCAAGCCACCAGCACCATGCCCCCCCCACCCCCACAACCCCTCTGGTCAGGTACAGTGGCAGGTTTCCATGGACGACCGCAAACGAAGCACAAGGAGTGACCAGAGACTCGGATACGGGGCAGGAGGGCGGGACGGCTAGGTGCCAGGCCACAGGGGGGTGCGTGCACTCACGTCCGGGGCGAGAGGGCGGGAAGGCTAGGTGCCGGGTCGCCGGGGGGTCCGTGCACTCACGTCCGGAGTGCCTGAAATGTGTGGCTGAGAAAAACCCCAAACAGTGCGCTGAACATCAAAGGTGTGAGAGTGGCTGGCAGCCCGCGGCTTATACGGCTCCAGATTGCTCCGCACGGGGGCTGGGGGCAGGGGGAGGCAGACAGCGAGTCGCACACTAATTCCCGACAACCAAGGGCCTTATAAACGCATGGGTGGCAGGATGATAAAGCGTCACGGGGGGGCAACGCAGGCTGCCTGAAAGGGTGCCCGTCTGCACAGTGAGCGTCAGGGAGAAAAAAGCAGGGGGGGTGGCGTTCCCCCCCCCCCAGCTCCACAGTGCCACCGGGGCAAAATCCGCCGGCATCAGCCCGAGGCTCCTCAGAGAACCAGAGAGCACACATTTCCAGCCATCTGTGCCGGGGGGGGCACACCTGTCAGGCAGGAGAAAGAGCCTTTGTGAGAAGCCTGTGAGACTCGGGGTGCAATTAGTGAGCGGATAGGGGGCCGAAACGATGCAGTTTATTACAGCAGAGAGGTGCACCAGGTCACCCATGTCTCACTCTCCTAGGTAATGGGAGCAGCCTCCGGCACCAAGCAGGAAGCTGAGGGCGGGCGCGGCCAGGACGGTAGGCATGACGAGCCAATGGAACATGCCAGGACTTGTACTGTGCTCCAGAGAGGTCAGCCTGCTTGAAAGCACAGTCTGTGCAGCTGTTCTGCAGCAGCGCCACCTAGTGGCCAACAACAACAGCACATGGTGGGCAAAGTCATTGGACGTAACATGCTCATATGATCAAGGAGGAAGACTCTGGAATTACTGTACCAAGCAAATGTCCCACAGTTTCATTTTACAACCAATGGCCAGTTTCCTAACCGGAAGCTCATCTGATAAACAAGTGACCTTGAAGATTAGCTCTCTAGTGTCACGTCGGGATCAGAGGTTAAAATACATGTTATATTTATCTTTTTACGAAGACTGATTCATAGGGAAACTTTTAACAAGTGAAAAACAAAGCATTCACGATGTCATCATTACACAATAATTTCACTTAAATATTTCACCAGTGTAAGTAGGAAAACTAAACTAACGTCACATTAAGGCCGCAGGTATTTGCAGACTTCTTCTCTTCTAAAATCGTCTATAGACCTGCGACACAATGAGGAACAGCAGAGGAATGCTCATTGGCACTGCAATGGGACTCTAATGATCTATCGATGACATCATAGAGAGATATGCAGCCGATGACATCGGGCCGGGCGAGTGCTTGATGTCACAGGCACACATGCTTCCCAAAGGCCCACACGCACACTGACAGCATGCTCGGCCCAGCCGGCCAGCTGCTAGGCAAGAAGGGCACCTGCCTTCTGGTCCAGTGACCAACGTCACCCTTAATCCCTCAGCAAAGGCACTGAGGAGTGCATTAGTGTGCAGTTCGTCATACAGGTCAATTGTGTTTAATATGCACACTTGCTGCATAAAATGTAACATATCCCAGAAATGCGAGAGGTTGCACGGGTGCACTGTACTCCCATCCCTGCCATCGTAACTTTAATCCACCCCAAGCCCATATAACATAACAGCTTCTCACACACACACACCTATGAGGCCTTCCTCCCAGCTCTGATAAAGACCCTGACTTTCCTATATTTTCCCAGAAGGCAGTAAATTAATTAAAGCAGATTGTGTTTAATCAGCACTGCACTGACACAATTCTCCAGATAAGGCTACAAAATCCACAAAAGGTCCAGCCTTTATAGCACTGTAACCTTCAAAGGAAACAGTGAGCCATATCTGTATGATATCAGCACAAAATCCCACTCCCCGCTGCCCTATAAGTAGAAGGCAGAACAGAGAGAGAGAGAAGGAGAGAGCGAGAGAGGGAGGAGCTCTCCGATCTCAGGACTCAGTAGCCCACGGCGTGACCTCTGCCAGCACGTGGTACCACGCAACTAGTGTGTATGACGGCAGTATGACGGAGGTCGGCCAATGACGGGCCTCATGAACCGCTGGTGTGACTCTGCTGGCCTCTGCGGGGCATGACTGGTATTGTTACACATATGCAGTGGCAAATCACAGGAATCACATCAGACTTATCCCTTACGTATATAACACACACAAGCAATGCATTCTGATAACCCCATCGCGAATCGATTTCAATCCTGGATACCGAAAAATTTAATTATATAACCATACATTTTGTTACACCTGCTTAAATTATATACATTTTATATTATTATAAATAATATTGATTAACTGAAATCTTAGTGAAGTCATATCCAATTCTCTACATTCTGGCAAATTTGGTTCACCACCACGTTAGTGAAAACTAAATCCACCCCCACAGGACACCATGACGAATTCCCATGACTATTAGCAGAGTGTCCACAAGAGGGCGATATTTTCTAACTATTCTAATACACTGGGTTTAAAACTGGTTGATTAAAACTATGTGGCAAAATATGTAATTTTTAAGTTTTATTGTAATCTGATAAATAAACACAAAGTCGCTAGTTGCTGCATATGACAAGCTTATCAAAGACCAAAAGTTACTATTGACTTGTTCCCTTCTACTTTAAGTACACAAATGCATTTTAAGAAAAATGTCAAATAATAACAATAGCTATATTTATATATTTAGCAAGACCTGTAACACCAGTTAGATTTCATCAAACTGTAAGTCTTCTTACTCACAGGACATTACTATCTGCTGAGAATGGATAGGAGCATTCATACTCAAACGGTGCATAATGCCCAAAATGTCAGTCACTAAAGGCAACAACCCACAATCACCAGCCTAAGAATTTAGGCTAATGGCACAGATTTCAAATTTGCATTTACTTGAGCTTCAAAATGAATGTAACTTTAAAAAGACTGTTGGTCTTATGTCCGGCCAGCAGGGGGAAGCAGACGCCCAGGTCTACATGAGGGGGCGTAAACAGAGGCCAAGCCCGACCAACTGTGAAAGGCAGATAATATTTAGAGCGCCTTGGACTGGTGGAAATATACTGAGCATTGCACAGAGTTTTTTGGCTTTGGGAAGAACCCTTGTCACCTTTAAACAAAATTCTCCAGCAATTTCAATGATCCCCTTCCAAATTCCACCAAAACCAGTCAATCCAGGAAGCAAAGCGCAGTCTAGACTGTACATGATTCCACTCAACTGACACGCCGCGAGTCATGTGACCATGATGAAGACAGCCCTGTCTATCATGCCCTGGTCGCAGCCACTGGGCCCTGGCAGCGAGTGCAGTGGGGGCTAACATGAAGGTTACCTCACAGCAAGTGAGCATTTACTCGGCAAACCAGAACCTGACCCGTGTGCAGCACGATGAGCCCAGCCACCTGCTGCGTGGGGAAGGCGTGCCTGTGGAGCAGATCCATTTGCACCTTTCAGCTCTCCGAATTAACACAAGGACACCCGTTAGGAATCGAACAAAAGCTCAGAGACCGACAACAGGGAAATCCAAGGGTCACTGGGACTGTCCCCTTCTGAGAGGAAAGGGCCTCTCTCACATCAAAGCCAAAAAACCTAACAGCTGACCAATGTTCCAAGCCGACGTTTTCAGGAAATGCTCCACGTAAAGAAAGGTGTATATGTAAACCGATCCAGCGTCAGGGGGGTGAAGGGAGAGGGGGCATGACAGACACCCACTGGAGCGGAACAGAACACCAAAATCCAGGATCACCTTACAGCGACACATAGCCATTCGTATCAAGCAGTTAGGACCGGAGGGGGTCACATGTACGGGCATTTTGGGATGTAGAAGACACCTTGCTCCTCATAAACCGGCTGACTGTCTGGCCAGATGACTCAGCCTCCACTGAGACACAAAATTATCCCATTTGTATGAATGGCAATACAACAGAGCTTGCTGCTTTGAACTGAACAGAGAGACAAAGACTGTAGAGCTGAAATGGGTTTGAACAGAGTGGGTCCGGACCAAACAGGGCCACACTCAAGCGGCTCGATCCCCACACACAACCTCGAGCTCTTCAGCTCCTTCCTCATTAATATTTCAAACATGAAGCCAACAGCATTCAAACGAGACACGCGGGCTGCCACAGGACGCCGAGAGAACACGTCACACCCGTAAAGCACCATGCACCCCTCCCACCCCCCCGGGTACACTGCGAGACCCAGTCTTATGGTAGAGGCATGAGAGACATGCTCCCAGTGGAATAAAACAGCAAGGCACAGACAGGAACATCGCTTAGTTAAAAAGTCTGCCGTTAGTTATGTGTCTGGCCAGGAGGGCACTGTGACCCTGCAGAAAAATCCCAGCCTTCCAATGTATATCCGAGGGCTTCACCATTTCCCAAACAGCCACGCTCCATCCGATTAATCACCGCGACAGCTCGAGCTCGCGGCCCAGACAATGCGCGTGGCTCACGTGACTGATTATATAAATTTGTAACAAAAGGAGGACATTGTTCGCCTCTTTGGAGCATGTCGTGCTCGCCCGTGCCGACATTTCCCAGGAAAGCAAAAACAGAAGCAGAAATGTGTTATTACCTACTGTTTCCAACCGTTGCTAAGCAACACTGCTCTCCTCGCTGTTCTGTTTGCCGTGGCCTCCTCTATTCTCCGCTCAGGCCGCATGCAGGATACAGGCGTCTGCCTCGGTCCGATAAGGACGAACAGACATCTGTACAGGAGGCCTCCCTGCCCCAGCTGTGCTTATGGTGGGGATAGGCCACTCAGTGTCGGTAATAAGCCCAATCGCCTTCCGTGGCCATCGGATTGCTGTGGCAGTCCTGACCTGTACCCCGGGGTTTTGGACGTCAGTTTTTTGCTCCTTCGTCCCTCTTTCCCTCCACTCCTGTCGATCAACTCCGCAGTTTACCGGCCATAGTCCCAGTACTAAATAATCTGCTGATGGACCCAAATGGCTTAGAAAGACTCAAGGGGTTGTAAGCTGATCCCTTTCATTTCACATATGTATTCAAATTTGAGTTAAAAAGCAATATAAGCCTCCATGTTACACTGTGTGCAACATGTAGGTGCCTCACACACACACATACATCATTTAATAATTAGAAGTGAGGGGCAAAAGGCCGGTCAGGAGCTCTCCTCTGCAGCCCCCCCAGCCCCCCACGGGCCAGTATCATGTAGCAGTCCGTGGGTTTAATAAAAACACGGCCTTTCTGCATGATGCACTCAAACTATGATGCTACTTAAACCTCCATGCCACATGGGCGTGAACATCACTTCCTCTACATTACTCCCCATATCAGGGCAGGAACATCACTTCCTCTACATTACTCCCCATATCAGGGCAGGAACATCACTTCTTATACATTACTCCCCAAATCAGAGCAGGAACATCACTTCCTCTACATTACTCCCTATATCAGGGCAGGAACATCACTTCCTCTACATTACTCCCCAAATCAGAGCAGGAACATCACTTCCTCTACATTACTCCCCAAATCAGAGCAGGAACATCACTTCCTCTACATTACTCCCCATATCAGGGCAGGAACATCACTTCTTATACATTACTCCCCAAATC
>JAODKN010000044.1:2155611-2165815 GCA_026774425.1 Petrocephalus zakoni
GCGGAGGCCTGCCGGGGCGAGAGCAAACACATATGCAGGACGCCCACTCTGATGCCCAACTCCCCGCCCACCCGGGCAAGCCGGGCACCAGGATCCGGCCGACGGCAGGTTAACGACGAAAGGGGACACCAGAGCCTCACTACAAGGGGCTGCTCTTAGGCTTGGGCTGGGGCTCCACTCTGCCTCAGACCCCTCTCCTGCCAGGGGCACCGGCAGGGTCCTGAGAAATGTGCTGGGTACACAGACCAGAATTAAGTTACCCTAGAGAAAAGGACACACAGGTGCTGTTATTTCGTTTGGATGCCTTGTTAGGCAGCCATCCTGTAGCGGGACGTCCAGTGACAGCACAGGCTACTGAGAGCAGCACATCCTCCCCTGATCCTGCCCCCCGGTCGGGATCCCAGCACGCAGGAATGTAAACACTGCCCCGAAAGACAGTGCCACCCCAGGTCTGTCCCTCTCCACGACTTGCTCCCTTGTGCCGCAGAAATCATTTATCAGAAAAACGCAAGAGGACAGCCAAGGTTGCCAAATTAATGCAGAGACTTTGTGTTTGTTTTTTGTTTTTTTTAAACACACCTTAAACACTTGCCTAAGCAGCATTTTTCATATCTCACTACTCAGGTGTAAGAGTAACAGCTCTAAGGAGGTGACACCAGAAAAAGCAGCGATGACTAACGAATACGATCTGACTAATTACAGTAGCCGTCTAAAAACAGCAAGCTGGTCCATCTGCATTGTGCCTGTGCTAGTGTCTGTGCGGGCCTGGGAAAATGTCACCTGTCATTCAGCAACTGCGATCAGCCAGGAGAAATGTCACCGGCTGAGACTCGTCTTAAGCGAGAATCAGGGCAATGAACTGCTGCTCTTCCCAACGGCTCTCCTCTCTCACATTCTGCAGGAGTGCCATTAATCTCATCCGGGCGCATGGTGCAAAGACTCAACATCCGGGCCTGTGAATCCCAATGCTCCCGCAATTTCGCTTTGTGAAACTGCCCAACATTCCAGTCTCCTGACACAACTCAGAGAGTCCCGTCCAAGGCCCCCAGTCTGGCCAGTGGGAAGCTGCTGAGTGAGAGGGCCAGGCCTCCGTCGTTTTAAGCCAGGAACTCTTCAGCCCCAGCAACGGAGCGCATGGACGAGAAAGGAGGCACAGAGTGAGAGAAGGAGGCACAGAGTGAGAGAAAGAGGCACAGAGTAAGAGAAGGAGGCACAGAGTGAGAGAAGGAGGCACAGAATGAGAGAAGGAGGCACAGAGTAAGAGAAGGAGGCACAGAATGAGAGAAGGAGGCACAGAGTAAGAGAAGGAGGCACAGAATGAGAGAAGGAGGTACAGAGTAAGAGAAGGATGAATGGGATGTCGCCGAGCTGAGCTTCACATGATCTTACACAATATTCACCATTCACTGCTTTATAAATATCACAGGGTTTCATCGGAATCAAATGTAAAGCATAATAGCTTATTGAGTCCAGCAGGTTTGCCACCGATGGTAGAAGCCAGGGAGGACCAGCTTCAGCAGCACACCCCAACTAGCCGACTGGCCGCCACCTCAGCTAACTCACAGTGTAGCTCCCAGCCTCTTAATCAGTAACAGTTTCTGGCCAGAAGCAGGCTTAGGACTCGTCCTCTTAACCCTTGGAGGGCTCTTGTTTTTTGTTTTAAATAAAAAACAGTTTCCCAGTTTTAATTTATACTGGCAGGAGTGATGGCCTCAGAGAGACACCTAAGTGGCTGTACGGTGGTAAAACACCATGGTACACCAACACCTGAAAGGGATGTGGCTATGACAGCTTCAGCCCTGCTCTTGCTCGTCCAGCTCGGCAGCATTACTGCAATTCTTCTCATTCGTCGCTGGAGCCACGGCTCCACAGTCACAGGGGAGTGAACACAGCAGGGCGACAGGGTGACAGGGGCCCTGCGTCAAGTCCCTGGAGACCCCTGACTAAACAGCGGCCGACAGGCCTAAATGGCCACAGAAAAAGGGAGGAAGCATGCGCACGGCCCATTCGGACCACTGCTTCAGGTCCTTTCATACAGTAATGCACCTCCTGCCCAACAGCTCACCACATCATGAGTCGCTGTGCCTGAGGAGCTGGCCTGGTTACAGCATCTAACAACCCTCAGAAGGTCGTCACTGTCCAGCCGAAACCCTCGGCCCTTTTAAACAGGCCCCCTACAGCCGCACACAGGCAAACCGCGAGGATCCTGGCAGCACGCACGTTTACATTCTCCGACAAATGGAGAACACCCGTCCAATCAAAGCAAATTCCCCCTGCACAGGTGGAAATAAAAGTGCCTGCACTCACCTGAAAGCTCAGGTATACAAGAACTGACAAGATGGGGGGGGGGGGTTAGTCACTGTCTGACTGTATATGAGGGAACTGGTCCCGATACGTAAATCCTGTAAGTGGTGTAGTCAGGAATGCGCCCCCCCACCAATGGGGAAGCACCTGAGGATTCCAGGAAATCACACATAGACATAGGCTGCCCTGTGTTTTGCAACATTTCAGCGTGATTATAAATTCCGAGATGACTTTTCCAATGAAATCTGGGGGGGTGGAGTGGGGGGCAGGGGTGAGTGAGGCCATGACTGTGTCGTTTACCAGACTGTGC
Source organism: Petrocephalus zakoni (assembly GCA_026774425.1). Taxonomy (NCBI): domain Eukaryota; kingdom Metazoa; phylum Chordata; class Actinopteri; order Osteoglossiformes; family Mormyridae; genus Petrocephalus; species Petrocephalus zakoni. Next base: position 2,158,226 of record JAODKN010000044.1, read on the forward strand.
TCGGAATGTCAAATGCCCAAATGCCGTATGGCGCCACCTTGTGGAGCAGGTTCTGCTGGAGGCAGTCGACGGTGCGTGAGCCAGTGGGCCACGTGGCGCTGGGTAGCCACAGAGACGGCGGATAATGTTAAAAGTGCTGCTTCTTGTGGGCAGAGAGGCAGCAGAAAGCTCAGCCAAGCCGCAAAGGGCAAATCTACATTCCGGCCTCACTTGCACATACCCCCCCCCACAACTCCACACAGTGTCACTCCTCACTGCCAAAGCCCCCATCCCCCCATGGGGGAAAACAGTGCCATCCTTTCACACGGGCTGTGGCCGCCCCATCAACTGGCCACCATGGGGGCCCTCCTGCTTCCCCTTTTTCAGCAGGGGGCCAGTGGGGACCGGGTGGAAGACGGTGGAAGCGGTCAGGTGAACCCGAGTCTGCGCGAGACTCCGCAGAGACGCAGCTGGCCAAATGCTGTGCTTACATTTTTATCCAAAGTCCAAAACCCTCTGAAAATACACCTTCAGGTTCCTCTGGGACTGTTCAAACAGAGAGAGAGGGAGAGGGAGAGAGAGAGAGAGAGACAGGCAGACAGAGAGAGAGAGAGAGAGAGAGAGAGAGAGAGAGGCAGACAAAGAGAGAGAGAGAGAGAGAGGAAACAGCCTCTATGATTTACAGCCCCATGGAAACGACGGCGGTCAAGGGTCGGCTACATGGTTGATGTTGACGTTCCGGAGCTGGACAGCTCACGCCGCCTCCATGTGGCGGCCATACACACAGGAATTCTCTAGAAACATTTTGGAATTCCTAGAAATTGATGGAACACAGAGCTCATCTTTAACATTAATACATACTAAGTGCCTGTCAATCCAACAGGACTTCCAAACGAGCATGGTGCACACAGTCACTTTCCAGCACACGTCAGTAAACCCCAGAGTAATTTCATAAGCTCCATTGTGCAACCCTGCCTCACTCAAAAGGGCACACCAAGGGCCAGGTGGATGGGTCTGTGTGTGTCCAGCCAGAAGGCCCCGCGAGCGCTCTTTCCAAGTGCCAGATCAGTCCCAGAATCCTCCCAGGCACCCAGCAATGAACAAAGAGCTGTTGTTTATGGAGGAGGAGCCGTGTCACATGCAGAACTCTAAACGGGATTGTCGCCTCCCGCTCGCCGTCCAGCGACTGCCGAGGGCTGTACAGGGAAGCGGTAAGCGCCGGATTTGCGGTGCGATTTCCCTGTGCTAGTAACCCAGCCATGTGCAATGCCCCCCCCCATTCTGAGATGGTCTTCATAACACAGTGTTTAACTGCTGCTTAATATTATATATGCACAAGGAGAGAGCGAGAATACAGACACGTAAAAGGGAATAATACTCGGTTGGATAAACTCCAGGGAAGCCCAGAAACACCCTAAAGGCGTGATCAGTAATAACCTCAGGCCGCTGACAGGACGTGCTCAGGCTGGAAGTGTCCGTGGCAAAGCAAGGCAGAGGGAAGGCACGCCCTTATATCACCCACGTGTGTATGAGTGCAAAGTGCCAGCTGCCACTCTCAGTGAGCCGAGTGCAATGGGCACCCGGAGGTAAGAGCACAGCCGTGACAGGAAGGTGCGTAAGTGATGAGGGGAGATGAGGGGGGTCTAAGGTGGGGAGGCGGAAGGCCGGGGGGCACCGTGTCAGCCAGGCCGCCGGCAACGAGCTGGCCAGCATAATGTACCGGGCAGCACGCTAATACACCTAACGCTGTAACAGTACATTTACATTAAACTGGAGAAGTAATCATTAATTATTACTGTTACTATTATGCTGGAATATCGGAAAGCGTATATCAAAGTTCAAAGGGGACGCAGTCGCGAAGGAATCACTTCAGTACTACAGTCTTACATAGAATAAATACAGCTGCATTACGGGACGTTTCTATTAAAGCCGGAGAACTTTATTATCATTGTTGTTGTCATCAATTTCGGTCCCATCGCGCTTAAAAGACAGGCGTTAAAAGGCCCCTCGGCGCCCCCCGCAGTGGCGCCCCCCGGTCCCCCCAGCGGCCGCCCCTCGGCGCCCCCCCGGCGCCCCCGGCTCCTACCTGGACGGCGGCCACGCGCAGCGTGACGTTGCCCCGGGCGGGAAAGCGCCGATGTCCGCGAGCCCCTTCCTCGGCGCGCTCACGGTGCGCGCTCCTGGCGGCTGCCCGCTTGTCTGTCTGTCTGTCTGTCTGTCTCCGCGCTCTGTCGCCCCGAACTTCGCCGGCCGTCCGCCCCCCGGCGCCGTGTCACCTCCGCGGCTCGGACCACCGCTCCGGACCCCGCTTCGCTCCCGCGGCTCGGACCCCGCTCCGGACCCCGCTCTCCCCAGCCGGGACAGACCTTCCGCCGCGCCGCGCCTCAGACGCCGAATGGTGGCGGCGGCGGCGGCGGAATCTTCGGACCGCCCCCTCGCTCGCGCCCCGCTCGCGGCGCCCCCTGGCGGCGGCGGCCGGCACGCGCCCCCTCGCGGCGGCGGCGCTCTTCCCGAAGCGCATCCCCGAGTCGTGTCGCTTGTAAAAAAAATATGCATGTACGTTTCTTTTGTTTCTCTGATTAAAAAGATGTTGAAATTCATCTGAAATCCTTCTGGAAGAATAAATACTGAAGACAGAATGAAAGGCTGCTTGGGGGGGGGGTGCCAACAGAGGCTGCGGGCACCATTCTGCAGCCTTTCATTAGCTGTAATAAATTATGCTATGTTTTGGCGACGGTCTTTTTTTGGTACTTTTCCAGACATTTGGCGGTTACCGTCAACAAACTATACGGCGCTCCGCAGCACTGATCCGTCCCAAAAACAGTCACAGCTGTGGGGGTGGCAGACTGGCTCTCTGGCGCCCCCCTGTGGCTACAAGCGGGCTGCGCCGGGAACCTGGAGCCCCGACGCATCTGGCGTTCAGACTGCGGAGCGGCTCTGTGAAAAGCGGCCGCGCAGACGCCACAGGCGTGCTGGTCCAAGAACAGTCATATAAAAATCGCAACCTTGCCATTAATTAAAAAAAAAAGTTTAGTCATTCATAACGATCCCCAGCCCACTTACATTTATTGCGTGTAAAATATCTATTTTCCCAATTACTTGGTGTGCTCAGAGCCACATGATGAAATGGATTGGGAAGGACGGAAGAAGCTGCAGAAAAGAGGTGTGTAAGAAGAGACTTATGGTGAGTGACTGTTGGTTCATGAGTCAGGACGTGATATTTCCCTGTGCCGACCCAGAGGACAGTGGGGCTGTCCATCCGGACAGAGACAGAGACCGACCTGGTGAGGTGGAGTTTGCCTTGGTCCACAGTGACTTGCACCAATTACATACACCTTAGAGTAAACTAACAGAGGTTAATGTCTCCTTTGGGCTCATTGAAAATGTCCCCAGGATATGCTGGCCTTTCCCTGATCTCTAGTGTAAGCCCAAATGAAACCTATTCTAATGTGCTCCATACTGGTCAGCCGGACCAGAAATATTACCATCCTGTTAGGAACCTAGAGGACATATGTAATGCACGTGTGTCAGGGCATGTGTGCTGAATGAGCCTGTAAAAGCACTGTAATTGAACCTTTAGTCGTTGTTAAATGATCAAGTATATTTTAAAGCTATTACTTCTAAATAAGAGACAAAAATGTTCAAGATTTTAATTACTATACCATGGAGCCTGTCTCTCAGCCACCCTTTTGAGGTGATTTGCCCAGAATGCCTTGCGGCAAAGGCTGATGACGCCATACTGTGCACACATCAAAGCAGGGGGGATAAAGCAAATACACATTAATGGTTTTTCCGAGGCTCTTCTTCCAAAGCATAATTACACACTAAATAACAGCAGCTCGAGTTAATTGTAGCTAGTTACTGTTACCTTGGCTTTAGCACGCATTTAGTAAGTAGTTACCCACTTCTAGCTTTTAGGGACATATTTCAACAGGTTGGTCAACAAGAAGTCCTGCAGGTTTGAATCTGTACACACAAGCCTTACTCCATAAAATGGACACTACACAAGCCTTACTCCATAAACAGGGACACTACACAAGCCTTATTCCATAAACAGGGACACTACACAAGCCTTATTCCATAAACAGGGACACTACACAAGCCTTACTCCATAAACAGGGACACTACACAAGCCTTACTCCATAAAAAGGGATACTATAAAACAGGGGGAAGTTAGGAGAATTCCAAGTGACAGGGGCCATAGAAAATTTGGAACATAATCTGATTAATCTGGGTTGGGGGCCCAATATAATATGCTTTCATGGGGCCCAAAATCTTTAGCAGCACCCCTGTCCATGAGTACAACTTAGGCCACATAAAACACATAAAAACAACTGATAGTGGATTAGAGTGAATTGATCAGATAAAAAAGCAATAAATCACCAATGATCTCAAGAAAGCAAGTGAGTAACAGAGATAGTAGCATCGTATTTTCTTCCCGAGGGTGAGATGGTTTTCGTGTAGCTGACTCCAGCATCCACTAGCAGCCCAGATGCGTCACGGTAACGGTCAATCATCACACGGAGAGACAGGCTGGTCTGCTGGCGTCAGAACCGAGGTACATCACCGTGGCAGACAAGTGCTTTAGTCATGCCTGGATGTTGACTTTTCTTTGTGTTTCAGGGTCATGGGTGGAATAAAGCCAGAAGTGCCGCACCTGCTGTCCCAGCGATTTTTTTTGGCAAGATCGTGGGCAAAGCTGGGGAAAGGCTTCCGTCAGTCGCCTAGCAACGGCTGGCATCGTGACTGGTCCCTGGGTCCGAGGTGTCACTGCCTGTCTTTGTTTGGATAGGAGCAAACACAGGTCTTAGTATGAGTCATATCGAAAGCCATCAATTTAAAATGGGGCTTCTTTGAAAAAACCCTGATGATGTAAATCCTAAATCGTTTGGGGTATTTTTGGATGCACAGTGTAACACAGAAAAAAAGTGGGCATGTTCAACTAAGAATGAAAAGAGGGGGCATTGATATAAAACGTTTATTTGTGGAGAAAAGACACCATCAGCTTACATCAGGGCTGCCAACGCTCACGCAGCTGCTGTGACGCACTTTCTGACTTGCACTTACGCAAGGAGTCTAATGAACAATCTATATTAGTCCATTATAAACCTAAAATTAGCTACACCTAGGGTAGTTTGCAAACCCTACACACTATTTTTAAGGTAATAAAACTGTTACATACATGTAAATGCATGCATGTGTGTGCAGACTGGTCTCGAATTAGAAATCTCACGCCACCAAGTTGGCAACCTTGTATAACTGCTTATCCTGGGAGCCTACATAGAAGGGATGGGGGTGGAGTCTATCCCAGGGCACAAGGCACACACACAATTTTGGGCAATTTATAGATGACAGTTAGCCTACCTGCACATCTCTGGCCTGTAGAACACGTTAGCTTCACATGCAGAGTGGAGGAGATTTGCACACGCATGCCAAGCAGTTTCACCTTGTTCTCAGTGCGATTCCTTCTTCTTCTGGCACAACAGTTTGTAACTGTGCGATGAATTTGCCAGCCAAAAGCTGACGGCGTTATAGATAGCAGCTCCCCCTCTAACTGCGTCATTCGGGACACTTGAGGGATTCCAGTTACGGACCTTCGATTTTGTGATTTATTTTTCCCTAGCAGAAGTGCTTTCGAGTGACCCGGGACTTGGCGCACAGATTCCAGGGATTGGGCGCCCAGATGTATCCTATCCTGCGGGCTCTCGTCCTTTTGTGGCATTCATACTTACAGTTGATGCAGCACCTTGGATTTAGACTGAGGGAGTTAAATTCCCCCGTGGGATCAATAAAGTTAATCTTAATATTTTACAAGGGTTGCGACAGTGGCCCCCCGCATTCAGTCTGAAGCAGCAGCATTTTGGTTGCCATGATACAGTAACATTGTATACTCTGTACACTAAGTACTAATGACACCCCCACCTTTCCTTCCAGGGAGGCTAAGGATCCCTAAATGCCGGCATGTCCCGCATCCCCAGTGAAACAGCCAGCCTTCCAGTGTGATCAGGCTTTATTTGCTTGGTTTCCTTCATGACATCGTTTGTGGAAAAATGACTGTTAAAACGATTACAGGATTTGTGTCACTTACAGTTGAGATCCCAGCTTTATTGTTCAAACGGTTCAGTATGCTTTTATATAAACCCCTAGATTAGAATAAGATATCATACCATCAAAAGTACGTTTACACAGCCCCAATTTTAAAATAAAAACAATTCAATTTAGAAACCTTTTAATTACACTTTGTCAGCTGAAACTATCTAAATTATAAAATTGTTACACAGTGCACTGTATATTCTTTTTTTCTTTTTCAGTTCAATATTGCATTTGTGATCCCAATATTCAAAATATATATATATATATAACTCCTTTGGTTAAAATTTTTTGACGTTGTAATAATGTAAGTCTATTGCAAAAAAAGCAAAACATGAATCAATGGTTGTTGAAAGAGGACTGCATGCAACCATTGTGCTGAGTGGTTCTGACAGATTGTTAAAACATCAAGGCCAATTAATGATGCCTGGCGTTCACATTATAGCACACTTGCGCTTTGGCCGATCCGCGGACCGCCAGGTTCTGGACTTCTTACCGTCCACCTGCAGGCATACCGCCCGCCGCTTCTCCAAGTTGAGGAGCTCTTGGAAAAGTTCTTGCACGTTATGGTTGGTTTTGGCGGAGGTCTCCATGAAGGCGCACTTCCAGCGCGCTGCCAGGCCTTCGCCCTCGCAAGCCGCTACTTCTCGCTGGGTCTCATCGCTCTTGTTACCGACCAGCATGATGGGCACGCCTTGCGTGTCAGCGCCCTTAATCTGACAGATCTGCTCGTAGATGGGCTGCAGCTCCTCCAGGGACTGGCGGCTGATGACGGAGTACACCAGGATGAAGGCGTGGCCCCGGGAGATGGAGAGGCGCTGCATGGCCGGGAACTGGTGACTGCCAGCCGTGTCGGTGATCTGCAGCGTGCAGACGTTGCGGTCGCAGGTGACCACCTGCCGGTAGGTGTCCTCCACAGTGGGTATGTAGCTTTCGTGGAAGGTGCCTTTGACAAAACGCAAGACCAGGGAGGTCTTGCCAACCCCACCTGCCCCAAACACAGCCACCCGGTAGTCGTTGCTCTGCTCCGGCATGGTCTGACCTCGCCAAACCTCTTCTGGCTGTAGGTGCCCCCGCTTAGGACTTACATACCCCGATGCCTTGGCACAGCGAATGGAGAACTTGGGAGAAAGAACACAAACCCAGACGTCACTCTCAGTACTGAAACTCTCAGTACTGAAATATACGTGGATATGAATTCACTCCCTCTATTATATCATATGTGTATTGCAATTAAATTACCCCAAATCCCAAGGTCTAATATCCGTAGCCCAGATCGGACCAACAGGTACACTGCAGTATTCCTGAATGCGTGCACGCCTGCTTTTTCATTTCATTATATCATATTTCGTATATCGTGCAGATAAATTACAACACGAAGAGGTCGTGTAACATCAGAAACGCGAGCGTTGCGACTGTCGTCGCTATTTAAAGAGTCAAGTAGCTCTTAGTGGCAGGTGAGTTCACGACATTAATTTTATCATAGAATCGTGTGAGAGAGGCTGCATACAGACATCAAAA
>JAODKN010000044.1:2193362-2208401 GCA_026774425.1 Petrocephalus zakoni
TCTGCTTCTTCTTATTTTCATAGGTTAGTGGTTCTGTGTAAGAACTGTGTGTGTGTGTGTGTAATTAAATGTACAATGATAATAATAATAATAATATGATATTTGTAAAGTCTAATATGTCTTATTTTTTTCCTCTTATTTTGTCTAATATATTGGGTAATACGAGTGTAATGGTGACTAAAGGGTGTTATTTCATATCTAGAGGGCTCTAATAATGTTAAAAAAAAACTATTTAGAAGGTTGTAAACAGGTTTTCTATGCTCCAACTACGAAAATATTCGATTTATAAATAAAAAATCCTATTTCACGGAAATTCACTTTTCACGGTAGAGTCTGGAACGGATTAAATGCGATAATCGAGGTACGACTGTATATATATATATACGCACATTTAATAACTGGGAATAATTTGTCTCGTGATCATTTTTTTGTGGGGAGAGTACAGTCAGCAGTGCCGCCCACCTGGACTGGGGCTCCGCCCATCGAGTCATCCAATTGGACCATGAGGAAGGCAGAGGCCGCCAGCTCGTCCTGGGTGGATTTCAGGCCCTGCCTGCAATACGCCAAATTAACATATTAACTCCATTCACCCCCACCGTTAGCCTCGAGAGGCACAACAGTTACACTTGTCATGTACTATCTGCCTGACTTGTACATCACTCTGGACAAAAATAGGCTGTGCATCAGGGAGCTGACTAAGACTTATGACTAGAAGTCTTTGTCACAGCCCAGGATCACACCTTTTAAGATAATGAATTGCATTAGGGGCAATGTGTGCAGTCTGGACCAAACTCTGACCCCTAGTGGTTGAAATGTGTACACTCACCAGTTGTAGATGATGTGCTGTTCCCTGCTCCCCTGCTTGTAGCTGTACAGAATGAGGTAGCAGTCACCACCAAAGAACTGCCCATAGCTGGAGGGGTCCACTGGGACTTTGTCTCCTCCCTCTATACGCCAGATCTACAACACACACACACACACACACACACTGTTAGCTATTCAGAAGCCACTGAGGAAAGTGGCTTTGCCATTCCAGCCAACTACCAACCTCAGAAGCCCCGTCAAGCCACACTGGAAATCAGTGCCCCCAGTTATAATCTGTTACGGCTGCACCACAGAAGGCGGGGAGGTTTACCTGGACCTTGCCAGAGCCGTCATCCACCATGCCATGCTGAGCGGCCATGGCCTTGTTAGAATGCAGGGACGAGGCATCGAAGGGCACCTGCTTCACCCGCGCAATCTGGCCTATTGTGTAGGCCTGGGTGGGGCCTGTGGTCTGATCCCTGTCTTTCCAGTCTGAGAAGAACTGCTTAAAAAGGGTCGTCTCGCCCCCTGCTGGCATCACTTGGATCTGCACGGAACCAAGATGAGCTTAGATTACAAGTTTACATCGTTGTTTTGGGCCCCCTGCTGGCTACAAGTAGTCAGAACACTAAAGGGCTTGGGGGAGGGGGGTAGATACCAAGCCAGCCCTGCCCGTCTTTGTTCTAAGCTCTTTACAATGCAACATAAGTGTGGTTTTCAGTGCACAAGGGCTTGTGGGACGGTGCGGTCAGCGGCCTGTTCACCTGTGTTGTTTTGGCATAGTTCTTATCTTTGATGAACTGTTCGGCAGTCTTCATGGCTACTTTGCGCTCCTCTGTATTAGCACTCGGTCCTAACAGAGGAAGCACAGTGTCTCAGGCACCAAGCAGCGAAAGGAGACCACGGCTTTACACGCAGGTCTGGAAGGCCTGGCCGTACCTTTCCAGAGGAAGATTTTGCCATCCATGCCATTGTCCACGATGAAACAGTCGCTGGGGTTGAGCATGGCCTGTTTGAAGGGGCTCTCTGCGGCCACCAAAGCGGATGTCATAGAACCTGAGGCGTCAGAGATCTGCCCCGGGGGCAAAGTGCAGTGTCACACTCACACCTCGCACGGAGAATCGAGCAACAGTGGTGCAGAAGCGACCAACTTCAAAAGGGTTAAATGCCAGTAAAGAGATTAGTCAACATCTATGTCATAAGTACAGATCCCATAAAGTGCTGCAAGTCATCCCAGAGTGAGGTAATACTCAGAATCTCTAACACTGATAAGTTAATTTCACTTCCACACTTTGGTCAGATCATAAAAACTACGCTGCAAACAGTTTGTGCTGCAGTTGCAGCATACTTTTGGTTCCGTGCCTTGGAGCACGGCAGAACCTGAAAGTGTTACCATGTATAAAGCCGCCTTTCTCGTGTTGGACGTATCGACAGCCTCGTCGTCAGAAGTCCCAGGGGCGATGGTGGGCTTGGGACCCAGAACCTGAATATAAACAGGGTTAATTTCAGCTGGGCAGCTATAAACATCATCATCCATCCAAGTGTTAAGTTCATGTGTGTGCTCCTGGCAATACAGCAGCCTTTAGCTCTGTAGACCTCACCAAGGTCGCAAGTGAGGGGGAGGCTTTGCCTGCCTCTAACAGGCTGCCATAATAGACCTTTAGCGCCCCCTGCTGCCCACCTGCAGCAGTGCTTGTGGCTCAGCCCCGTCCTCCACCATCTGCACGTTACCGCGGCCATTGCGTTCGTTGTCGCGGATGTCTATGGCCACCTGCGAGGCCTTTATGCGCTCAAAGCGGTTGCATTCGCTGCCGCACCACTGGTAGATATCCTGTTGGGGAGCAGCGACGGGGGGAGACGGTGAGGAATGTCGCAGGTGCGCTGGAGCGAGGTGATTAAAACGTGCCATAAATGCACCATTGGGTTTCCCGAGTGCCGGACTGGGACCGACCACATGCCGGTGCTCACCTTGCCCAGGTCCACGATGAAGCAGTCTCCCCGGTTAAAGCTGTCCCACGACAGGGGCACCTCGGTGGCGCGGATGGTGCGACGGCCTTTGATGTGCAGCAGCCTCTTCACATTCATATCATTGGTCACCACGTGACTGAAGCCTGAGGCCACACCCCCTTGCTGTGGAGGGAGGGGCATTTCATATAACAGCTGGCTTCACAGGGAGCTCAAGGGAGTGTCTCCAATACCAGGTAAGTGCTAGTGGTTTGGTTTGCGATACAAGGGAGTGTCTAAGACATAATGAGGGCTTTCCTGGGGGGGGGGGGGGCAGACCCAAGCTGGTTCTGTAGCTGGTTCTTTGACATTCTTGGTGGTTGGCTCCGTTTTTAAGGTTTTCTGCATGCCAGCGGTAACGTGTTGGAACAGTAACTCAGCACACTCCACAGAACAGGGATTCACAACAACAGTGACTCTGAGACACAGGAACAGTAACTCAGCACACTCCACAGAACAGGGATTCACAACAACAGTGACTCTGAGACACAGGAAAGGCGTTTTCTAAACACCTAGAGCATTAGTCTGCTGGAGAAAACAGCAGATCCTCTCAACATGGGACTTGTGTCCTTGTTCCACATTAAAAAAAACACCCCAAAACGAGAAGTGACATGACTCAGTTCCCCTGCTTCTTCTACAGCACACGGCTTCCATTTGCTAAGCTCATTAAATCCATTCTGAATGAAAAACAGCATCTTCCTGCCAATAAGGCACTTTTCCATCCTTTTAGGAGAGACACAAAGTAGATTTTCCATGGCAACCCATGGCTTTTATGGAAAAAATGTTGCTGCAGGAGTAATCATACCTTGTTTTTAAAGACATGGTGTGGAATCAAACACGAAACATGCATGCACACAGCAGGGGCCCCGATCCTACGCCTGGGCAAACAAGAGTCTCTAAGCCCTGAACTACTTCCAAAGTGCTATAGTGCATTTAACATAATAACAGAGCTGCAGCCACTCTGTTTCAGTGAGCTGAAAATATTACTTGGACGTCAACATGCTTAAGTTTGAAACACCATTGTTTAACAGTTTGCTGTAACAGATATGAAGAAATGTATTTCTTAAAGTAGGAAAGGTGTGTGTTAATAAACGCGTGTGGAGGGAGAACCGTCCACCGCAAAGTCTGAGAAACCTCAAGAAAGCGGAAGATGATCTGAGAACAACTGAGACTTCATCCTTCATCTGCTCTTCTGTTCATCTTGATTAATAAGTCGAAAAGAATGTCTCTTGATGGTTTGGGGAAGGACAAAAGAAAAAACCATGCTACTTTTTGGTGAAAACAATACTCTATTATTAAGTCCAGTGGTTCCCCACACTGCTGATGGTGAGATGGGGAGGAGAGGAGGAGGAACTCGCACGGCATCGTGGCAGATGGTCGTTGGGGAAGCTCACCTTGTATTTGATACCAGACTTGAAGTATCCCAAGAAGGCGAGCGATTCGTTGCCCTGAACCTCGCGGAACTGCACCGGCTTCCCCCCCAGGAAGTCATCCAGCTGCGTGGCAAAGATGGCGGCAGCCCCGCTCTCGTCCTGACTGCACTCATTTCCTGCACAGTAAGAAACAGGAGGAGTGTAACACGCGCGCTTGACATCATGGTGAGCGGCCACCGCCTCGCTCCAGAGCGCGGCTCGCGCTTCAAAACACACCGACCACAGCTGCACCGCAGGAGGAAACAGGCACAGATGCATCGTTGCATGCGACGGTTTTGGGACGGTGCACGCTCATGCAGGTATTGCGATGAGACAATGATCAGAGTAGTGCTGCCCATTCATAAGACCTGAGTTCTGGAGGCCCAAAAATCAGCTGTGCTACACCGGCTTTGTTCTTAAGAAGGGTGCAGACATGCAAACCGGTACAATATAAAGACGAGCGATTAATGTTTATATGCCGCATTCCTGGGTTAGACACGGCACCCTGGGTAATGAAATGCTCTCTCTCGACTGGAAACCAGATTGTGACAGAAAATGCACTGCAGTCACGGGCCGTGGGCCAGGTCTGGGAAAACTGCGCCCTGGCATTTGCTGCAGCGCTACATATAAATAGACGGATTTGCGAGGCTTATGGGGAATTTCAAACTTTTTGTAGCCAGATTTTATTAAGGCCTGCAAAGAGGAAGCAGCCTGTGAATGTGACTGAGACACAGAGCTGTTAGCACAAAGGGGCTGTTGCAAAACACATCTTCCCCAGCTGACCGAGCTCCGGGAATGTCCTGGCCAATTCTCTCATTCATATACTGGAATTTAATGGTGTGGAAGCAGTAATAACGAACCAGGGCATAGACATATACTTTTGGGCAATTTTAACTGCCCAGTTACTCTTTACCTGAACCTGCAGATTGCAAATTGTTTGGGTTTGCATAATTTCAGTGTTGCGGCAACTGACACTTGCGGTTCACACAGACACACAGACACACAGACACACAGACACACACGCTCTCAGGTCTTATTACAGGCTTCCCCTCCCAGCCATCGACCCGGACTTCAGTGAGATGTCAGCACGGGACGCAGGCTCACCCAGCCACATATGCAGGAAGTAGGACGGTGCTGCGGTCGTGTAGAGCACGAGATAAGCGTCGCCGGTGTAGAAGCTGCCGAAATGGGGCTTGGGGACTGGTTTCAGATCCAGGCTTTCAATGCGCCATATTTGGATCCCTGGTTGCTTGCCAGCCGTCTGAAATTCCTTGTGGGACACCATGGTCTGGAAAGAAACATTAACATCAGAACGGGGGAGTGGCCCGCAGGATGGACGCCCCAGTGTTTCCCCACAACACAGTCATGAAATATTCTGGGTCATTTCAGGCGAAAATGATTTGAAGTTTTACAGCCACTTTGCGAAACGACGAGAGACATTATTATTTCAGTCTGGATGTGGAATTCGAGCAACACAAGAAGAGTAGGAAAAGACATTAGAAATCTGGGAGCAATCGAAGAAATCCGAAGAGGACTAGATTCTGCAGTCCACTGCCATGTTCAGTCCTGTTTTTATTAGAAGCCCACTAACTAGGAAGTGCAAAATAACAGGGCAGATATGAGCCAGGGGCTGGTTTCTGTTTGCAAAGGATCAGGTGTGATATTTACTCGTGAACAGGTGAACAATCTCGTCCTCCCTGGGGCCCAGATATGGAACCTTGATCTGCTTATGCCCAGGAACTCGAACGAAAAGTCAGGCTAGAGTCATAAAACGCTTTTGCCTCCTTATTACTGATGTGCATGGATGGGCGTAATGAGTGAGTCTGACCCCCATGGGCGATCGCCCCGAGTTGATGGTCCTGCAGGAAAAGCCGATAACAGAAATCAACTTAATTTGCCAGAAGTACGCGCTTACCCTGGGAAGAAGGGCCCTCATCCTCTATTCGCAAGGACATGCAGTTGTTTTTTCCCTTGAGTGATTAAACTATACGGTCAAATGATCAATAACTGTTATTTAAAGAATGGGGGAAAGCAGGCCAGCTACTGCTGCGCCTGAATGTCCGGGCGATTTAAGCTACCCATCAGCTACATAAATGCATCCTTATAAGTGCCTGGGTTTTTAAAAATGCATTTCCAAATGCACAAAGCAGCCCATTTGCTTGCTTTAATGTGAACAGTGCTGAGCTTAATGCAATAACGTAACACACCGCAAAGGCCCGCTGACAGCGTGACTTTCCTCCCTCTGAACGAACCTTATATTTTATTCATAATTTAATATTATGTTGTGGCAGTGTTCTGACGTCACAAAACACAAATACAGCAAAGGCAGTGAAAGTGTTTTCACAACTATAACCACAATACTGTTGTGAAAAACAAGCCGTGATAAACAACGACTTATGTGGAAAAACGGTACTAACTTCGTTCAAATTAATAAATGTTGAATTTATGGACGCCTACGTCAGTTGCAAAAATGAAACAATACAATTTAAATGTACTTCCCTCTTCATATGCAAAACATTAATATTAGTAACCAGTTTTACTCAAGAATTAGCTGTACGATTTCAGCATAATCGGAGATTATTCGTGCGTGAACATGTATATAATTCAGACATGAACCAAAACTATTTTCGAACCCTCGGTCCGACGGCTTCTGCCCCTAGTCAGCGCAGGACCGACCCTCCGTAGTACATAGCTTAAAAGTTACTGGCAGAACCGGAACCTTACTGCCACAGCACCAAACGGAGTCGTGCACTCACACGCGCCTCATCCATCCGATCATTCCTCACGTGCACGAACTGCATTATTCGAGTAGGATGCCGTTAAATGCATCCACGCGATTTTGCGACTATTGTAAAGAATGCACATCTGGATTCAAGTCTGCACCGACCCTTCCAAAGAAAGAGAAAATGACCCCCACCATTAGCTCCGCAACTGCATTACAATGATTGCAAAACTAAAAGAAAACCCCCAAAAACTTTAGATTTAGAAAAAAAAACTATTTTTAGACACACGTTTATACATTTAATACACATAAAGCATATTTAATGGATATACTTTAAAACTACAGTAATTGCGACACAAATAAGTAAATTAAAAGGGGGGAAATGTATATATGTACAGTCTACCGCGGCATAACGTAACGCATAAGAAATTAAATGCGATTCTGTAAGAAATAGTAACTGATATTTACGGGATTTGCAGCTGTAGTTCTGGAGAATAGGCGAGCGCGAGGCGGCCAGCGGCGGTGGACAGATGTGGGGGAGCTCGCGCAGCACAGCGCACTGCCAGTTTAAATAGCTCGCGTCGCCCTCGCGCGAGCAGCGTCTGATTGGCTGCACTGCAGGAATACTAATATAATTTCCCCCTTTTGGCGTACAGCATGGTGAAGGCGAGCACAACTGCAAGTCCCCTGCGCTGAAATGCCAGGAGGGGCCATGCCGCAGTACCCCGGGGCAAGATATTTTTAAAATTATTTTTTAAATAAATAAAACAGTAACCTACATGAGTCGGCTGAGCGTATCTACAGGAAAAGAAAACCAGCGAGATGTAGCGTGACTCACAGAGATAAAATGCTGCTAAGAGATGGAATCGGCCTAGTGGTAAATTCTATTTAAGTGAAATACACAGCATCCGCTTCTGAACCGTACAGATCCTGCGAGGTGTCATGTTTCATTTGAAATATGTTGTACATGCTTAAAGAAGCATGGGGGGTAAGGAAGACATTTGTGCAGAAATCAGCTGCAGACGCGTAGCGACTGGACGGGCCCCTGGAACCGCGTAGCAAAATAATAACGGGTTTTAACGCCCCCCCACCCCCCCCACCCACACACACACACACACACACTCTTTTTTGAATACCGACGAGCCCCACTCGAAATCTGTTTCGGTCCCCCCCCCGTTGTTTAAAAGTACACAGACTATGAAAATGCTGAAAAGGATTTTAATTACTTCTGGGCTAATTCCAAATGAGTGTGGTCATCTATTATGGGCCTACCAAACAACTTTCTATTTAATTACTCATTTCAGTATTATGCTTTGTTTAAGCTACCATCTTGGTTCCAAAAAAGATTTTGTTTTCAGAAGATGGGAACGTACTGTGGTGTTTACAGATGGTAGAACAGGGTCTGCTCATAGCAGTCCCACGCCTGCCTTCCAGAAAAAGCCATCGTCAGTGAGACTGGAGTAACAGTGGAACCAGTAGGAGGTGAACGTACTTGTGGGTTTCAGGTCTGGGGCACCTCGGAGGAGCAGAGCCTGACCTGTTATGGCATAGGACCGGTGTGTGATTAGGAGGTTGCTGGTTCAAATCCCAGTGGCAGCAGCATGACGTCACCATTAGGCTCTTAACTCTCCAATCCTGACCGTTCACAAAAATTGATAAACATGTCAAAAAAATAGCAGTTGTGTGAGTACAGGATCTCAGAAGGAGGAGGAGGAGGTGCCATCTCTATGGAAAGAGGTAAGAAGGCCTCTGGGGCCTCTGGGGCTTACAGGGGGGGGGTGTGTTATTATAATTAGAGGTGAACGTTTGCTTATTATACTCAGCAGAGACAAAAAGAATTGCAGGTGCGTCCCTGACGGAGGATTATATGCAGCGTAACAGATCATGTTGACAGAGGGAGGGAGCTGGTTCCATGGCAGGATTTCACCTTCACACCCACCACACATTGTCTTAAAATGTGAAAAATACAAACACACAAATCACTCCATCAAAGAGTTATTATAAACTGCTCCTTGGCTCAGTCTCCAGGGAGGACTACCCACAATGTGGGACATTAAGCAAAGAAAATACTACCAACTGTAGTGGGGGGGGCGAGGGACTGAGCCTGAGTCAGCCTGTTGAGGCGGTACGTAGTCATGACAACATGCTCGGGTAACCCGTGTAGGCCAGGTTGGGTACATACTTCAGATTGTGTATAATGGGACACTTAACACTCCCCAAACTTGCCGGCAGGCCTCATGCCCAACCTTGCATTGGGTTATGAAAAATGGATGGATGGGGGGAATGCTCTTAATTATCAGCCACCACTGGAAAAAATACTGCAGCCTGAGTCTCGTTTCCTAGCGATAAATATAACTAGCAGGGGAATGGTGTAGGGAGAAAGTCTTCGTCAGAGGCATCCTGGTCGACCAGTTCGGCAGTGGCCCCCGCCCACAGCTCACCTCAGCTCACCTAGCACACATGGAGATGTGCGGCCCGGCCACTCGGTGCCAGAGTCCCGCGGGCAGAGGGCGTGTCACATGCTGTGGATGACAGAACCTGATGTGCTGGTAATTACAGCTAATTTATGGGACAGAACTGGAGCTGAAAGCTCCGAACTGCTCCCACAACAGGAGGAGACCCTGATTTAACACATGAAAACAAGCCCTTGTCCAGAGCCAGTTGGAGGGTGGCCAACCCTGGCTACTGCTTGGAAAACCGTTAATCAAGAGAGAACATGGATGCAAAAGTATGCCGATAAATAAGAACTTGTTTACCAATGCAAATCACAAGAACAAGATCGACCGCAGGTGACCGTTCCGTCTTTTAGGCTGCTGGTCGTAATGGACTTCAAGGCAGTACTCCCAGCAGCATGAAGCGACTAGCTTAATGTGCTAAATGGGCGGAATGGGGCACCACCCATGACCCTGAGCCAAAAAGCTGCTCCTCTGATAATTGTCTGAGAAACGAGCGAGTTTCCCCTTTAGACGGTCACGATTTGCTTCTGCAGAAACGGAACGTGTCCCTAATGTCGTTGTATTTATCAGATGCATTCAGAGTTTTGGCTGAGAAACAAGTTGAGATTGGACATTTGCACTCACATATTTGCAGAACATTTTGACAAATACAGCAGTTCATGTGTTAAATCACAGTTTATGGAGTTTATGGAATAAATGCAATTGAAAATCGAGTCCAACATCCCCTTTGTTAACCTCCTCTATATGCACGGCTCACACACCGAGATGAAATTTCAATCTATGTGGTCACACTACAAAGAAACACAAATCAAATGAATATAAATATGTCTCTAACAAGGGAGGTTGCAAAAAATACAAACTGCAGTCATATCATTTGTCATTGAAATTGATAAATTTGGACCTGTGGTTGCAGAGGTGACCCATCTAGCTGTCACATGCGATAGTGAGTGGGATGCATGCCTGTGTGCTACCTGGTGGCCATTTGCACGTTGCATGCAGTGAGATTCTGCAGCCCACCTGCTGACCGCCCTCCGTACCTAACGGCACTGATACCACCTCTGCTTTGTGCCAAATACCAAACCTAATTTAAGCGATTCCTTTTCAGAAGCTCCTTCCATCATTTCCAAAAACGACCTTTTCTAGAACGAATGACTATCTGGGCTAAACGAATGCTGCTCTAGGTGTGTTTTAGTCTGAGTTTATTTGCATATTGTAAATTGCTCGTGTCTTATAGGTAGTCATAAAAAATAAAATAATAAAAAAGGTGTGGCGGTCCTAATGGTCATGGACCAGTCTAAACACTGCTCTTGCCACCCACTTAAAATGCTTTGTGTAGGGCAGTTAGCTGCCACAGCAGACTAGGTCTATAAGTAGGACACAGCGGCTCAGCGAGTGGCATGTCCCAGGCTTGTCGCTCCTCTGCAAACAAGTCTGTACACACGGCCTTTAAAAATTTATTCTCCCAACCAGGACCCTGAAATGTCAACACGCGACTTCAGGGCAGGGCAGAGATGGCAGCTGGTGTGTAGCGTCGATCTTTTGAACAAACGCCCCGTGAGGCTAAATATGAACGCGGCAAACAAAAACACCTTTATCAGAAGCCTGAAGTCAGCTCTGATGTCACACCTTTCTATTTAGGGGCGTAAAAAATTCCCACTCGCCTTGCCTGTCGCTGTTGTTGGTGGCCACATCACGCCCTGCGGCCGACTGGCTGCTGCTGCTGCAGCAAGCTAACAGCGCAGGGCCATAGTGCCTTGCTAGAAAAGACACTTTGGGGTCAGGGGGTATGAAATCAAAATTCCTGAGTTCCAGACTCCAGGTTTTCGTCCTGATCCAGTCAACCGGCTAGTATAAAAGTGACAAAATGACAAAATCACAGATTCGGGCCCTGCATCTCCGGACTCACCATCACTGTACTTACAGGTGATAGCATAGCACACTAACTCACCATGGAAATCACCATGGCAACCTGTGAAAAGGCTAATGGTGCCCTGACACTATGCCGCAGAGACCTGACCTCCTTATCAGGTGCAGCACCACACCGACCTCCTCCCACGCGCATTTATCGGCCGATTAGGCAGTGATCCCGTGACAATTTCATGAGCCAAAACAAAACAGAGATTCCTAGTTTAGCTCCCCCAGCCGGTGCATCCTGCTTCATAAATCGCCGTGGCAATAAAAACGTTTCACCGTGACTCTCTCCTCATTCTTTAGGCAGAAAGACACAAAGCCAGCTTTGCTTTTCAGAGCCACAAAGCCACTTCCGGGCTCGAAAGTGCCACCACCAGCAGCGACGGATCCGCGCACGACACCCGTCTACCCATCAAGCCCCGTGGGACGCCTGGAAGTCACTTCTACACCACCTACAAGAGTTTCAGTGGGTTTGCTCCGCACGCGAACGGCTGCAGGTATGTCGCGTGTGGGGGGGAAACCAGGGCAGACCGAAAGCGCCAGACTGCAGTCGCGAGGCGGCAAAGGCAGACAGCCGAAACATGCGAGCTGGCCTAGTGAAGCCAGGGAACATGCAACTCGGAAAGGGCATTTACCCTTAGCTGCTAATGCTGGCCTAACATCTCCTTACATGAGCTCAGAACCTGAAATTCAGGTGGCAGGACAGCCAGTCAGCTGGGTACCATCAGAGAACCGAAACATGGCAGAGATGGCGGCGCACCCACCCACAAACACACACACACACACACACACACACACACACACACACACACACACACACACCACCCCCTGCCAGGGGCTGCAGGACAACAGTCACACACGCCTACATGTGCAGGCACACGGACGCAAGACACACATGAAACACACACGACCCCTCACTGTCACGCACAGACACATGCACACTCACGTGACCGATACATTTATGCATGCACAGAAAAAATGCACACCTATGCACAAAACATGCACGCGATCACGCACACACATGGGCACTCACCGCCCCCAGCAGAGCAGACTGGCTGCACCAGGCCTATCCTCATTTAAAAAGCTTCATGATAAAAGGCGTACATGCAGCAGGCTCTGTTCATCACTGTGACATCATGGACGTGTGGGAAGGTGATGAGGCTTGCCCAAAATACCAAGATTCAAATGAAGATAAACGTCACCAGGCCTCCCTACCCGCAGCACTCCTAGTTAGTAGAATTTGTTAACCAACCAGCATTGCCAAGGCTTAGACAGCAGAGCTGCAGGATTGCAGCACCAGCAAATGCAGGAGGCTCTGATCATGAAAACCCAGCCCAATAATCCCGACTCAGTGCTCAGTGGACGAGGACAGCTCACCTGCACAAGAGTGGCATGGAAATATGCCATGAGGTCAAAGTCCCTGAAGCACCAGGAAGTCACAATGTGACCTGAGAACGTGAAGATTTGGCATGTGGCAGCAGGCTAATGTCATGGCCAGGATGATCACGACGAGGGCCGTCACAAGACTCAGTCTTTAACTCAAATTTAATTCAGCGTTTCCAGCAGTTTGTATTAACCTAATAAATGCCACCTT
This sequence comes from Petrocephalus zakoni, assembly GCA_026774425.1. Classification (NCBI taxonomy): domain Eukaryota; kingdom Metazoa; phylum Chordata; class Actinopteri; order Osteoglossiformes; family Mormyridae; genus Petrocephalus; species Petrocephalus zakoni. Next base: position 2,206,266 of record JAODKN010000044.1, read on the forward strand.
TCCTGTACTGATTCACAAGCGAGGGCTGGCAGGTGCCTGTCTGTGTGTGCAGGTCTCACTCCAAATACAGAGGAGACCTTCGGTGAACATTTATGTTCAAAGGGAAGCATTTCACGGCGCCGAGCAGGATGCAGCGTGTGGTCAGAGACTGATGCAGGGAAACCTCACAAATACCTCAGAAATCAAATAAATCATTTAATTAGGTCTGTTAAAAAGTCTAACTACATACACATGTACAAGGTGTGAAACAGAAGTATAAAAGTAAACAGTAAATTTACAATCTTCTTGCAAGGACCTGAGAAATATCTGCCATCATGCTAATCTTAAGTGAACAGTACTAGTGCTGATCTTAGCTAATTTACTCACAGTACTTTACTTAGCTAATATACTGCACACGTCATGCTTCCAGGAACTGCCCTGGACACTCGGCAGGTACACAAGTCCACGACCCGCCTCTAAGCGCCGTTATCTGCTTGTTACATGTGGATCCAAGCTGCCCGGCTTTACAAATGAGTCTCTGAAGTTGCTCTTGGGTCTGAAGAAATGCTGCAGTTCTCTCATAAGCCTCATCACACTGGCTGCCTTCATGCCTGGGCTGGTGCATCTGCAAATCAGAATCGGAGTTCGTTAAACACCCGGACGGGACTTCTGCAATGCAACTGACAGTAAAACAGGCGTTTTATTATGTACTATTACTGCAACACTTGTACTAAGACACTAATGTGTCAGTTTCTTGTCATGTGCACGATGACAATAAAGTTGACTTTGAAAACATTTAGGGTGACTCATGCAGGGGCCCCGTGGGGGGGGTAGGACAATTCCAATGATCACTGAGTAAGGGGCACTAAAATATCTGGAAAATTATTGGATTGGCCTGGGTTAGGGGCCCAATAGGTTATGCTTTCATGGGGCCCAACATGTCTAGCAGTGACCGTGTGCCCATCTGACTAAAGCAGGTCACATGACACACACAGTCCCCGGGAAGGACACTGTGGCCTACAGGCCAACGAGAGGAGTTTCCTGCTTGGCGGGTCCCTATGGATGCGGGTCATACCAGCTGCGTTGGGGTCGGCCTCGCCCTGCAAGGCCAGTTGCTTGTTGATTAACTTGAGCATGCCGGTGAAGGTGTCCATGTTGGGCTCTACTGGAGAGCCTGGTCCAGAGAACTCGATGGAGCAGTCCTCGTTCTCCTCACCCACATAGGTCAAGGGGTTAAAGGAGAGCTCAGAGGAGGAGGTGTCTCGCTGGCTCAGGCCCTGCCAGCTGTGCTGCAGGGGCTCCAATGTGCTGCCCAGGGCATCCCTCAGGCTCTCCGGGAGGCCTAGGGAGTCGCAGTCCTCCCAGGACCGGGGCGCCTCCTTGTGGCCATGGGACAGTGGTGGCGGGAGCACAGAGTCACAGCACAGGGAAGTGCTCTTCAGCTCAGCCATTCTCCCATAACTGGAGAGCCTGGCCTGCAAGCGCGTGACCTCCGACTCCTAGAGACAGGTCATGCAGGGTCACTCCAGTGAACATCACAACACCATGCTGCAGGCAACAGTCATGACAGCAGCCACATTCTCAGGGCGTACACGTGTCTGCCAGGCCACACAAAACGACACAAGCAAGCAACCCGCTTCATCGGTAAATCTAGAGGCTCCCAGCCGGTGCCTTGGAGGAACTTTAGCTTGAGCATGATGCCACGCAGACGTGCGAGGTGCACCTTGATGAGCAGGGCCTCGTTGGAATCCCGGAGGAGATCCTGGCGATCCTGCAGCTCGGCCTGCAGGTGGGCCTGCGTTCCCCGGGCCTCCTCCAGCTGAGCGCTAACCTGCTGCAACCTCTGCACCAGCTGCTCCTGGGACAGACGCAGGCTGCTGGAGATGTGCTCAGACACCTTCAGGAGCTGCGTGCGGCTCAGCTCCATGGCGGAAAGCTGGGTGGGGGGGGGCGGGGACCGCAGAGAGAGCATGAGTCATTCTATCAGCCTGACCTGAGTCTACAGGAAAGAGTGCTCTGTACAGTGTATGTCCGAGACATTAATGCCTCTACATAAAACAAGACACACCAGACACAAACAAACAGACAAACTAACAGACAAACTAACGAGCAAACAAGCAAACAAACAAGCAAACATGCTGTACACAGTGTACCTTT
>JAODKN010000044.1:2221624-2234124 GCA_026774425.1 Petrocephalus zakoni
GGGGTAGAGAGGGAGTATGAGAAGGTGGTGGGGTAGAGAGGGAGTATGGGAAGGTGGTGGGGTAGAGAGGGAGTATGAGAAGGTGGTGGGGTAGAGAGGGAGTATGAGAAGGTGGTGGGGTAGAGAGGGAGTATGGGAAGGTGGTGGGGTAGAGAGGGAGTATGGGAAGGTGGTGGGGTAGAGAGGGAGTATGGGAAGGTGTGGGGGGAGAGAGAGTAAGACACACCTGGCTTTGGGTTGAGGAGGCTAACCGGTCCAGTCAGGATGGAGCAGGCAGGCAGCATGCAGGGCTTCACACATGGGGCACCTCCACCCTGAAACATAAGGACAGCCACGAGCACTCACCTCATGTGGCAACTGGCTAGTGACAGATCTCAGGACAGCCAGTGTGACACTGTGGATGACGTGCAAGGTCATGAGGGCCCCCTACTGAACCGCAGAGGCGACCCACCTCCTGAAGGTGGAGCAAACCCAGGATGGCCTCCAGCCCTGCCACCTCGGCCCGGCTCTCCTCTGCCTCTCGCCGGTACTGGGCCAGCCGCTGTTCCTGCTGGGCGCTGGCGGAGCGTAGCTCGGCATTCTCCTGCCGCAGTGCGTCTGCCTGGCTTGCTGCTGCTGCCTCTCGCTCCCGGAGCTGTCTGCGGGCCTCCTCCGCCTCTGCATCTCGCTCCCGGAGCTGCCTGCGGGCCTCCTCCGCCTCTGCACCTCGCTCCCGGACCTGTCTGCGGGCCTCCTCCACCTCTGCACCTCGCTCCCGGACCTGTCTGCGGGCCTCCTCCTGCGCCTCCTTGCTCACTGCCTGCTCCTTCTGCAGCTCTGCTCTCAGCTGCCTATATCCAGGATGCAGACGATCGGCAAACTCAGGGCGACTTTGGCTGACCTGTTACCCTTGCAGGTGCCAATGTGATTAAAATGTGATTATTCAGCTGAAATTATTCTTTTAAAAAATACTGAATCTGCTTTGAACCTCAAAGTTTTCCAGGTCAGAGCTGCCTGGATAAACAGAGGGGCTCAGCCTTGTACACAGGAGAGAGGAGTACTTCCTCCTTGCCTCCGGCAATCCCATGCTTCAGGAGAGTTTTCCGAGTTATCTGGCAGCAGACGTACCGGATCTCCTGGGCCAGGACCCCCTGCTCCTGCAGCAGCCCCCCACAGCGACTTTCCAGCTCCTCCCGCTCCTTGTCACACTGGATCAGGGTCTCCTTCAGGTTGCCCTCCTCCTCCAGCACCTTCAGGAAACGGTCACCAGTCATGATTAAAAAAAAAAAAAGTAATGTCCATCAGAAGCCACTAGGGTATGACGTCTGACACGGATGCATTTTACATGTATGGTCACATAGAAGGTGTCCTGTCAGTCTTCTGCTGACGCACTGTACACTTAGGATGAATCATTGCCCTGGACAATCTGGACGCACTGGTTCAGACCACACGCATAACGGGATGTAAGTGCGAGGGAGCCGGGACAGACGCTCCCTCACGCGGCCTTCAGTCTGCCTTCTGAGCGGGACGGCCAGCATCACCTTCCTGAGCCTCTCGCTGGCTTTGGCTTTGTATTCCTCGAAGGCCACGGTCAGCTTCTCAGCATTGTGAAGGGCAGAGTTCCTCTGCTGCTCCGCCCTTGGGGACAGAAGACGTCACATCAGACCATGACCATCGGGGTGACTGGCAGCACCTTTGGCATTTGGTAGTTTCATTACATAAAATAAAAAAAAAGAAAAAAGAAAAACAAAACGGGTGGCTATGCTTTCTAGGAGATGGCCGAACAACATGCCTCACATGACAGGTGGATTAAATTACCAACTCTGTCTTCATACAGGAAGTGCAGAATTTCGGCATGGGAAGGACGAGCAGACGGGGCGGGCCCTTAGCGATCTCACCGTTGCCCTTGGGTGGATCTCTCGGCCAGAACAGCCCTGACCTCCCTCAGCTCCGCCTTCAGCTCTGTCACATGTCTGTTGCTCAGGACGACAGCCCGCTGACTCTCCTGCAACTTCTGCTCCGTCTCTCTGACAGGACAGACAGGCCGATACCACTTACAAATGCCCACCCATTTTGACAACAGGGTCACCTGGAGACCCCTGTGCTGCCTGAAGGGGGAGGAGCCTGTTCCGCGCTCCTGAGGCTTAGATAAATGACAGATCCTGTCCTCATACCCCAAACTCCTCCCAGCCACTCTCAGCTGTATACGCGTCTCATCCGACAGCAAGAAGGCACATGGAAAAATGCAATGCCAGTGTGCCTATATGCACACAAACGGCAAATAAAAGTATATAATCAGCAAGCAATCCTGGCCTGCAGGCATATAAAGAAAGAGCCCGTTACCGAAGGGCACTAGAATGCTGCTCCAGCTCAGCCCCCAGGTCCAGGACCTGTTCCTTCATTACAGACAAGCTCGAGGTCTTGGATCCAACTGAGGAGCCTAGAAGATGGACCTGAAACACAAAGGATGACATCAGAAAGCCGGGAAACTGGTCCCCAATTCCGTGCATAATAATCCACTGCGTGGTCTGAGCTCCGCCTCTTACACATCTTCTAATGATCAACACAAAAAAAATCTGATTTGCAATACGGACATCTAAATAAACTTGTGAGTGACGGTAATATGCTGCTATTGGTCCAAATCGCTTTCCATAAGGCCCAGCCAAACCTTGGTTCTGGAACTGGAAAGCTCGAACTGCAATGCCTCCACTTGCTGGACCAGCTGCTGGTTCTCCAGCGCCAGGGAGGAGTTCTCTTCTCGGACGCTGTGAAGCTTTCTCTTCAGCTGGGAGTTTTCCAACTCGGTCTCCCTGGCAGACGTGGGCTGATGGGTGCCCATTGACAAAAAAGACAAGTGTTTTTTCCCCATTGATAATACTGCAGAAACAGTAGAACTGCAATTTGCAGTACAAAGTACAGTAAAAAAGCAGACGAGTCTCATTTCAGCCCATAGGTTACATAGGAATTTACAATGTCAGACAAAAACTGATGAAAAACACAAACAAATTATAAAATGCAAACGTGATAATTCAACTAAATTAAAACGAATCAATATAAATGAAAAACTGGCGCGATGACTAATAATCGCGTCTCACGTCTGTGGCCTGACCCTGGAATGAGCCATCCTGACAGAGAGCCTTGCAGGACTGGGGCCACCAGCTGCTAGCTTTGGGACATCAGCTTGCTGGAGATCCTCAATCGTCAAAGCAGCCGGCAGCTCAGGCTGCAGACACCCAGAGTCCTCGGTGTAGCTGTTATCGAGTCATAAACAGCCATTATAAAGCGTTCAAGGCATCACCGGTTAATGCTCGTGGAGCATTAGGGAGAGCGGTACGGCCGCACAGAGGGTACTAGCAACCCACCTTAGCTGCTCTCCCAAAGTCTGCAGGCTGATCTCGGTCCTCCTCAGCTGATTCCGCAAACTGACCACATTTTCCACCAGATCCTCCTCATTGTGAAGCGGCATCAGTTACCGACTCAACGCACAGGACAGCATAACAGCATAAATGGTCCGGAATAAGCATTCGGGCAGCCACTGGCCAGACCGTGCTACTGCCAGCCGTCACATGTGCAAAATGCACATTGAGGCTGAAATATACTCAAACCGTGGATATAAATCCACGTCCACGCTCATGTACATAATATGAAAAATATTTAAATTATATTTTATTACATGCAATGATAGTGTAAAATGCTGCTAAAATCTACAAAGGCTCGCAAAATGAGCCATTACCGAAATAATTCAGTTTTAATCCATGGAGGAAATCTGACAGGTTCCAAAAGAGGTCCTTCCGTTCCTCGGCGGCTGTTTTCCAAACCCCTTCCTTCCTTCCTTCCTTGGGATTAACCAATCTAAGCGCCGCTTTAGTATCGCGCCACGCGATTGGGCGATGTTAAACGGCCGGAAAATGTCATTGGCCCTTAAGGAGGTCACGAACCACAAAAACCGCGAATGGAGGCGCGCATTGGAGGAACTATATAAGTCGCCTAGTTACCAACTATGCCGTCAATTTCAAAATAAAGTATGAATAGTTCGGACAAAAACGAACTAAAGTTATTAAATAGGCCTATGCATTGCCAGTTTTAACGTAATAATATGGTATTGCTTAAGTAAATTTGGGCTGTTAGCTTTCTATACATTCACATACTGATCCTTCAACTCCTCAGATCATTTGATACAATTTCTAGATGTGCTAATTAAGCAAAGTTAGAGGCACGTGTCCAAGCTCGATGTTTTAAATAATTATACAACCAAAAACTGTCGACTACGTAACACATGATTTCTAAAATTCCTCTTCTTGGCTCGTAAAAACAGAATGCTACATGTCACAATGTAAAAATTTCTTAAGGAAGGTTTATTCTTTGGCTGAAGAAGCCTGTTCAAAGCCAGTAGAAAACGGAGAGCTTAAGTCTAACACTGGCACACCAACAGACAGGAAAAGCTTCTTTACATGTGTGTGTATATATATATTTATATTTATACAGAATCAATATTAAATTAAGAGGTACAGATGTCAGGTTCCAACGTGGCTGCCACAAGTATAAAAGCCCTCTCTGACACCCTCTTCTAATGGCCTGTTAGAGTAAACACATTTTCACTGAAATCTACCAAAACAGCAGAGAAACATTGAACACTTAAAAATCCCCTTAACAGGAATCAAACCATGTTTGAAGTTTATGCGACCAGGCCAATTTCACTATACAAAAGGAATATGCAAAAGTCACTGGACAGGGCAGCTTTGGATCTTTACAAAAAGAAAAAAAATAGGAATGTACAAAATAAATGCTCTGATAAAACTCAATTCCTTTTTTAGAAAACTTTGAGACTATGGGAAAAAGTTTTTTTACATTGTCTCGTGATCCACACTTGAGCATGCCAATTTGTTTTAGCCACTAAGAAAAATAGTTACAACTCAAAGACATTCTGAGCTCTATGTCTACAGTAAAGTTGCTGACAATATCCTGAGAGGTCTGTGGGTGTCACTGTACCAGTATAAGTCTGCTCCTAAGTGCACATTTTCAAAAGCAATAAATAGCACCGGTATTAAAAAGCCTGAGTAATCTGTGACTGTAAAATATTGCAAGGTGTTCCTGAAGCAGAGGTATGGCTAATTTGGGAACTGAAATCCAAAAGAAATCCAAAGAGTTTGTGTTCCTTGAATACTGCATTGCATAGGAAACAGATAAAACTACTGAGCAAAATACAGAAGAACTGAATGTAAGGAGTGTAGGACCTCGACCTTCTCCTGCTCATTTCTGGTTTGCAGCTACTGGAGATGCGATTACAGAAACCTGGCTTTGCAGGGAGTCTCTAAATGTCAAAGATGCTTCACTTCACAACTCAGAAGTGCAGAGAAAGAGCATTATTTACATAAATGACCATAAACTGACTGCATATCAATCCCTACATTCACGAGGAGTTCACCTGCGTGAACAAAAAATGAAATTGGGAAATGAGGAAATGCCGCGGCAGTGAGCAGGAAGCAAACATTTGCATCAACTGGGAAGTCAACTCAAGTCTTAAAATGCAGGTCTTTAAAGTTACCTCAGTGTCACCTGCAGGTTAGATGATGCATTTTCCTTTACGCAGTACTGACATTTACACAACGCTGTAATACTGCTACTTCTTCAGCTACCTGACTTTACAGAATGAGAAGCACAGACACAAAAAGCCACCGGCGCCTTGTTCCAGTTGTTACTGCGAGTGAATAAAAATCTGCATTAAGGCAGGGGAAAAATAAAAAAAAAAATAAAAGTATCCTCTAACAAGCTGTGAGTTTGTTATGTACAATCAGAGAAATGTAAAATCAATGGGCCTGACAGATAACTGCCGCCACTGCAAGGCATACTCAGACAGCAAAACAGTGTTTTGCGCATGTTAGACACCAGTCCACAGCAGCACACGTTCCATGTTTTGTCAAACACAGCCCCCCGCCCCCACCCCACTTGGTGTCCGAGGAACTAGACCCCCATCACGGCTTACATTCACGCAGCTGGTGTCACCCCAGCGTGTTAATCTGTCGCAACTAAGTTCTCAAACACTTTAAGACAATCCATCTTACAGAAAGCATATTACTGGGCACAAAAAGACCATCCCCACCCCCCCCATCCCCCAGCCCCACGCAGAGGCCTTTAGAAACAGACAGACACACAGCACGTCGAGCTTATGAGGCAGTGACCCCCTCCCACTCCACAAGGTACTGCACTTTCCCGTCGAGAGTGACGCGCCGGGCCAGGACGCGGTACTTCTCGCCGCAGGCCATGCGCCCGGCAGCGCCAAAGTAGCTGGTGATGGAGCTCTTCAGGTGGCTGAGCTGCGACTCCTGGTCCAGCCCTCGTACAATGTCCGTGTGCAGCCCCGCTAGTGGGCAGGGCGTTGTGGCGGTGGCAGAGGCCTCCGGTTCCAGCGGGAGCTCCGGGTTGGCGGGCTGCAGGGCCCGACGAGGCCGTCCCCGTCTGCGTCCACGGCGCAGGGTGGGCTGCGCGACGGGCCGCAGGCGGCCAGCACGAGTCCGGCTCGAGCCGCACAGGCTGCGGGCGACACAGCAAGGCAGTCAGAAGCAGCCATGCGAGCGCATTTCACGAACAACGCTCAACATTTCCAACGCAAAGAGCTCTGTAATCGCGCACAGCGTCATGGCAAATTTGCGCGAGCATGCAAACAACGGAGATCTTCCCTGTGGCGCTGACTGATAAACCGTATTTTCATCACGATATGAACATGCACGATAAATGCATCGCAAAAGATTGCCTGAATTGTGACAAAATAAATTTTATTTGCACACGCCACACTCAGCATGCAAATAATTGACCTATCAGATATGGCTGTTATGGAAAATCTTCCTCCGTACAAACGCCTTCCTCGGATGATCAGCTGTTTGGCCAGTGACACAATCGCGATAATACAACTTCAAGTTTCAAGCTCACCCTTGCCACGACACCAAGTGTTTACATCAATAAAACATTCTTGCGAATGTCTTATCTTATTTTGCGAAGGTGTTATTATAAAAAGTCGATTATATATTTAGACTGATGGTATAACTTACATTTTTTATCATGGTGTAACTGATGTTTTATTATGTATGTTTAGCTTGATAGCAACTATAAATTTAACTTGATAAATAGTTTCACTAATAATAGTAGTAATAATAATGTACATTTAGCTCTGTATTGTCATTTTATTGATTCAATTTTATTTATTAGTCATTAAAAAATAAAATAAAAAAATAACAGTTGAGAACGTTTTAAATGAGATGTTTTTATTAAAAGTATAGAAAATTGTGTACATTCATGACCGACATGTTGTAACTGATTTTATGTTTTAACCACATTTTATTAGATTAGATTTATTAGTTTGTTTTTGTTTAGGATGAATATTTTAAAGGGAAAATGTTATTTCTTATAGTTAATGTGTCTTAAAGTTCTGTTTAATTGGTTGGGAATGCATCTGCAATTTGTTCAATAAAAGCATGTTTGATGTTTATTTCACTTCTTTATTTAGTGGGCATAGGCTATTCAATGTCTGGGGTCAATGTTAGCAGTCTATTGTACTATTACAGCAGAAAGACATAGGTACTGTATAGGTAATATACCCACTTCAATATCTGTTTATTTATCGCAAGTCACACGGTCACCCCAATATTGAGTGTCATGGCACAGCGCTGATTTCTCGCAGGCCTACTTCCCAACATTTATAACTGCATCATCATCATCACTAGCATCCACATGGTCGCCCACAGGGGGTACCTGGACTGCACAGAGACGCTGGTTGAGGTAGTTTCACTGGTGCTCACTGCACCCACGGACTCCACGTCTGAGGTACTCGAAGAAGGTGCTGATTTCTCAGTCCTGCCACTAGAAGGAAATGATAGTGCTTTAGTAGCTGTCAAAATGAGGCACACTGCCTAGAGCAGAGCTATTCAAATCACGGTCCTCAAGGGCCGGGCCCTGCTGATTTCCCAGCTTTCCTTTACCCCTCAGCCAGGTGTGAAGCCTCCAGCCAATCAGAATCAGTCATTATTATACAAACTACCTGGAAGAACTAAAACAAGGCCTGGATTTGGAATCGAGGTCCAGATTTGAAGAGCCCTGGCCTAGAGGATGGGAATGTGAGCTCTTGGGTGTCCCTACCTCTTAGGGGCCAGTAGAGGCAGTGGGCTGTTTTCCAGGGTCGAGGGCTTTACTTCTTCCTGTACAAGAAATCAAACAGGATCAAATTGTGGGGAGTGAATCAGCCACGTCACCAAGCAGGAGAACATGTATATTGCATTGGACAAAATAAAAATAGAAAATGTGTGGGGTCAGAGAGTAGGGTCACCACCACCATCATCACCACCACAAATCATCACAATCATCACCACCACCACAAATCACAATCATCACCACCACCATCATCACCACCACAAATCATCACAATCATCACCACCACCACAAATCACAATCATCACCACCACCATCACCACCACCACAAATCATCACAATCATCACCACCACCACAAATCATCACAATCACCACCACCAACACAATCATCACCACCACCATCACAATCATCACCACCACCATCACAATCATCACAATCACCACCACAAATCATCACAATCACCACCACCACAAATCACAATCATCACCACCACCACCATCAATCACAATCATCACCACCACCACCACAAATCATCACAATCACCACCACCACCACAAATCATCACAATCACCACCACAAATCATCACAATCACCACCACAAATCATCACAATCACCACCACCACCACAAATAATCACAATCATCACCACCACCACAAATAATCACAATCATCACCACCACCAACACAATCATCACCATCACAATCATCACCACCACCACAAATCATCACAATCATCATCACCACCACCACAAATCATCACAATCATCACCACCACCACCACCACAAATCATCACCACCACCACCACAAATCATCACAATCATCACCACCACCACCAACACAATCATCACAATCATCACCACCACCACAATCATCACAATCACCACCACCACCATCACAATCACTACCACCACAAATCATCACAATCATCACCACCACCATCACAATCAACACCGCCACCATCTCATCATTTTCACCATCACCAAAGCAGGTAGGTGCTAGAACCTGGTCCTGACCTGAGCGAGCAGCTCACTGGACCTCCTCAGCTTGGCCAAGGTCTCCAGGGAATGGCTGGTACGCTTCCTCTTCCCTTTCTTTGCCACGCCATTGGCCATCTCACTAATAAGAAAAGAAAAGAAAAAGATTACAGGTTCCCTTAAAAAAAAACAGAACTCATCGTCCATTCACACAAGACAGAGTGCTGCTGCAGTGGAATGGTGTCATTCACACACGTTGTGCTCGGCTCTTAGACATCCTGGGCTGACAGTGAGCTACCACTCATCCCTCCAGGGCCCTGAGGCAAACTTCATGCAGTTAAGGATCTTGCTCAGGGGCCCAGAGCCAATGGGACTATTCCGCAAAGGATGGGATTCGAACCAGCGGCCCTCCGACCACAGGCACAGGGGCCTAGCACACGAAGGCCGTCGGCAGCCAGCCTGGCGCTCACCTGGGTGCCAGGATGGGTTTGGTGGACTTGCGGCCCTTTATTTTGATTTCGTGGGACGCCTTCTCCGGCTCGCGGTCCGTCTGCAGCTCCGTGCTCTTGGGCGCCGGCGGGAAGCGGATTCGCAGCCCGAACAGATGCTTCTTCTTCTTTATCTCTTTCCCAGACATAAACCTGGGGGGGCAGGGGGGGTCAGAGCCCTGATGGCGGCCCACGCGGCAGGGATAACTGTCGTCGGGTCCCCAACTTACATGGTGTGGTTGTTATTCAGTGCCTCCAGGATGCTGTCATATCGTTCCGATTTAGGAGTGTCCCCAAGCTGTGGTGGTAAAACAGGACAATTAAACCCTCAGGGAATCATTAACCTGAAATCTCCCGTTTAAAAACTAAACCAAGATTAATCATTTCAGAAATATCACCTTCCTGGGCCAGACACAAAAGGAGATATTAACGGGTTTGATTGGAGTCAGAACCCCCATAAAAACGAACCTCGCCGAGCTGCAGCCTGTCCCAGTTCTCGTTGATGTAGGTCATAAGTTCCAGCTCAGAATCAAAGTACTTCTTTTTGTGAATGACGCTGAGATTGTAAAGGCTCAGGTGAGCCACATCTGCCCTGTGGATGAGAGGAGGAAGCAGGAAGTCTTCAGGCACCACGTGGACACGTCTCAGAGCTCAGAAATCAAGCAACGTGACTCATGTGGTGCACCGACAGGGAAATTTTGGCTGATACAATAATGTAACATTGATACCAATAACTGGCTAATCTCAGGGCTCCATAAATCGGCAGGTATCGACCAAGACTATCAGCCAAGACCGACACATCGGGTGGAAGGGAATGGCTTGATCTTTAGCGAATATTGGCAGTTCTCTCTCATGCAGGATGCGCTTAATCCCACCGCACGCGTAACGGTGCCAGAGAAGACTTACCACTGCAGGGGCAGACGTTTGAGGTACTCCGGTCCAGAATTGCAAACTGAACAAATAAATAGATAGAACCTAACGTGAAAGAAGCACAAGGGAACATTTATGTCTCACACAGGCTCCGCCCACAAGTCCTCAAGTCTCCAGAGGCGCCGCGTGGTGGCCGGGGAAAGGGGAGGAGCTACCTGTCTCCGAAGAGCATGGGCTTCTGAAAGCACTGGATGCACGCCTCGTGGAACCACTGTTTGCACTGATTACACTGCAACATCTTCAGATACCAGCTGCAGGGGTCAAGCTAAGCATCAGTCAAGGAGTACTAGCAACAGGGAGATAGAGGTGTATTTGGGAGAACTCATTTGATTAGAAGAGAATATTAAAGGCCAGAGCTGGCTGTGACTGTGGGGTCAGGCAGAGGCTCTGGCTGTGTGCGGCCCGCTGACTCACTCCCCGGGACCCCCGCAGTAGCAGTAACACTGCTGCAGGTTGGTCTTGTGCCCCTGGTCCCAAACCAGGTCCTGCAGGGCGTAGGGTAGTGACAGCTTCATCTCCTGCAAAGCTTTGGCGTTGGGCCCCTTCTTCAGTGCACCGCCCCTCTGCCATAAAGCGCACACAACACAGGGGGTCTTTACCAGACAGGCTTGGGCCCCCACCAGACACGGGGAGGGGGCGTGGACCTCCGGGGGGCTCACCTTCGTCGTGGTGGCGAACACGCACTGCCGGCATCGCCACTTCTCATCGGAGCTGATCACGCCGGAGTCGATGTTGGGTGTATGGCACAACTGGTGGTAACCTGGGCGTTGAGGGGAGTGCGTCAGGACGTGCAGGCCAGCCCCCCCCCCTCCAAACGGAGCCGGGCCAGCCTGACGTACCTTGGCCGCAGTTGTCGCAGATGACCATCTCGTTGGGAGCTTCGGAGCTCTCCTCCTGGCATATGGTGCAGAGCATCTCGCCCCCACCGCCACCACCAGCCCCTGCAACACACAGCGGCGCGTCACGCTGCATTCTGGGGCGGGGGGGGGCGCTCAACACAGGGGCATGAGACTCCCAAGCCGGGAGCAGGATGAGCACACGGGACAAGCCAGGCAGCAGCGCCCACTCTGCTGGGCCAGCTGGCAGCTATGGCTACAGTAACTAACACATTCAGTACCACAAACAAACTCCTTCCAGAGATAAAATACGCGGCTACACACATCCAACCACACTTACTAAAGGCTGAATGCACATAAAACCAAAATACAGTCGATACTCATGATATTGAATAAGCTTAAACGCCTACAGTCCAAAGTACACCAGGACATTTACACGAGGACAGCGCAACGCTACTCAAGAGCTGAACGTCAGTCGGTACGGACCCGACGGAAGGCTCCCGGCCACGCTGGGGCCGTGACGGGACAGAAAACACGGAAACACTGCGGACCGGGAGGGGATCGATACGTTACACACAGGAACAGCGAGACACTCGGAGTACCTTCCCTAGTCTTGTCTCCAGGAGCCATGCCAGACTTACGGTTTGCGTAAGCCCAGAAACTCCTACGCCTGTCAACTGTCAGAGACAAATTAAAGATAACGGAGGCTGAATGGAGCAGGATTAAACTAAACCAAACAAAATAATAACAATAATTATAATAATGATAATAATAATGTGAATGAGAGCCAAAACAAACTTAAATAAAATCACAGAGTCGAAAACAAATTTGAAAAGAATTAACTGAAATTAAACAAGAGTGGCTCAGTTGGTCAATCTTCAACTGGAATAATCTGTGGAGAAAATGAACAGGCATGAATAGAAAGAGTGAGGCTCACACCCATAGCAGCACACAAAGCCCAGGGTGTTCAGGCACTGCCAACACAAAGCCCAGGGTGTTCAGGCACTGCCAACACAAAGCCCAGGGTGCTCAGGCACTGCCAACACAAAGCCCAGAGTGCTCAGGCACTGCCAACACAAAGCCCAGGGTGCTCAGGCACTGCGATCACAAAGCCCAGGGTGCTCAGGCACTGCGATCACAAAGCCCAGGGT
>JAODKN010000044.1:2265312-2279802 GCA_026774425.1 Petrocephalus zakoni
GAATCTGCCCTGCGTATTGGCCTAATAAACCAGAGATAGAGGCATTTGAATTCCACACTGGCAACGTTTTCATTCATTAACTTGAAACCCTCAAGTACTTCTTTTGCTTATAATACTTTCGACGTGCACGACAACGTGAATCACTCACTGCACAAAAGAGTGCCTCGTCAGAAGGGCATTGGAGCTGTCACTCCGAGGCGTGTCTAGCGTCAGACGAGCGTCTTATTGCGTGCAAAGTTTCCGTGTAAAACTTGAAAGGTCGGTTTCAAGCTGCAGTCGAACGGCAAGTCTGCAATTCAACCTCCACAGTTTGACTCCATTCATTCAGGGATACATCACGTCCACGCTTCAAGCCATGATGGTATCCAAGGAGATGGTGATGAGGTGAGTGCGTCTCTGACAGGCCGTGTGCTGCATTTAACAGGGAACTGCATTTTCACCTGTCTTGTCCTGTCCTGTCCCGAACACACCAACGAGACTTCCCAAAATTGGCCGAAACAACATTTTTACCCGGATTCTTGTCATGAGCAAGAAGCCTCGGGTCATTTTAGATGGGCTGTGAGGTGTAATAAAGACTGTATAGTTGTAAGGTACAATAAAGACTCATTGGGGGCGTAATACTGCACACAATGAGGGATCGTTGTCCCGCGCTATTTACTCTTAACCATCATAGTTCCGTAACATTAGAAAACGGCTCCTCTCCTGCCAAAAACACTAATTTCCCACGTCTAAAAACAATCCTGGAGAATCAGGGAAAGTTGAGAGGAAAGGGGGGAGGGAGGGGAAGGACGGGGACAGGTCTTTCCCTTTAAGGCGGGCGCATGCGCGATGCGGCGCCAGCCTGACGTCACTCCGGAGCCGCGGGGGCCGGCTGTGTACACAGGATCCCACGGCCTTGGGACGTGCGACAGGGGGCTCGGGTTAGGGAGAAGCCCCGCGTACACACACCTGACGCGGCGAGCACCGGAAGCAGTGACGGGAATAACCGGCGAGCAGGCGCGCCGAGCCCAGCTCGATGGGACGTTAATGTGTAACGGCGCGGAGCGTGAGACGGAGCCAAGGTAAGGCGGCTCGGAGGACGGGCAGCGCCGGGGAGGCGGCTCGCTGCTCCTCGCCGCGTTTGACAGGCGTTTCGCCGTTTTCCCCTCGCGGCTGCCCGGGAAGCGCGGCGCTGCCTTACCGCGCCCCCCCGCTCGCCGCGGGTCACACACATTCCCTCAGAGGAAAACGGGGCGGAATTCCCTGTTACCGGCGTGTGTGTATGTGACACTGCGGAATAAATAAAACATGTCCGGCACTGGGCGCGGAATCCCCGCGGGTGGCCGGGGCCGAATGGGGGCCCTTCGGTGGCTCCGTGTACCTGGCAGCTACGTGCCTGTTACATATCAGCTAGTCAGCGATCGAGTTTGGGGTGCACACTGTGGGGGCCGCTAGCCCGTGCTAGCCTGTAGCCTATCATTAGCATGTTAGCTTAGCCGCGCTGTTCGGCTAACGGGCCGGCGGAGAGGCGCCGTGCGCGCGCGGCCAGCCCCGCTCGCGGCCGGCTCGCTCGCGCCGGGCCCGCCCTTGCCGCGCGCGGCGCTCCTGCAGGCTGCACGGCGGCCGGCCCTCCGCAGCGCCGTGCGCCGCGTCCCGCTGCACGGGGTGGGGGGCTGTTTCGCGCTTTGCATGACGGAGTGCGAGTGGCGGGCACCCGGCTGCCGCGCAGGTGCTCGCCCGTGTCGGCCGCGCGGAGCCGGCGGTCGGCGGGTGCCGTTTCGGAACTTTCAAAGCTCCGTGTCGTTGCTGTTTTTTGTGGTTCCGCTGTGGGACCAGTAAGCCGTACCTGTGCAGAAAGCTTAGGTGACATCGGGTAGTTATTGGCCACATGCAAATTGTGCTGAGCGCATCGGTATGGTTGGAAAATGTCTAGCAGTCACAGTAGAAACGAATTTTGCTACTTTGTCATATTTACTGATGTTTTACACGGTTGGTACTTCAGGGGATTTAATCGACTGCTGTCGGCGGCGAGTGTGTGGTTTGGACGCTAACCTTGGTGTGTCGGGAATTTTAGATGACTAAATTGTTGCAAAGACGTGGGCTGAATAATGCTTCATTTAGAAACATGCTGAAAAATCAGGTTTTTCTTTTGTCGACCGCTGCATAAAATAAGGTAGTTTGTGACTTCCCAGGTTATGCTAGGGAAAAAACCCTGATGGTACTTTAATGTCCAGCCAAAGAGAACCGTTTGGTGACAATAACGCGTTTCACCATTGACAACTCCATTGGCCAGATGGCTAACAGCTGTGCGTCACTTTATCGTTTAGGTGTCGCCAGCAAGGTCATGGGAGCCCTGTAATTTCAGAGCGCAGTTTTGGGATGTAGGAATTTGATCATAATGAATGACAAACCTGTTTACGCGTCCATTTATTTTGCTTGTAGCTTGAGAATTATTTAGCTAGAGAGAACTCTGCGTAAGCTGCCGCTTAATATGCCCCAAATATTATATTTCAAATAACCTTTCCCTCTTGCTGGCATAGTTTTGTATGGTTTTGTAGTTATTGATCTCTATCCCGTGGCACACTAGCATCAGAGGTAGTTCTGAGACATTTCATTTACTTTAACTTTTTAGCTTCTCATTACCAAATGACTTAAATGGATAGACAACGCATTAATGCGTAACATCTGAGGATTTTGATTGCTTTGAATCAGTTGGACATAAATTAGTTGGTCACGTGGTTTAGTTTCTTTTCAACTAGTAGTTGACTTGGTTCTTTTTTGCCGGTTGTTGGCTTGGGTGTATGTGTAGTGAGATTCTGCTGTTCTTTGGCTACCCTTTCTCTGAGTACTGGAGAAATTACAAATCTCCATCCATTTTTCAAACCCTTCTCCTGCTCAGGGTTGTGGGGGTTGGTGCTTATCTCAAGCGGCACATGTACAAGGCTGGAGACCACCCTGGATGAGATGCCAGTCCATAGGGCACATGCAGTCACACTGAGCAATTTAGAGATACCTGTTCATTACATGTCTATGGAGAGGACACCTGCAAAACTCTATACACAGCATATGTAGGATTCAAATCCCCAGGCCTGGAGGTGTGAGGCAATAGTGCTACCTTCTGAGCCACTGTGCTTTCAGAATCGTCTGCTTTTGACAAATGACTGAGAAAGCGGCTGTGCTTACACTTTCCAATTGAATGGGGCCTTGTTTTTGGACTGTATTGATTGCTCTGGGCAGCACTCTGGATTTCGAACAACTTCCTTAACAGATAGGATACCTTGAGCTTTTATTACACCCATGTGTGGAGGGTTCACATATGTGACTGAGGAGGCTCTGCAGCTTTTCCTGCCTTAGCAGTTCAGTCCCTTAGCTTTTGATAGGAGCGCTTCTTTGCAAAGCTCTTGTAAATGGAGATTATGCATAATTTTGCTTCGAGTGTCTCAAATGATTTGTTGCCTCTTCAGATGATAGTTCCTGTCTATGTTAAGAAGGGTAGAATACCATAAAAGTGGAGTCTTATGTTTTGTGTGTGTATGTGTGTTTTCACCCAGAATGAAATGGAGTCAGTCTGTGGTGTTTAGTCCAGGCTGCCCCCTGTCTAGTCTGGCATTGAAGTGACAGGATGGAATGAGGTGTAGGGGTAGTCAAGACAACTGCATATCCTCCCAAGGAAGACTGATGTTTAGTACTTTATAGTAGCTTTAAATATTATATGCACATGGTGGTGTCATGATCTTAGTAGCAATAGGTAGAAGTAGTTTTTTATTTAGTTAACAATGAATATTTTATTTTTGGTGATTTTAAAGATTGGTAACGTCTCAAAAATGTCACTGCTGGGATGGTCTTGTACCGTTTAAATGTTGAGCTGGTCTTTGAGGTTAAGTTTCTGGCACTTTAAAATCTAAAGCATTTAATGTAGGAAGTATGTGGCTGGGGGCAATCCATGTTCTGGATCTCTTCTGGTAGACTCTCAGACTACCAGATAATGTCGAATGAGCAATCTGTGAACAAGGCTGTCTTCGGTCTCTTGGAAAGGGTCTTTCACTTGAATAATTTGAAGTAGAGTTTAAGTGAGAAATTATTGAAATCTGTTTGAAAATAATCTGCAGTAATTTCTCTGTGGTTCTAGCAAGAGTATTCATATTCATTCATTCAATAGCTTTACTGTGCTTTGCCGTTTCAGATTTTTTTTTTAGCACTGTGGTCTGTGTGTGGTTCTCAAGTGTAAAAGTGTTAATGAGGTGGGCTTGAAATGTCAGGTCTGAAGGTTCTGTAATTAAATTTATTGGCAATAATTTGGGAAAAACTTACTTGAACTACAGTCTACCTGTTAATAAAGTTCCATAGCTTCTGTTCACTCTAAATGTTTAAACTGTTTCCTTAGATTAAGGTGAGCTGTTGATAATGAAATACCATATTCTGTTAATTTCTTGGTTGTGCCAGGTTGTTATTTTGTATGCCACCTAACTTAACCTCACCTAAAAGTAGTAGTCTTGTATAGAGCTGGGCGGTATGACGAAAATTTGTATCATGGTATGTTTCAAATGATACCGGTTTCACGTTATACATTGGTATTTATTTATGTTTTTTAAGTATGACTTGCGGTTTACCACATTTTACAGACAGATGAATTATTGCCTATTCTACTGTCATTAGGAGTGTAAATTGAAGAAAAGCAACTTCTAATACAGGTTTGCATGACCCCACAAAATAGTTTATTCTTTTTTAAAAATATAATCTTTTTATTGTGCAAATTTGGCAATCAACAATTATTATTTTCAAAACATTTTCAAATACTGAAGTATCCAAAGACGTTATTTTTCAAAAGTGGTATTGCACTGAACAAGTATTAAAAAGTAAATAGTAAACATGTTTTGTAAACTACACACTCTGTTAATGTAAACCAGGGGTGTCGATTTGTGATCGACCAGTAGATCACAAAAGTAGTGCAGGTAAATCAGTAAATGGTTGTTTGGTCCACGTCAACTATTTAAAACCAAAAAACTTCCAAACAACTGACACGGCTCCTCTTTTCGGCACAAGTTTGTCTGCGTCAGCAAGTTTTACAGCTTTAGTTGCGGAACCTTTAAGGTCCAACCTGCCCATTCTTCCAGCCTACTGCCTGATACTGCCAGTACAGCGATAGCTAAAGCTGTGTGCCCTAAGCATGCAGCAGTGAAAAGGGTCTGATGTCAGACAGGGTTCTGCTGCGCCATATTCCAAACATTGTTTAATCTATTGACCGGTTTTCTGGTATATCATAACAAAAATAAACATCGGTTTTCGGTATGAACCGCTATACCTCCCAGCACTAGCCTTGGCTGCAGTGTTTCAGATTAACTATATGGGCTATAATGCTTTTGATGACTATTAGACGCTGTCCAGTTAGTGGTGATGGGTTATGGAGGATTTCTCCAGTTGCTTCATCCTCTTAAAAACCTTCTGGTTTTTCTTTTTGTATGGTGGAATAACTATTTCAGCTGCGTGAGGTTTCATTTGTCAGACGAAACCCACAAAGCTCTTTGTGTCTATTAAGGAATGGTGTATAGGCTTGGAGCCTTCTGTGTTTGCCTTTTTGAATAATTCAAATGCATTTCCTCATTTTTCATATTGTTCTGTATTCTCTTGTGTGTGGATGGGGGCTGGGTATGTGCATGTGTGATGAAATGCATCATTATTCTCTGTAATGTTACTACGACTTCTACACAACACATTCCTTCTGAAACGGGGAAGCTTTCCATTTTGCGTTTTCCTACAGGGTAGATGTAATTGCTAAGTATGAAAGGAATACACGGACCTTATCCTTATTTAATCATCAGTGGTGTGTTTTTTTGCATGACCTCTCCTTACAATTAAGTCTGCATTGTTTTGCCCCCTCATGTTTCTCCCTTGATATTTAGGTCAATTGTAATAACAGCCATCAATTTTACTGGTAAGCTTTTTTTTTTATATAGTCTAAGCTGGGTGTTGGTTCTGTCGGCTAAAGTATAATAATTACAAAGTTCCTTTTATCTTCCAACTTGACAAGGAAGCTAAGCTTTATTTTCTGAGTTCTGGTACTTCCATGTGCTATGTGAGCTCTTTCTCGGTTTTATGTGGAATCGTGCCTGTGTAACTCCTCCTTGGTGTGACTTTGTGTCTTTGTGAAAGGTCCTACCTGATGGTTAAAAAGATTATTGGTGGTCATGGGGCTCTTGAGCCTCAAGTGAGTTGGAAAAAAACTCATCCCTGATACTGAGGATGTTCTGGCTTCCTGATTAGATTAGGTTGTGGAAATACAAATCGTACAAATACCATTTCCTCGGGCCAAGGACTAGGCTTCTTGTGTTTAGAGGTGTCAGCCAATCAGGACTTGCCAGAACTGACACCGCTTCACTTTGTGGATTTGGCGTGCTACCAAAAGAAATCCCTGTTTTTCTAGCAGCTGGAAGTTTTGTCTGGCTATTTAGTTCATGTCACATTTTAGAATTAGCGCAGCCATAGGTTCCCTGTAGGGGAGCATGTGGTCCCCTCCTATTCAAGACAAGTGTTTGGCTGGGGTTCTTCCTTCATGCTGCTCTTGGTGCAGAAACCGCTCTGTTCATTGCTGTGTGGTCATTATGAAAACTGGTACAGACAGAGCAGTGATGTTTGAGTAACCTCTCCTACTCTTTAGATGGGCAGTACATATTCCACCTGGAGACAAAATCAATCCTCTAATCTCTTCATCAGAACTGGTGGAATCAGTCCCAGCCAGCTGTTTATTTTACATATTTCAAGGTTTTACATTCTGCTATTGTGCAGGAAAATTCAGTATACTCTAACAGGGGTGGGCAATCTTACCCGCAAAGGGCCGGTGTGTGTGCAGGTTTTCGGGATAATTCAAAATTCAGCTGTTCAAACCCAGGTGTACGAATTCTTCATTCAATCACTCCTCTAATTAGTGATCTAATTAGGGAGTTGCAACGAAAACCCGCATACACACCAGCCCTTTGCAAATAAGATTGCCCACTCCTGCTCTAACAAGAAGATCTGGTTTGACCTTCCTGACTTTGTGGCCAAAGAAGGACCCTCTCTCCAATTAGATGGTGGCATTTTGTCTTGACGGGCGATGGTGTGAACCTAAACCGTGCCCCTGAGACTGTCAGTCACAGTTTACGGAGGGGTGGTTGGTCCTGCTTATCTGCTTGGTGTGTCCTCTGCTGTTGCCTGGAAGGGTTTTCGGGTCATGACTCTTTTTGTTCCTGTTCAAGAAATGACAGCTCAGTCTTTTTCTATACAGAAAAACAGGCCATTTATGAACAGGAGTACCCTTGCATTTAAAACTTTCCAGACAAATAGGTGTATAATAAAAATGTTGTGATAAGTTGACATTTGGTCCTACCCTCCAGCCGACTGGATAATAGTATTATCCATTTATCAATCGGTGAATTGTCATTAGTCAGAGAATGAATTGTGAAGACTCTTTGGTTTCATTCATCTAAAGATGACTCATTTGTAATTAACTTTTCCACACTGCAGGAGTATAATTTTGGCACCATCAGTACATGGGACACTGACCAGGTAAAAAAAAACTCAGCTGCATTACATATTTGTGGAGAGGCACACTTGCTTGTGATGCCTAAAAAGGAATGCCAGCGTAAACAAATCTCTGCTTTTTCAGAGGGATTTTCTACCATTTTAGGCTGCTTTTGTTAAGGCTAGAAAGGAAACTGGCAGAACAGTGCACAGGTTTCTCTGTTGATGTGAGACCAGCCTGCGTGCTAGTAGCTCCCCTCCCCATATCTGCCTCAGCTGGTTCAGCAGTGCCTGTCACTTTCGTAAGGCTTGCTGGGCTTCGACTTGGCTTTGTCAAAGCTTTCCCAGACACAACCTGCCACTCTGGCAGAGAGGAGGTAGTTTAGCAGGAGATTTTTTTTTTTTTTTTTTTGCCAGCATATGAAAGGTATGTTTAAAATTAAAACTACTTCCTTCTTATTTGGAATTTGAGGCGAGAGTTTTAAGCTGGGGGTGGGACCTACATCTTTTTTTTTTTTTTTTGGCAGACAGGCAGGATATCCCAGTGGCTTGCTGATCTGGGAGAGTGGTGGCCAGACAGCTTTCCCTTTCCCCTGAGAAATGACAAACAAAACGAAAGAGAGCCTGTCAGCAGTAAATGAAGTCGGCATATTTCACTTCCCTTAAATGGGTTATTCAGAGGAATCCACGGAGTGTTGTTCAGGTGTTTTTTTTCCCCCTGCAGAAATGTCTGTCTACATTTATAACCAAATTTTCAAATTACCTGCTGCGCTTTGCTTTGAATTACCTGGTCTCATTTTATTTTCACCTGTAGAGGGCAATTCCATGAAGTAAGCCATTCTCCTCAAGATCAAGGGTCTGTTTGCCTGTTTGAAAGTCATGCTGGGTGGAGCCCTGGAGCCTGGGAACTGGCCCAGCTCTGCAGGCTGCAGGATGACGCCTCGTTTCTGAAGAGTGCTGTCAGCATGCAGGAATACCTGTCACATGCGCATCGTCCGCCTACTGCCACTGTGTTCTTCTGTTGTCCTGGAACAGAGCATCGCTCCAGCAACCTGCACTGACATTTTATCCTGGCTCTTTTTTGTGGACATGGAAACCTGTTGATCATTGTGTTAAAAAAAAAAAACTATGTATGTACAGTTTTGTGCTTAGGGTCCAAGCTGTGCATTTCCCCCCCCCTCTATACAGTATTGAATTTCATTTCCAGTTGTGAAACCCCTCTGAGTCACTTGTGGAAGTCCAGTGCAGTGAGTTGTTTGTATTTCTTCAGTAAGAAACGCTTTTGTTTATAGCTCTCCTGTGTGTGAGTTAAAACAGTTTTTTTCCTTCTTAAATATTAATTTGACCTGGAGGAGTAAAATGTCAATATCTGCATAAAATTATACCAATTAAAGGTTAATTTTGGACCTCAGCAGAGGATAACCTGTCCGTGCCTGAAATTGCCTGATCATCTCGCATAGATTTTCTTTCTAAAACTTTCTGGAAATTGCCCGCTGTAATCCCAGGGCCTGTAAGAGCTTCCTGCTCTGAAATCTAGCCAGACCCCGGGGCTCTCCTGCATTTGAGGTCTAGATTTATGTGCTAAGAGCAGCTCTAAGTGTTTATGGGAACAGTTTTTATTTTAATTAAGGGATACTCTCACACACACACACACACAAAGAAAAACTGCACTTGTAGTTCCTTTTTCAGGAACGCACTAGTTCACCGTTTTTATATTTAACAGTTTAACACAACCCTCTGTAATGTGGTGAATGTGCCTTTGGCCAGGTCATAAATTAGCACGTTCCGTAGAACGGAGGGCGAATGCAAGGTGGGCATTGGTGGAGGATGCCCCAGGCAAGCCTGTAATGACCCCTGCGTACCTTTGTTGAGTGCTTGATACCTCTCACCCTTTTTTTCTGGGTTTGTAAACCCAGATGGTTCGGGCTTGGTCAGTTGTGATGCACACCGCCCGCAGTCTCACTGCAGTGGGGCCTGTGATTTAGGATGTCTGGGCCGCCACGTCATAAAAAATAAAACTGAGCAGCCTTCTTTCTCTTCTGGAAAACGGAGGGGGGCTTAGAGGCACTCCCTGGAACAGAGCCTCTGTCAGCGCTCGTAAAAGCTGCAGCTGCTCTGGAGGAGGTCCTGGTTTTACAGGGGCCCCGGGTCCTGGAGTCAGGGGACTGGAGTTGGCGGTGAGCCCAGCCTCAGGGCCGCCAGCTGAGGGGGACCTTTTTGCCGTGCTCTCACGTTACGTCACCCCGATTCTGTCATCTGGGCTGCGCCCTCGTGAGGGTCGGCAGAAATCGGCATGTGTTAAGTGGGCTGTAACTGGAGCATGAGCGATAGCTGTGCATTGTGTACACTGTGTTGGTGTTTCCCTTGTGTCTTAGTGTGATGCTACTTTGCGGGGCCCCTCAGCTGGTAAGGAATGGCCGAACTGGGCACTTGTTCCCTTCTTCTTGCTGGCCTGGGACTGTCCATTATAGAGCAGCAATGTCACAGTGCCAATTTGGAAAGTGTACTAAACGTGAACGCTTCTCGTGATGTGGTTGAGAGCCATGGGTTATTTACAGCCTGGTCCCGTCAGCCAGTCAGCTTGCTGACTGAATTCTCAGCTCACTGATTTACCAGCCTAGACACCCACCTGCAGGGGTCTCGGTCCGCCGTTATTTTCAGCTTAGAAACTGATACTCTGAACCATGAACCCTATAAACCCTGAGGTTTTGTGCAACAGTTTTTGAGCCCTCTTTCTTACACCTTTTGGTTGTAACTTGTTAGCAAGTTTGTGTGCTTAAACTGTTCATTATATGTGTTGTGCTTACTTAAAAAGAAGACCCATAAGAAAGAAAAAGCATACAGCTTAAAGTGTCGCCAGCAGTACACAGTTAGAAAAGCTGCCTGTTGTGTCACTGGCCATGTGGGATCAAGACACTGGCTGTTCCCTGGGTGTTTAGAAACAGTCGTTGGGTTCAGTGGGAAAGTCAAACGGGAACAAAAAGTACAGTGGGGTGGGTGGTCTTATTCCGGTGCAGTGAGGAAGTAAAGACTGGCCAGAGTGAAATGGATGCCCTCCCACCGCAGCAGGGGCAAGACAGGCACGCATGATGTAAATGTCAGAGGTTAGTTTGGACTTTCAGAAAAGGAGAAAGCCGGAGGCTTACCTTTAGCTCAGTTATAGCGCCCCCACCTTTGAGCAATTAAGGTGAATTCATCCATGTTTTGAAAACAGAAAACCACCACTTTGCGCAGGGTGCCTTTCGCTTCGCTTCTGTCCTCACCCTACCTTCCCTCTGTGGTTGACACAGCTGCACAGCTCCGCCCAGTTTTCAATTTCACTCCACCGGGCCCCCATGTGACGGGACTTCCTGTGAGTCTCACTGGCTGGTTGGCAGGTGGATTCCAGACCTGGCTGTTTTGGGGGGGCTGTGGAGCAGACTTTGTCACTGGGCTGTGCTGACGGCTGTTAAACCACCCTTTTGACCCCCCCTCCCTCGCTCCGGCCGCTGCTTAAGGAACTGAGAGCATCTAGGCAGACATAGACATAAAATCTGAGATACAGCTCCTCTGCTTGGTCTGGCAAGTGTGGCGTGCTCCTTCTACACCCTACTGGGCATGGGACAAAACCAGTGCACTGGTAAGCGAGGGACGACGGCTGTGTGACTTGTTTTGGAACCATGGTGCTGCAGTAGGCTGCAATGTAGTGTACCCCAAAGATGATGCATGCTCATTGTGTATGACCGCACCCCACTGTTTCTGAATGATACCAGGCTCATACCATGTTCCCGTCTGCCCTTTTGCTTTCGATAATGGTTTCTGGGTGCTGGCCTGCCTATGTGATGTCATGGGTCAGATAATTGCCACTTTTTCTGCTGCTGGTTTTCCTGTAGACTGCTTTTCTCGCCACCGCTGAACAGACACACATGGGAAGCTGAGAGCGGCAGATGGCACTCCGCTGTAGATTGTGAGATTGTGCTGGTAGCAAAGGTGTATTGAGGCATGAGACACCAGTGCAGTGAATATGTTCCCTGTGATGGGGCCGTGAGGATGTGTTCCCATAGCATTGGTGACTGTTGTTATGTGAATATCCTACCTTATTCTTTGCCCTGCCCTTTACATAACTGCTTTGTTTGTGTCCTCAGAGCTGGAGAATTAAGCAGAGTTCAGCTCCCCGTCTGGTCTTTTAAAGCTTGAGTAGCTGCGCAGTCATAAACCATGCCACTGGAGACAAATAGGTGGCTCAGACTGCAGCATGGCTGCACAGCACTGCTGAATATACATCCTGGGACAAAAACGCAGTACACATAAGCAGGTCTGCCTTGCCCATATTTATATGTGTGCAAAGTTGGCAGGAGTGATTTGGGTTCTGGTAGCCTGTGTGCTGTCCCATTTGTGGTCCCACTGCGGTTAGAGATGTAGTAGGCCTACTGGGGTTGTAAAGATTTTGGAGAGTGGAGCAGATTCTGAGGTCTGCTTCAGGGCTGACCGTAACGATGTGGAAGCAAAACTCTTGGATTATCAGGCTACATCAGGCTGGTTAATAATCACCAGTAAACCTTATGGATTTAGAACTGCAGTTTAACCTGCACAAAACAAAAACGGGTTTGAATATGCTGAAAGTTGCAGATTCGGTACTGTTAAACTGTTTTTATTGACTATGGGGTTTAGTGTTGCAATAAAATGCCATAAAAGAAATGGGTTAGGTTTGTGCCGTAGCATTTGGGAGCTGACCCTGCCTGATTGCTCCTAGGCCTGATGGATTCTTTCCTCTCCTCTACCTACAGGTGGCGACAGACAAAGTTGCAGGCAAGCTGAGTTCTACTCTCTCATGGGTGAAGAACTCTGTGTCCCAGACCGTCAGTCAGATGGCTAGCCAGGTGGCCCCCCCTTCCTCGCTGCACCCACCTCCGGCCACCAGTGCCTCCTCCCTGCACACCCCGCCCACTGCCCTGTCGACGCCGTCCCCATCCTCACCCTCCCAGCTCAGCCCGGATGAGGTGGAGCTGCTGGCCAAGCTGGAGGAGCAGAACAGGTAGGCCAGACCTGAGAGAAGCTTCTGGAGTCTGAGAGCTTGAAGAGGGTGAGGCTTATTGTGCTGGACAGGATGGAGATGGTCCTGATGGGAGGGATGGGGCTTCATGTGTGCTTGAGGTCTCTACTGCATTTGGAGCTGGGGGTCATACTGGGGTGGGGGGGGATTTTGTTCTTTGTGTTCTTTGGTGAAGAGCGTGTGTCAGCATGGTTTGTGTTTGAATGAGCCCAGTTAGTTTTAATCGTACTAAAAGGATTTATTGGTGTATTTGTTGAGCGCATGGAGGATGGTAATGGCCCCCAACCCCCATTCTGCCTTCGCCTGGCTCCAACCTGACTGTTTTTGTTCTATGGCCCGGCATTAGACATGGGCTGTGTTGAATGGTCTGTCTCCCTCTGTCAGGAACATGGCGTTCACAGCCAGCTGTGCTTAAGGCCTGCTGTCTTATTGATTCTGTTCTGATGTAGTTATTGTCGCAGAGCACATGCCAGTAGTTTATCCTCTAAGACAGTCTGGATCAATGGACTGCCTGCCCCCTTACGCTGCCCTTGTCCAAAAGCCAGTTTGACCCCCTTGGCCTCCCAAGCCTGGAACAGAATGCAAGCAGTAGAGAACTAGCCTACTTGTGGATTGACCCCGGGATCTTTGACCTTTGTTCTTTGAAAGGGACAGCTGTGCCCTTTGACTGGGCATGTCACCTCTGTGTCCCCTCTGACAGATTCATAGCCCCATCTCGTCTGGCCAAATTCTCTGCCCCTGCTGCTGTGTCTTGTAAGCTTTTAATCTGAAATTCAAAACCTGTGCTGATGGAGAATCGGTTTTTGAAAGAGCATTACAAAAAATTCAGAGCTATTTCTCTGCATTAAAAATGTACATTGTTTTTGTCTCGTAGAGAGAGTAATTGTTTCTTTTGCTTCATGATCCATCATGCTAATCACGTTTTTTGCTGCTAGGCAACCTAAACTCTGTAAGAGGGGGTGCCAGCTTTATTCTTAGTGCCTCTGAGCGCACTTCATTGGGCTTCATATAGAACATGCTGTTTTCTGCTGTTTTGCTGTGTTTTAAATTCCTCCCTTATTCTCACATTTTGTCATACCTTTATATTGGATGTCATATCATCAATGCAGTATTCTGGTTTGATTTGTCTTCTTACTATGATTTTTTTAGTTTTTTTTTTTTGTGTGTGTGTGTGTGTCCTCACTTTCTATCATATATTGCTTACATGCAAACATTGGACAGCATCGCACATCAGCTTACTTGTTTGGATGTTTTGTTGAAGTCCTAATCAGGTTAAGGTCGATGCAGGTGGACCAAGGAAGTTTCAGATGTGGTAGAACGCGCAGAACGTGCCAAAGTCCTACTGTGCTTTATTTGGTAACTGATTTTCACTGTTTAGATCTTAAGGTAGGATGTTAGGAAATATAGGCTGGTGGGCTGCAGGCTACTGTGTCCCAAGTGAACCCCTCTTCCCTGCCTTAGAGCTGGGTGCCTGATTTGCTGCTTCTGTATAAAAACCTTGTACGTTGTTCCGATGCCAAGTGCTGGTCTGCCCTTGTTTTCAGTGGAACTCCACATTTCTCCATTGCGGGTTCTGTAAGAACAGCTGGGTCTTTTTGCTCTCAGTTTCCCTTGTGCCTGTTCTCTCGGTTCCACCTCGTCTGCCTACTGACTCGTCCTGGGAGACTAACGATGGATCCCCAGAGCTGGGCAGTGTTCCTGCCAGCGTGGCAGATCACCAGTGGGGCATACGAGTACCTCCTCCCTGCTGCGGAATTAAATTACTTCAAGTTGTCTCATTAATTCACTTGGCTCACTATTCCCCGGGGCCCTTTAACTACAGCACTTAAAAATATAAAGTCGTAACTTAATGTTAAGTGTGGGTCAGACAGGAATGAGCATCAAGGCAATGACAGAATCAGGTGACGGATTCATTTCTTCGTACTTCCCTGGTGCATTTTCCTCACATGCATTCACTCCAGTCAGTTTGTGCCCTCTGCCTG
>JAODKN010000044.1:2281996-2292716 GCA_026774425.1 Petrocephalus zakoni
AAAACTCGGGGGAAAGCCGAGTCGGATGCGTTCCATTTGCCACAGAAGCTAGAACTCGGATAAGGTTAAAGCTAGGCATACCCTAATGCATTTACACCTTTTATCGGAACTTTTTGGCTCGAGTCGCAGATCCTGCGCACCTGTGGTTCGCCTAGTCATTTGTTTGCAACATGGACCAAACAATTCTTTAGCATAGCCAGTAGATAAACGACACATAATGCGGCATTTCACATATAACATGACCATAGCAACACATCGATCAGCTACAATAACAGTGTATGGTCTTTTGGCATGTCGTCACTTCCAGCTTCAAAACTCGGAATCCGACTCGGAATCCGAGTGACGAGGGCAAATGGAACGCACCATCAGGCCAGAATGCAGGGGGATTATGTAGCTGTACCCCTTTAGACATTCAGCATTAGATGCTTCTTAGAGTAGCTGCTAGTCTGCTTTGAAGTTAACACTAATATCCCTTTGTTTTGCTTGCTGTGGCTGCTTGCTAAGAAAATGTGAATATTAACTTAAAAATCATAGTTTTAAGACTGGCTTTTTTTTAAAGGTTGATGCAACTGCTGATACTTTTTTGTCTGGGGACTGGTTAATGATTTTCTTTTCTCTAGTCTCTGACCAGCACTTTGTTTAAAGAGGATCTTGTTTGGTTAATTCCCTCCCTTTTCCCCAACTCAGAAAAAGTTGGTTCAAACAGGCCTCTTTGCACTGTCCAAAGAGTCCTTTGGCACTTAGGGTCATCGTTCTTGCAGTATTGCATCAGCTCGTTTGCTGAGAAGCCCCCCCCCCCCCGAGGCATGCCTTCCTGCCCCGCGACAGGGCCTTGGGAACAGAGCGGCTTCCTGGCACTCTTCAAAAGGCCTTGTTCGGGGGGGCTTTGCGCGCCATCCTTGGGCCGGACTTTAGTCATGGACTGTGATGCGACATCTTTCCATCGATGAATATTTAACGTTGACATTTGATGCCTGGTAACGGCTGATGCGGCCATGTGAGAATGGGCTAATTTATCATTGATTACATTTAGATTAGCTCCTTCACAGCTCCCGACTGTGTGGTAACCCCATTTTTCATGCCGGATTGTAAGGCTTTGACTGAAATGTGAGGTCACCCCCTCGACATCTGCAGAGACCTGTGTGTGTGTTTGTGTATTTGTACGGCAGTGATGACATAGGAAGGGGCCGCATTATTCGGTGGTCCTCAGAAGCATGTGGTGCACCTCTAAAGGCCATGGGCTGGGTAAATGAGAGTAACGCCATAGCTAAGGCGATGATGATGACCATGGAATGGTGTCTGTTGCTGTCAGCTGCCTCATGTTCCTCCCAGGCTCCTGGAGACGGATAGCAAGTCCCTTAAGTCTGTGAATGGCTCCCGGCGCAACAGCGGCTCCTCGCTGGTGTCCAGCTCCTCTGCCTCCTCCAACCTCTCCCACCTGGAGGAAGACTGCTGGATCCTGTGGGGGCGCATCGTCAACGAGTGGGAGGACGTACGCAAGAAGAAGGAGAAGCAGCTGAAGGTGAGCTGCTGCCGGTCAGCAGGCCCACTTTGATGGCAGGGGGCAGTGGTGCATATGAGAGGTAATGTGAGTTAGCGTTTTAACTTTTAATTAACGCATGCTAATGAATTCTGTTCCACACTGAGTGCGGTCTGCTTCCTGGCGCGGCCATTGAAAGTGACGTTTAACTGATGATACTGTAATTGCGTGGTGAACTTGCCAGTTGACTTCCTTAATTTGGTCTTTGGCCTTTATACC
The DNA here is from genome assembly GCA_026774425.1 of Petrocephalus zakoni. NCBI lineage: Eukaryota > Metazoa > Chordata > Actinopteri > Osteoglossiformes > Mormyridae > Petrocephalus > Petrocephalus zakoni. The sequence continues at coordinate 2,283,756 of JAODKN010000044.1, forward strand.
TTTATTTTTTACCTTTATTCAATACAAACACTAACCCTAGGTCGTGACCCCTGTTGTATTATCTAGACGGGTCTTTGTCTGACTTTTCAGAGGCTTTCGTGTTTTAGCAGAGTCTGTCTGCTTTTATGACAGGCCTCAGGACTGTAGCCATGTGATCTGTACCCATCTGCTCTTGATGATGAAGCTGGGCAATCTTTCACCACAGTCTGTCGGTGGCCCCCCCACCAGCCTGAGTGACACCCCCCGAAGCCCAAAATGACACTTCACTTAGGGAGATTTGGGGACTCTGCTGGACTTTGGAGGGGGAGAAGCTGGGTTTTATTAAGCATGATGGCAGCAGAGTAAAGGGGGAAGTTCTGCTGATCAGTCTTGTCTTTTGTTTTGTGTACTTAATAATAATAAAATCATCATCATCTTGGGGGTTTCGTTACTGCTGTGAGAAGATTGTTGTGGTCTCTTGGCACACCAGTCCTGTGTTTGGGCGTACCAACATTGCTGGGCTATGTAACTCCCTCGAGATTTCCTTGTAATGTTAGTAATGAAGCATGAACCCCGACTGATATTTGGTATTTATTTATTATACCCTGCCCTCCCACTGGGACCTATGATGTTTCCTGCTCTAAATGAAGTAACCGTAGGTGTAAGAGAGAACAGGCAGAACATACAGCTTGACAGCCAGCATCGCTGGTTAAAAATAGGAATCTTTAAATGGATAAAGTATCGGACTATGGGTTTCAGAATGATGATTCATAACCAGCTTCATTTTTCCCAGCATTTCAAATTCGCCAACTGGTTGATTTCCTAGTTGTGTTTAATGAAACTTTAATGTAGAAAACAGGTGCTGTTGCTCATTCATTTAGTCACTCCTGTACTTGGCCAGGACATTTTCTCTGGAAAATATGACTGCTACCTACAGATCGGTTCCTCTCACTAAAGCTGCACTCCAGTGGGGGTCTCGCTTATCACAGCTTATCTTGGCTTGAAGATATGTTTTAACTGTATGATAATCGTTGTACAGCGCTTTGCCAGTCTAAGGCCTTTCCCCCATTGCCCGGCCAGGACCTGGTCCGGAAAGGGATTCCCCACCACTTCCGGGGAATTGTTTGGCAGCTCTTGTGCAACGCTCAGAACATGCCGATCAAGGACCAGTATTCGGAGCTGCTGAAGATGACATCACCCTGCGAGAAGCTGATTCGCCGGGACATTGCCCGCACCTACCCTGAGCACGAATTCTTCAAGGAGAAGGACAGCCTGGGCCAAGAGGTGCTCTTCAACGTCATGAAGGTGAGAGCTCGGCCTGGTCATCCGCGCCCCATCAGGTGCACACAGAAGGTGCGGCGTGTTGCACTAGGATGGTACATTTCTCTTTAGTCTTACTGATGCCTGGGCTGGTCTGGGTTTAAAAACGGGGCCTGCATTCAAGCAGTGGGGTCCCCACAGTGAATTTTGCCAGCTCACAAACCCATCAGCCCACTGGGAGTTTGCCCACTATACCAGACGGCCAGTCCAGTCTTGGGTGGATCATCTTAGCTTGGTGTCAGCATTTTGTTCTGCTTCAAACTGGTGACCGTTAATATTTATTTTTAGTTTGCATCCTTAGACGCATTTGCCGGTTATTGATGTTAGGTGGGTGTGGCCGCGGGAAGCTGTCAGCACTCGCGTCCCGCTGCATTGGGCCTGTGAGGTAACACCGGGCCTGGGCGGGGGACGACAGCAGCATACTCCGGCGCCTGGCTCCGGGCAGTGCGTCGCGTTTCCCACGGCGGAGGGAGTGTGCTGCCTGACATCACACGCTTAATGCCCCCTGCTCCGGCTGCCTCGGCTGCTGTCACTTTCCCTGCTGGCATTTGTTTGTTGGATTGTGAAACTAGGCTCGGTGACTGTCAGCCACATGGCATGTGTACCACACACTCATGATGTCACTTCCTGTTTCAGGCATACTCCCTGGTGGACCGGGAGGTGGGCTATTGTCAAGGAAGCGCCTTCATCGTGGGGCTCCTGCTCATGCAGGTGACTCTGATTGGCCAGCTCCGCTGCCCGCCAGCTGCTCCCTGCTTTGCAGATTGAGTGACAGCCTTGTGCATGTTCCTCCAGATGCCTGAGGAGGAAGCCTTCTGCGTGTTCGTGAAGCTGATGCAGGAGTACCGCCTGCGGGAGCTCTTCAAGCCCACTATGGCCGAGCTGGGCCTCTGCATGTACCAGTTTGAGTGTATGATTCAGGTAATGTGTAGTTTTGCCATGCCTCTAGGCAGTAGTAGTGAGCATGAGCCACTTAAGTTACATAAATGGCTCTCAGAAATGCCTTAATCTAAAATGAGCTCACCTGGCACATCTTGAAAAGGGAAAACGGCGCCCTCCTCCTTTGTGGGGAGCTGTGACAGTCACACCTGTGCCCCCCCTTCCCAGGAGCAGCTCCCGGAGCTCCACATGCACTTCCAGGCACAGAGTTTCCACACATCCATGTATGCTTCTTCTTGGTTCCTCACCATCTTCCTCACCTCCTTCCCATTGGCCGTCGCCACCAGGATCTTTGACATTTTTATGAGTGAGGTGAGCGCCGAGCCGGACTCTGACCACTGATGCGGGGGATCTCTCTGGGCTCTTTGCAGACGGGCCGAATATTCGCCTTCGGTTTTCTATTTGATAAAGAAGTTCTCTCAGCTTAGGCTGAATGTAGATAAAGATTGCCACCTTGTGGCCAAATTGGGAGGTGCAGGTCATTACTTGCATTACTACAGGGCCTGGAGATAGTCTTTCGAGTAGGACTGGCCATTCTTCATATGAACCAGGCTGAGCTCATGCAGCTGGACATGGAGGGGATGCTGCAGGTGAGTGAGCCAGAGCGCTGAGGCACCCTCTCCTCCCCAGGGCAGCTGGCATGTGTGTGACGCCCTTTCTCTGTGTCACAGCACTTCCAGAAGGTCGTCCCGCACCAGCTGGACAGCGGTCCTGACAGGGTCATCCTGACTGCGTACCAGGTCAAGTACAATGCCAAGAAGATGAAAAAGTAGGTTCCTCCTCAGAGGCGCCGAGTCTGAAAAGCACGTGTGAAAGGCATGTCGCACCAGTGTCTGTTCCGATCACTGCCTGTGTGTGTGTGTGTGTGTGTGTGTGTGTGTGTGTGTGCGCCTGGCATGCGAGCGATTCCACACCTTCGGTGGGAGGCTGCCTTATGTGAAAATGTTTTTCATGGCGGGGCGGGAGCTGATCGCACCCCCGAGGCCTCAGCCGTGCCAATCAGTTTTCTATGCAATTGTCCATCAGGTTAGAGAAGGAGTACAGCACTATCAAGACGAAGGAGATGGAGGAGCAGGTGGAGATTAAGGTGAGAGCCCCCCCCCCCGTAGGGCTGGCGGGGTATTTCCCGACATGGTGACCCGTGACGGGATGTTTACATTCACTTGCCTCTGCAGTATGCTTCTGGGTAATTTTATTATTAAACATCTCCTTGAATTCAAAATACAAATTTACAAGCAAGTGTTAATTTATTTTTAATGGGACAGTAATTGAAATGTTCGCTGATTAACTTACTCACATAAGTTATGACACTTATGCTGAAGCATTTACCTTCACTGCCAGAGTGACTTCAGCCATCCTGTCATGGTGAAATCTGGTTTTGTTATCTCCCCATCCCCCCCCCCCCCCCACAGAGGCTACGCACAGAGAACAGACTCTTGAAGCAGAGGATTGATACCCTGGAGAAAGTGAGTGCAGCTGGGAAGAGGGTGGGGTGAGTCCATGGGGGTCTCACTGTTAGTCAAGCAAGTCCACATGGCCTCAAAAAATGCCAAATCCATCAGCCTGCGTGTGTGCCTGTGTGTGTGTGTGCGTGCCATCCGTGAGCCATTAACGTCTCCCGACCTCTTATGCTGACCAAGCCATGCAGTACGGCGATCCGGTGTGTTCCAGTATAGGCATGCGCTGTCCTGCGTGGATGTTACAAACCTTAAATGTCAGGAAGCTGTAGATCCGCCTAGGCGCATTCAGGGTAGACCAAGGTTTTATTACCGTAGTCATGAAACTTACAGAGAGGTCAAGAGAGGTCACCGGAATGGCAGCAGGCCAGAGTGCTGGAGCGGCCGACAGCCCCCTGCCACCACAGCTCTCTGCGTCAGCCCGCATCTGGGAGTCAAGCTGCCCCGGAATCTGCCCCGCCTCACGGCTGAGCATGGCTTGGGGGTGACCCCCTCTGTGCCTGTGGTTGGCAGGCCTTCGTACAGGAAAATGTCCGGCGCTTTGTAGGAAGAGTCGCATGCTTTCACCGGTGGCCGCTCTTGAGACGGTGGAAACACCAGCCCTGGAGACACCAGGCTGTCCTCTGTCCCCCGCTGCTTGCGGGAGTGTCACCACAAGGCCCCCCCCGTGCCTAGCAGCCCCTCTGTGTCATGTGACTTTCCCATTCACCATGTCCAGCTGGCTGTTTCTGTAAGACCGCCTGAGCTGGAGTAAGTTTGGCCCTTTTTGTCCTGACTCTGTGGTAAGGAAACTCTTCCCTGCGGAGATGAACGTCGCGTGTCTCTCTTTTAAAATGTACCCTTTGCTTTTTCTCTTGTCCCTCTGTGTTTTCCTGTCTTCTTATAGGAAAGTGCTTCCTTGGCTGATAGGTTGATCCAGGTATTTCTTTAAGCTCTTTACGCCCTGATCCTGCATCTCTTCCTTTCCTTTTTTTTTTTTTTAACCCCCTTCCTTTTCCTCTAAACTTTGCATGCGCTCTGTGTAATTCCCGTAATTTGCACCATGGACGCCAATGTGCCGGATATAAGACGGACCGTGACATAATCCCGCCTTGCCTCAAAGGGGCTGGCTGAGCTCCCCGTTCCAGCTCTCATCTAAAAAACGTGCATGAACCGCACCGTAACCGCATGCCGGCATTATCCCACCCCCCTCCCTGTCCCGGCCAAAGCAAAGCCCGGTAACTGCCCCACGCCCAGCATCGCCCCCCTATAGACGGCATGCCTGCACCCCGTCCTCAATCGCCCTGGTTATATCTCAAGGGCCAAGTGACCCGGGCTCAGGAGGCTGAAGAGAACTACCTGATAAAGCGGGAGCTGGCCACGGTCAGGCAGCAGAGCGAGGAGGCCAGCGCCCAGCTGGAGCAGGCCCAGGGCACCATCCGCCAGCTGCAGCAGGTCCAGCAGCCGGCAGGAGGGGTAAGGAGCCAGTCAGCCCCTCGGATAGCGCGGCTGCGCGGGACGGCGGCTGCTCGTCATCCGGGGGACCATAGTCACCCCCCCCCCCACATGGTTATCGTCCCATGTGTCTCCCTCCCATCATGCCTTCCTCGCTGGCCCTACCCCGATGCTGCGGCGGCTCGGGATCCAGGCAGCACTAGCCACTCCAGAGCGCTCCATCACCCTCCAGTGTCTCTCTCCCTCACCCTCCAGTGTCTCTCTCCCTCACTCCCCCTTCCTCATGAAAGGGAAGCCCCTGACGCGGTGCGCCACCGCTACTTTGCCCCTTTGCCAGAATGCCAACAGACAAGCTGAAGCTATAGCCACTACTTAGCTGATTAAAGTGCAGCCTTCAGACAGGCACGCTCTTGGCCTGGAGGGTGCGTTGCATGACGTCGGCGCGCGCTATTTCTGTAAAGATTCCCCCAGCCATTGGGAGGCGGGGCCTGATGTGCTGTCCGCGAGTCCCACCCATTTGGCGCCTCTGTCCTTCCTAATGGTGGATCGTCCCGCAGCCCAAGGTGAACCCGCGGTACACGGAGGACTTCATCTTGCAGCTGGAGCGGGAGCTGGTCCAGGCCCGGCTGAAGGAGGCCGAATCCCAGTGCGCCCTCAAGGAGATGCAGGACAAGATCCTGGACATGGAGAAGGTAGGTGCAGCCCTGCCACCCCCCACCCCCCCCCCCTCCTGGGGCCAGCGAGCGTGGTGCATGACAATGAGGACGGGTCAAGCTGACCGTGCCGTGTCCGTAACACGTCCGTCTGTCCCCGTTTCAGAGGAACACGGCGCTGCCGGATGAGAGCAACGTGGTCCGTCTCCAGGAGGAGCTCATCGGGATGAAGGTCAGGGAGGCAGAAGCCATCACCAGCCTGAAGGAGCTCCGTCAGCAGGTCAGAGACCTGGAGGAGCACTGGCAGGTGAGCGGGCGCGTCGGGGTACATCAGCACCGTCACCTGCAGCGGCCCACTTGCTGCGGCTATCGTTTGCCGCAGATGTAAGCCTGCATGTGCGTGCCCCCCCATCCCCACAGAAGCACCTGGCGCGCACGGCTGGCCGCTGGAAGGAGAGCCCTAAGAAGAACACGGTGGGCGAGCTGCAGGACGAGCTGATGAGCGTCCGGCTCCGTGAGGCAGAGGCTCAGGCAGAGTTGAGGGAGACGCGGCAGAGGATGCTGGAGCTGGAGACGCAGGTCAGGCTCCGCCCCCGCGGCCTCTCGCTGCGGCGCACCCTGGGCATGCAGGCCATACACTACACGCCCTCTAGTGGGCACCAGGTAGCCACTTGCAGATCAGGGAGACCAAGCAAACTTTACACGCATAACAGGGCAAATTGAACCCCTGACCCTGGTTGGTGTGGAGGAGCCGTTGGTGAGCCAAGTTACTATTGGATGCGTTTGTGAAAATAAAAATTGACCAGCAGAGGTCAGCAAGGCTCTTTGGAACGCCCCAGACACTGTAGCTTGACAAATTTAAAGAAAGGTAGAAAAAGCCTTTTTTTTTATTGAGTGTGGGTGGTGTAATGGGTGCAGTTTGTCGGCAGAGAGCTGTAGCTGTGCGTGTCGTCTTTTAGTATGAAGGAGCCTTTGTAAAATGCAGTCTTCAGTTTATCTTTGCAGTGAGTGTTGTGCAATATCACCCTTTTAAAAGGCTAAGCTTGACTCATGATGGTGTTACACTGACAGAGCTGCCTCTGATCAGTTAGATGTTCTGATTGTATGGAGATTATGGTCAGTGACACATGCATCCCAATCGTGACTATCGGGCCCTGTCAGGCAGACGTGCAATGTCACCCCCCCCACGTTCCTCACACAGAACCAGATCCACAGCAACCAGCTGCGACGGGCTGAGCAGGAGAGCCGTGGGCTGCAGGAGCGGACGCAGCTCCTGACTGCGCAGAACAAGGGCCTGCAGGTGCAGCTGCAAGAGCTGAAGCGCAAGCAGGCGGAGATGGAGTGTAAGGTATGGAGGCCTTCCAGCCACAGGGGGCTCTCACAGGCCCGCGGCCCGCTCCCCCGGCAGTGGACCTGCCCTCCTGCAGACACGCCATGGTGGATGGCCAGCTGCCCCCCCATCCTGCCCCACACGCCCACTTAGGACGGGTAGTTAAATGCCTTGTTACTTCATCTTGACCAGACTCTCAAGGGTCTGGCCTAAAAAGGAACCAGTTTCTTCTGCTTTTAGTGATACAGAAGATAAAAATCTGTCGTGTTGCTCGCACTGTTAAACCGTGCAGAGGGGGCGGCCGTGCTGCGGACACCATTTCACTATTTCACAAACGCTCCGTGCTCTTTTCCTACTTCTCTGCGACGTCACGCTGGCATGTCAGTTCCCCCGAACCTATCTTCTTGTAAGATTACACGAGTGGCTTCGTCTCGGATGTGATTTGAGAGATAAGCCTGTGCTGCCCCTGGTTCGGTGCCGGTGCGCCCCTTCTGCCGCGTAGCTCGCAGCGAGGCCTGCCTTCCGCGTAGCTCGCAGCAGTGCCTGCCTTCCGCGTAGCTCGCAGCGGTGCCTGCCTTCCGCGTAGCTTGCAGCGGGGCCTGCCTTCCCCTTCTCCCGCGTAGCTCGCAGCGGGGCCTGCCTTCCCCTTCTGCTGCGTAGCTCGCAGCGGGGCCTGCCTTCCCCTTCTCCCACGTAGCTCGCAGCGGGACCTGCCTTCCCCTTCTCCCGCGTAGCTTGCAGCGGGGCCTGCCTTCCCCTTCTGCCGCGTAGCTCGCAGCGGGGCCTGTCTTCCCCTTCTGCCGCGTATCTCGCAGCGGGGCCTGCCTTCCCCTTCTGCCGCGTAGCTCGCAGCGGGGCCTGCCTTCCCCATCTCCCGCGTAACTCGCAGCGGGGCCTGCCTTCCCCTTCTGCCGCGTAGCTCGCAGCGGGGCCTGCCTTCCCTTTTCATGTTGCCTTAAGAGATCCCCCCTTTTTGGATCCTCTTCTCCTCAGTAAGCAAACCCCCCCATTGGCAGGCCTTCTCCGCATCGCCCACTCACGGTCCCGTCTCTATCCGCAGAGTAAGGAGGAAGTGATGGCCGTGCGGCTCCGGGAGGCTGACAGCATGGCTGCCATGGCCGAGCTGAGGCAGCATGTCGCCGAGCTGGAGATCCAGGTACCTGCACACTGCTCACGTCCTGGCCGGAAGGCCGGGGGCTCCCGCAGCGAGGCAGGGAGCCCCGTGTATCACACGTCTGACAGATACCTTACTGCAGTGGGGATGGCGTGGCTGTTACTTTACCGTGGCGCTGAGGATGTTGTGAGACGCAGCCGCATGACCCTGCGCTCAGCACCTCCCCAAGCAGCCTTATCTCTGGGGGAGGCCGGGGCAGATGAGAGCAGGAAAACGAGGTCCGCTTCACTTTTACTTCCTGCTGTACGTACGTGTCTGCTGGCCCAGGCCCGGAGGAAGTTCCCTGCTTTTGTTCTAGCTAATAATTTACTGATTTATAAGTGGGGGGGGAGGGGGGGGTTCACTCACGAAGGCTGATATCACAGGCCCACCGTCAAAGCTGACCACCTACAAACAGCTATCTAATAAGTCAAAGACATCAGCTGATTTAGTGAATCAATTGATGATTTAATTATAGAATTGCCACAGTTAAATATGCATTTGTCTTCCCTTGTTTATTTAGTTTTTCTTTATAGCTGCTTAAATGGAAGCCTGGTAAAGCAGGCTCAGTGTGGTTTTACAAAGTGAACAATTGATTTTGCTATTAAATCATGATCATTTACTTCCTATAAAAAGATCTGTTGATGCACATCGCGCAGCCCCGGCGCGGTGGGGGGGGGGGGGGGGGGGGGGGGG